>OZ023262.1:79976562-80141562 GCA_964006375.1 Tillus elongatus | reverse complement strand
ATTTTGACATTTTAAATCGTAACTTTGACGTTTTGAGGAAAACCCAAATTTATTTTTCTTTAAATGCCTATAACTTTTTTGTCTTTTGACCTACATAGCTAAATTATGGTGGGTAGCATAAGTATAAGGAAATAAATCAGTGCACCAAATTTGGTTGCCCTTACTTTGTTAATTCCGGAGATATAATTTTTTTTCGAAAGAAAACACAACATTTTCCGGGAAAACCTGGGCAGATTTTCTTGGCTAACGAACTTATCCAAGCCATTTGCAAAAGGAATTTATTCACCAAGTTTAATCAAAATCGGCCCATTATTTTTTGAGTTATCGGTGTGATACATATATATATATATATATATATATATATATATATATATATATATATATATATATATATATATATATATATATATATATATATATATATATATATATATATATATATATATATATATATATATATATATATATATATATATATATATATATATATATATATATATATATATATATATAAACATATAAAAATTGAAACTGACCCCGGATATTGTTCCGGGGGGCCTAATTAGCGCTCATTTGAAGAAATTTTTTCAAAATTCAAAAGTCGGGATCTCTTCATTAGTGAATTTTTTTAAGAAAATTCACTAAAAGGCTATTTAAATATATATAAATTTATATTTCTATGTTACAAGAAAAGAAAGTTATGATAAAATATTTGGTGCCAGATCATTTCTATGAAAATTCACTACCATACCGCACTTGCTGCGCCCAGGATTTTTTTATTTCTTAACGTGGACTGCAGTTTCAAACCGTCCTGGTTCGAAACTGCAGTCCACATAAACAAATAAAAAATCACAAACAGTACAGCAAATAAATAAAGTGCATATTTAAAAGTTATTACAGTGTAGTGCAACATTCCAAAAGATATATATATATATATATATATATATATATATATATATATATATATATATATATATATATATATATATATATATATATATATATATATATATATATATATATATATATCTATATATATATATATGTAAGTAAAAATTCAACCCAGATTTTAAAATATGTATTTATTGGTGGAATGTCAATAAGTGAAGATTGGAAGAACCTGTGATGAGCTCTAATAAGTACAATTTGGGGAACCCAATTCATCACAATACAGTTTTAGACCTGACGATCGTTTCGCTAACAATGTTAGCGTCACCAAGTGGATGAATAAATTAGAAGTCCCACTGATTACGCTAACGTTGTTAGCGAAGCGATCGTCTGGTCTGAAAACTGTATTGTGATGAATTGGATTACCTAAATTCTACGTATCGTGGAATGTACTAAAAATTTGATTCATTATTGAAGCAAAGAAGCAAAGCTGCACGCCACAATTGCAGCACAACACAAGAAAGTTCTTCGCAGTTAGGTTTCTTGCACTTCAGCTTGTCGTTGGTGGTTACAGGGCACTGGCCTCTGTCATTCGTTTTTATGTCTTTCGGTGAAATATATGCAGTTGGTGCTCTATTTTCTTGGCCTCTATTTGCAGTCCAGTGTCATTCCTAGAAGGTCTTCCCCGCTTTGGTCCTTGGGTTTGACATGAAATTTTACACAAGCATCCTGCAACTTCAAATCCTATTCCGTTCTCTAAATTCAGCGGTATAAAATCTAACTGTTTATAATTATTGTTAGATTAATCAAATGGCAAAAAACTATAAAGTACTATTTATCAGTTCTTAGTAAAATTTTCTATCTACCTATTAGACTATCCAAAAAATCTACACCTCCCATTTGTCGATTGTATTCTTTTACCAAGTTCGGGCAGGACAGTTTACATTTTTAGTAAATTTTCGTAGAAAGAATTCACTAATGGAGAGATCCCGACTTTTGAATTTTCAAAAAATTTTTGCAAATGAGCGCGAACTAGGACCCCTAGAACCCATGTATCACACCGTTAACTCAAAAAATAATAGGCCGATTTAAATAAAATTGGGCACGTACCTTCCTTTTGTAAATGGCTTGGATAAGTTCGTTGATCAAGAAAATGATACGAGGTTTTCCGGGAAAATTTTGACTTTTTATTCGAAAAAAAATTATATCTCCGGAATTAACAAAACTTGGTACACGGGTTTATATTATTACAGGTAAGCTACCTACCAAAACTTAGCTTTATAGGTTAAAGGACAAAGAAGTTACGGGCATTTAAAGAAAAATAAATTTGGGTTTTAATCAAAACGTCAAAGTCGCGGTTTAAAACGTCAAAATTGGTAATATTTAGGCAATGAACTTGAAACTAATATGATCTGTGGAAGGAAAATGTCTCAAGAATAATGTTTTACAAAGCCTGAACTCTTAATTTCAATCGTCATTGTCCATCATTTTCTAAAATATTCCCAGAAAATTCATTTCAAATAGACCCTTCCTCTGATGCTTTAGCAGTAGTGTTGGCTATAGTGTTTATCGTTTAATGTTATATCATTTTTGTCAATATTTCGTAAAAAATCATTAAAGCGCAATAAATCCGTTATTATGCAAGTTACGAAAAAAGTTGTATACATTAATTATAGGGTGTCTTGAGCTACATCTTAAAAATGTTTCCACAAATACAGGATGGCCCATAAGTCGTTGGTGATTCTAATTTTCTTTTTTTTTTAGTTAATTTTTTTAATCGAACACGCTATGTTATTGCATTTTTGCATTTTCCATCGAAATATTTTTTGTAAGAAAAGAACTTCGGGACGCAGCAAATGCGTTATGGTAGCGAATTTTCATTAAATGCTTCAAATTTGAATCAATTTGCTATTAACCTATAAGGTTGACCAGAAAACCAGTTTTTTCGGGAACAATTTAAGTTTACTTTCGAAATTTTTTGTACATTTTCAAACAATAAAGTTATTTTGATGTAACATGGCACATTGTTTCTAATATATAGATTATATTGGTAACCAAATTTGATGCCTGTTTTCTTAAAAAAAAACATATTTGCTATTAAAAACATTTTAATGAAAATTCACTACCATAACGCACTTCCTGCCTCCAGAGTTTTTTCCCAGGAGGACTATTTCATAAAGCGGCATGTGGTCAGTAAAGTTCGACACAAATGTGACAAGTTTATTATCTTTTCCAGATAACTGTTGATAAATTCGTGCCACTGATACTTGCCATATATTCGAAAGAAGTTCTTCGTGGTACCATTTTCATGTGTATGGCTGTGGGCAGGTCACAATTTGGTACGCAATTTCTCCGAATTGTGCCCAATGAGTGAATGCCGATTGAATTCAAATAAGAAACGAGCAGAAGCGTTGAATAATATAAGTACAATTTGGAGAACCCAGTTCATCACAATATAGTTTTCAGACCTAGGAAAAAAACTGTATTGTGACGAATTGTGTTCTCAAAATTGTACTTATCAGTGCTCATCACAGGTTGCAATCTTCACTCGCTCCCCGTTTAATAATAGTTGTCATAATAAATTTGACAAAATTAAATGCGGAAAATACCTTCATGCAGGCGAATAAGATTAGCACTTGCACCAAGATCAAGTTCATTTAGTAAGAGTGATTTGTTTTCTGTGTTATGTGTAGATTTCAAATTTGTATACAAAACTACTCACTCCACTCAATACAAACTGCTTAAAACCCATTTGTGAGGTTTCACTCGCAAGCATTGTTTTAGTAAATGACGTGTTTTGGTTGAGCACAACTGCTCATTAACTCACAAATATTGTTCAAAGGGAACTGAGAAAAATTTGAAATTTTTTGAATTTTCAGTCAATCGCCTAAGTTTGTACAATCGTTGTCTTTGATTTTGATAAAATTGGCAGTTATCTTCCTTTTGTTAATGGCTTGGACAAGTGCGTTAGCCAGGAAAATCGAACTAGGTTTTCCGGCATAATTTTGAGTTTTCTTTCGGAAAAAATGTTTAGCTGCGAAACTAAAAAAAACTATGGTAATCAAATTTGATAAGTAGGTTAACGCCATAAAATGTAAACTATGTGCCAAAATTTAGATCTCTAGGTTAAAAACAAAGTTATAGGCATTTAATGAAAAAATGTTTGGTGCGAGATCAATTCTATGAAAATTCACTACCGTGACGCATTTGCTGTGTCCAGGTATTTTTAGTGAATTTTCTTTAAAAAAATCACTAATGAGGAGAAAATTGTCTTCAAATGAGCGCGACTAGGCCTCCTAGAACCCAGTTAAATTTGTTATATATATATATATATATATATATATATATATATATATATATATATATATATATATATATATATATATATATATATATATATATATATATATATATTTGTCAAATGAAAATGTCAAAATTTTTGTGTTGTAATTAATATCAGTATTTTGGAAGAATTTTCTGGTTTAAGAGGCGGAGTTATTGTAAAATGAGAGATGAATTTAGAGTGGTAGTCCAATTGTTAGTGGCAGAAAGGAAGTTCAAAATTATTGAATATTTAACAAAATTGTAAATGTGACAGTAGCAAGATTTGGCAGTTCCCTTTAGGCAAGTCAAAAATCAAAATTGTGTTTATTGCAAGCACAAGCATTAGGCTTATTTGTAAAACACATTGTTAAATTATGTACTAATAAATATACTATACTACTATACTATACTATATATATATATACATATATATATATATATATATATATATATATATATATATATATATATATATATATATATATATATATATATATATATATATTACACCGATAACTCAAAAAGTAGTAGGCCGATTTTAATCAAATTTGCAAGGGGCTTGGATAGGTTAGTTAGCCAGGAAAATCGGCCGAGGCTTACCCGGAAAATTTTGCGTTCACTTTTAGGAAAATTTTGTATCTCCGGAAATAACAAACTTAGAGCAACCAAACTTGGTACGCGAGATAAATAAACCAACAACACTTATGTCACTATGCAACAATGTAGCAAACCAATAACGCAGACATAAGAGTCAGCATATTAGAAGGTACCTTGGATACTACGCAGTGCAGAAAAATTAATAATAAAGAAGCATGAGTGCAAGTTCACCTCTAAAAGAAAATAGAGCCACCCCCGAGGGGAAAACTTATAAATATTCAGCCCGCCTTCAGGAGGCTGTTCATACCTATTTGTTACATGTTACTCTGCACATCAACTGCCATATTTTATTACAACACTTATGTTAATTTATTATTATTTTATATTTTATATATTAAGTAATATTTGTGTTAATAAATAATTGTCTAAAAAAGTCAAACGTCTTAACCGTAAAGTTAAGTCGCATGTTTAAATTGAAAGTCCGTAAGTTTAAAGACCACAGGTGTGTATTTTACAGTGCGGATATTGTTGATAATTCTCTGTAAGTTATTAACTTATATCGGTTTGTTTTAACAGTTACAAACAGAACTACATTGTACGTCTAACATAACAGTGAAAAATCAAAATATTTACTTATTTACTGGACAAATAATTAGGAAAGGTGAGTGATTATTAATAAAAATGCAAACAGATGCGGACGGCCCGGCAGGGCCGTCCCATATATCAAGTGATACGAACAATGATACTGGTACCATATCGCAGTCGAAAAATGATAACATAAAAGACTTAAATTCTTTTGATTTAACAAATAAATACAAATCAACGGATTTTACCCCGTATATTGTTTTTGTAGAGCATTTGCATAAAAACTTTGGAAGATTATTCCCCGTTAGAATCGGCCACTATCTATTATCTGACAGTGATATAAAATTAGATGTATTAGATATAAAATCTGTGGGAATTAATAGAGTTAAAGTAATATGCAAAACATACACTGCTGCCAATAAATTAGTCGGGCATGAAAACTTATTAAAAAATGATCTAATAGCATACATTCCAACTTTTTACACCCAAAAACGAGGTATAGTGAGAAATGTAGATACTTACTTTACAGAAGAATATTTAAAACAAGCAATAGTATCACCAAAAGAAGTTATTGACGTAAAAAGGTTAAAACGCAAAATAATATATAATGACGGTCAAACGAAATTTGTCGACAGACAGATGGTGGTAGTAACATTTTTAGGCAATTCAATTCCTCAATCCATACAGATCAATTTAACAAATTTAATAGTCGAACCATATATACACCCGGTGATTCAGTGTTTCAAATGCCTGCGGTATGGCCATACAACGAAGCTTTGTAAATCGAAAACCGACCGATGCAAGTTGTGTTCTAACACACATAACGAAGGGGAAGAATGCGAGGGCAAAGCGTTTTGCGTGTATTGTAAAAGCCACATTCACTCCAGTATCTCTAAACAGTGTCCAGTTTTCCTTAAACAAAGGGACATTAAAAAAATAATGGCAACGGAGAACATATCGTTCAAAGAAGCTGAAAAAATATCCAATAATCCGTCATATGCGAAAATTTCAACAAACAACAGGTTTGAAATCTTAAACACTTTGGAAAATTTCCCCCCGTTACAAACAAATAATGTGAGAACAACAAATAAGGTCAACATTATTCGGCCACCTAGAATAACACAAAACCAAGTTTCAAAAAAGAGAAAGCCAAATTCTCCTCCAGATACTCCAGTGTATTCAAATGTTCAAAATTTTAAAAACTCTCCTGATGATAAAATTAGATCCAAACCAGTAATCCCAAATCCCCACAGAGAACACTTTGTATGTTATAAAGAAAACTTAGTAACTGAGATAACAAATTTTGTTCATTCTATAATTAATAGATCAGATAAGATGAATCAAAATGCAAACGAAATAAGGGAACACATTTTGCAATTTTTTAATAATGAACATAATAAAATAGAAGACATAAATATGACCAGCGACAATGAGTCAACAAGCTAACAAAATTAGTATTCTTCAGTGGAATTGTAGGTCATTAGCAACAAAAAAAATTAACCTTATTGATTACATTTCAAAAAACAACACAGATATAATAGTATTATCGGAAACATGGATAAAACCACATGACTTTATTAATTTAAAAATTTTTAACTATGTTAATAAAAATCGACAAGATGGTAAAGGTGGAGTAGCTATATATGTATCACACAAACTTTCTTTCAGAAAGCTGGACATTCAAACAAGTTTTAATAATAGCATCGAAGTTTGTGGCATTTTTCTAGACTTGTTAAACTTAAATATAATTTCAATTTACAAACCTCCTGACATTATAGCAAGTACTCGGGATTGGCAAGGTTTGTTTTCTCAATTTTCTAAGGAGTCCATCTTTATGGGAGATTTTAATTGTCATCATACTATGTGGGGCTGTACACAAGATAAACGGTGTGGTGTTAACTTGATTGATGCAATAGACTCCAAAAACTTTATTGTACTTAACGATGGTACTCCAACAAGGTTATCCTTTCCTCAAAGACCACTCTCAGCCGTGGATTTGAAAATTTCAACTCCTGATATAGCCCCCAAGTTCAACTGGAAAGTTGTTGATGATACAATGGGTTCAGATCATTTTCCTATTCTAGTTGAGTCACTAGAATTCCCTACTATTCCGCCCAAAAAACCATACATTAAGTGGAATGATGGGCTGGCTGACTGGGACTTATTTAAAAAAATTCTTGAAAATTTGTACACTTGTAATTTAGACAGGATAAACGCACCTGATCCGTCAGAATCCTTTGCGTCCTTTTTCCAGATTATTTGTGAATCAGCTTGTCTATCTATGCCTATAAACAGACCAACAAATAAAAAACTTAGGCAGCCCTTGTGGTGGGATCAAGATTGTAATGATGCCATACGACAAAGAAAAGAGGCCCTTTCTAGCTATAAAAGACAATCAAATTTCTCCACATTTGTAAACTATAAAAGATTAGAGGCTCAATCCAAACAACTTTTCAGACAAAAATCCAAACAAAATTGGCTCAATTTTCTTAATTCTTTGAACAAAAGTACACCTCCATCTAAAATTTATAATTTTATTAAAAAAGCTTGTAACAAATTTAAAGTACCTCAGACAGTAGCTATTCCTTTAGAAATTTTGAATAAAATCCTAGACCACCTGGCTCCAGCTTTTGTAAACCCCAACTTTTCATTAGATCAATATATATGTGACCATCATGATGACCCATTACATTATAATTTTACAATACTAGAGCTTGAAACTGCAATAAAAAATACCCAAAATACTGCTCCTGGGTTTGACAGTCTTACATATAAAATGATTTTAAATATGCCGCTCATTTGTAAACAACAGCTCTAAAAATACTAAATAACTGGTGGATGAACGGAAATTATGTAGAGCACTTAAAAAAAATCGTCATATGCTTACTTAAAAAACAAAACACAGATCCTAACACCCCAGATGGTTATCGCACAATATCACTCATGCCGTGTATAACAAAAACTTTTGAAAGAATGTTAAAGGCAAGACTAGAATGGTATTTTGAAGCTAGATCCTTGCTGCCCTTCACTCAGTATGGTTTTCGAAGAGGTCAGGGTACTATTGATGCTATAATGAAGTTGACAACTGACATACAATGTACCTTTTCTAAAAATAAATATCTAGCATGTTTTTTCCTGGACATTCGTGGGGCATACGATTCTGTCGATTTAAATATTCTGTTAAATAAGTTAATATCATTTGGCGTTAATGCCAATGCATCAGCTAATATCATAGAACTTTTTAAAAATAGACAAGTTTATATTAGGGATCATAACAACGTGTTGCACGGCCCGCGATTGGTATCGATTGGTATACCGCAGGGCTCAGTACTGAGTCCTTTTTTTTTTAATATTTATACTGCGAGGTTGCATGACTTGTTTGGGGGTGAGGTTAAATGCTTGCAATATGCAGATGACATATGCTGCTATACCATCCAAGATTCATACAAAGAATGTGTCAACGAATTACGTCGTATAAGTTGTTGCTTAAAGCTTTGGTTAAAGGACCACGGATTTACTTTGTCCATTGAAAAGTCTGCCATAGTAATTTTTACAAGGCATAGACTAGAAAGCCAGAGTAATCTTGATTTGGGTGGGTTGACAATTCCGGTTGTTCCCCAATACAAATACTTGGGTATAATATTGGACCGAAAGTTAACGTGGACCAAACATATAAATCTCATTAAAACCAAATGCGAAAAAGCAATAAACATGCTGAGATGTATATCTCATAGTAAATGGGGTGCTGACCCAAAAATAGCTTTAATATTTTATAGGTCATACATTCGTTCAATTGTGGATTATGGATGTGTTGTTTATGGAGCAGCATCTAACACAAATTTACTCCAGATTGATCGTATTCAATACAAAGCAATCAGAATCTGCATCGGAGCGTTTAGATCATCCCCAACATCTGCAATATTGGCAGAGGCTCAAGAACCACCTCTTAAAATTAGAAGACACTTTATGGCGTGCAGGACGTTGTTAAAAAGAAGATTCTTCAGCTTTGATAACATATTAAACATTATATGCTCTGTATGTGTAGAAAATTTTACAAATAAATACTGGACAAAAAAAAATAGTCCACCTTTAGCTGTGGCATTTGCAGATACTAGCCAACATGATACACTCATACCTCTTAGTAAATATCCTTGTTTTGAACTGGAATATAACGAATTTTATTTCAGCGCTGAAGTCGTGTTCCCCACGTTCACTGATATAAATTGTTTTAATAAGATCATACTGAAAACCATACTGAACGAACACGTAAACAGTACAGTAATTTTTACCGACGGTTCGAAAAGTAACAACGCCACTGGTAGTGCATTTTATGTGCAATCCACCGGTTATTGCTGGAAAGCAAAAATCCCACATCATTGTTCAATTTTCACAGCAGAGGCATTTGCCATCAAAAATGCTTTGCTTTGGGCAAAAGATAATGCACAAGGAAAGGTAATCATTTTATCCGATTCTAAATCTGTCCTTTGTTCACTTAATTCTATAAATCTGAAACATTTTTTTTAATAACAAAACATTATGCCACATCAAAACGCTTGTTTATAGCCTGCACATGGACAATAAATCGGTCACTTTTGTTTGGGTGAAAGGTCATTCTGAGATCACCGGAAACGAAATTGCAGATCAGGCTGCAAAAGATGCCACAAACTTATCACAAGAGTATGAGCTAAGGGAGTATAAGGATCTAGTTAACATCTATAAACGTAATGTACGTAGTGAATGGGAAACCGACTGGAAACGTTTTGTAAACGATTCTAAAAACCAGTCCACCCTTCTCCACCCAATTTTACCTAAAAATCCTCCACATATCTTTGACTTTAAAGTCTCCAAGTTTTACTCTACAAGTATCACAAGGCTAAAAATGAATCATGGTGGCTTTCCAGCACATTTACACAAGATTGGTTTGCAAGATTCACCAAAATGTTCATGCGATAATACCTCTATTGCAGATCTGAATCACATATTCTTTAACTGCCAAAACCACCAAACAATAAGAACTAATTTTATCATCTCTCTACTCAATGCTCAGCAAAAATTACCACTAAATATAACAACATTATTAAGCACGCAAGATAAAAATATATATGATATTATAATTAAATTCATTTACAGTGCAAAAATAACTATATAAAGATTCTTCTTTTCTTCTCTTGTAAATAACATTACCTGTGGCTAATAGATTCGTCTGAAGCCATACCAAAGCTGTTTTGTCACACACACACACACACAAGTTTAAAGACAAAAAAGTTATAGGCATTTAAAGAAAAAAAAATTGGTGTTCTCCTCAAAACGTCAAAGTCGCGATTTGAAACGTCAACATTGGCAACACTTAGGCAAAGAACCTAAAACAAACCCTTAAGTTTCAGCTTCAACCGTCACTGTCCTTCATTTTACTCAAATATTTCCAGAAAATTTATTTCAAATAGACCTTTTCCCTGATACTTTGGCAGTAGTTTTAGTTAAGTTTATTACTCAACGTTCTATAATTTTTAGCTAATTTTCGTGGAACAAAATTTGCTAATGAGGAAACCGTGGCTTTTGATTTTAGAAAATATTTCTTCAAATGTGTGCAAACTAGGCCCCCTAAAATCCATAGTTAGTTTCAGTTTTAGTCAATTAAAAAAAAAATCACTAATGAGGAGATCCCGAAATCTGAATTTTGAAAAAATTTCTTTAAATGAGCGCGAAGTAGGCCCCGTGGAACACGTAGCCAGCATTGGTTTATATATATATATATATATATATATATATATATATATATATATATATATATATATATATATATATATATATATATATATATATATATATATATATATATAGGTATCGCCCCGATAACTCAAAAAATAATGGACCGATTTTGATTACATTTGCTGAGTGCCTTCCTTTTGCAAGTGGCTTGTTCGTTATCCAGAAAAATCGGCACAGGTTTTCCAGGAAATTTTGTGTTTTCTTTCGGAAATAACAAAGTAAGCACAAACAAATTTGGTAAGCGTATTAGTGAATTTTCGTAGAAAAAATTCACTAATGGGGAGATCCCGACTTTTGAATTTTGAAAAAATTTTTGCAAACAAGTGCGAACTAGGACCCCTAGAACCCATATCCGGGGTTAGTTTCAATTTTTATATGTTTATATATATATATATATATATATATATATATATATATATATATATATATATATATATATATATATATATATATATATATATATATATATATATTTATATATATATTTATATATATATATATATATATATATATATATATATATATATATATATATATATATATATATATATATATATATATTTATATATATATATATATGTATCACACCGATAACTCAAAAAATAATGGGCCGATTTTGATAAAATTTGGCACGTACGTTTCTTTTGTAAATAGCTTGGATAAGTTTGTTAGTCGGGAAAATCGGACGAGGTTTTCCGGGAAAATTTTGAGTTTTCATTCGAAAAAAATTCTTATCTCAAAAAGTAATAAGACGATTTTAATAAAATTTGGCATGTACCTTCCTTTTATAAATGGCCTTGATAAGTTTGTTAGCCAGGAAAATCGGACGAGGTTTTCCGGGAAAATGTTGAGTTTTCATTCAAAAAAAAATTTTATCTCAAAGAATAATGGGCCTATTTTGATAAAATTTGGCATGTACCTTCCTTTTGTAAATGTCTTTGATAAGTTCGTTAATCAGAAAAATGAGACGAGGTTTTCCGGAAAAATTTTGAGTTTTCATTTAAAAAAAAATTTTATCTTAAAAAATAAAAACTCTATGATAACCAAATTTTGTAGGTACGTTTACGATATAAAAAGTAAACTATACACCAAAATTTAGATTTCTATGTTACAAGAAAAAAAAGTTATAATAAAATATTTTGTGCCAGATCATTTTTATGAAAATTCACTACCATAACGCACTTGCTGCGTCTTCGACTTTTTATAATATAAAGAGGGAACCATATATCCAAACTTGGGTATGTAGGTATAAAGATAAAAATGTTATAGACATTTAAAGAAAGAAACTTGGGGATTTCCTCAAAACGTGAAAGTCGCGATTTGAAACGTCAAAATTGACAACATTCAGGCAAAGAACCTGAAACAAATACGGATTAACTGAAGGAAATGTCTCAAGAAAAGTGTTCTGCAAACCCTTACATTTCAGCTCTAATCGTCATTGTCCTTCATTTTACTAAAATGTTTCCAGAAAATTCATATCAAATAGACCCTTTTTCTGATGCTTTGGCAGTAGCTTTAGGTAAGTTTGTGGTTTAACGGTCTATAATTTTTAGCTAATTTTCGTAGAAAAAAGTCGTTGTTGAGGAGACCGCAACTTTTGAATTTAAAAAAGATTTCTTTAAATCCGAGTTTATTTTCACTTTTTATTTGTTTATATATATATATATATATATATATATATATATATATATATATATATATATATATATATATATATATATATATATATATATATATATATATGCAGAGTGACGCATTTCTACGGTAAAGCTCAATCCAATTTTTATTGTACAAGATACACCCTTATATTATTGCATCTTTGGATTTTTTCTCAAAATATGAGGCATATTTGTAAGAAAAAAATAAAGGTGCAGTAAGTGCGTTTTGGTAGGAAATTTTGTTGGCTAGGAAACCAATTTTCGCTGAAATATTTTAAGTTTATTTTCGGAGAATATTTGTACATTTTCAAACAATAAGTTATTCTGATAAAATATGGTACATTATTTTTACTATATATGTTATACCAGCAACCAAGTTGAAGCCTGCTTGCATTAAGGAGACATATTTCCCATTAAAAACATTTTTATGAAAATTCACTTCCATAACGCACTTGCTGGGTCCAGACTTTTTATCTGTTTACAGGGTGACGCATTTTTACGGTAACGCTTAATATATTCGATATAAAAAAATAAAAAAGCTATGTAGTAAAGGAAAACGATACACTAAAATTTTGATTTCTCTGTTACAAGAAAAAAAGTTATAAAAAATATTTAGTTCTAGATCATTTCTATGAAAATGTACTGCCATAACGCACTTGCTGCGTTAAGACTTTTTCCTGTGATCAGTAGCTTCTTAAGTTTGGCCAGTGTATGACAGACATATAAATTATGATGCCCAGCTATTTTTTAGATCATCGACGGTACTATTGGCAGGTCTTAAAGGATTTTTTCACAGTTCACGGGCGGATTCAGAAGTGTTCGGACGTCTGATCGTAGCGTGAAAATTTTAAGTGCGTTCTTAGTGAAAACAAATAAGTATTATGAGCCTTAATAAAGACATTAAAGTTGATCCACCAGATAAGGCCAAAGAACATGACACATGGATGGACATAGAAGACGATACGGTGACAAAAAAAACAGGAATAGGAGAAGAAAATGAACAGATACACTCAAATACACAATCACAAAATAGAAACCTATTATTAAAAAATCCACAGATTACACATAATACACAGACACAAATTACACTACCACATAATATTAGAAGGGAACAGGTAAGCGAAGAATTATTAATTAATCCAGTAATTTTAAATCAAAATTCTTTCCACAACTCTCAATTAATATCGCAGTCGGGTTTATCAGCTCTTGGCAGCACGGGCTTATCACAAGAAAAAGAGAAGGTCACGGAAGAAACAAACCAAAATATAAATAATCAATTATTCCCAAAACAAAAATATTTATATCGAACAGCTGATACAGGGCCATACATAGTCTACGTACAAAATAAAAACGGAAATGTAGGTCGGTTGCATAGAATAGGAGTAGCAAGGTTAATTAGGAATTGCGAGCCAGATATACAGGACTCTATCAATTGTATAGCTAGTGTAGGCATTAATAAATTAAAAATTGAATTTTCAACCGCATCTAGCGCCAATAAATTAATAAATTCAAAGGAACTATCCAACAAGGATTACGAAGCATACATGCCCCAATATTTAGCAAGAAGGCAAGGTATAATTAAACACGTCGATGTGGATATTTCAGAAACAGAGTTAAAAGAACTTATTAAACCAAGATATGGCAACATTGTAGAAGTGTTAGACGTTCGGCGTATGAATCGTAGAGTGTTTCAAGACGGGAAGTTGAACTTTATTCCTACACAAACAATATTAGTGTCATTCAAAGGTAAAGTACTGCCTACACAGATAGTTATAGAAAAATTAATATTTGATGTAGAGCCTTATGTACAACGAGTTGTACAATGTCTAAAATGCTTAAGATACGGTCACATTAGCGCGCAATGTAAGGGTCGCGAGAGATGCAAGAGATGCGGTGGTGAACATGACAACAAAAATTGCACATCACAGGAACCGCCAAAATGTGTTGTTTGCACAGGAGAACACGAAGCCACAAACCGACAACTTTGCCCAGAATTTAGTAGACAAAAAAATATAAAAATTATTATGGGTAAAGAAAATGTTTCATACAAGGAAGCTATTAGGAAATACGAGTCTAGTTATTCAGGCGTTTTAAAAACGGTGCAAGGATCATCAAATACCAGTGGCGATAGCAAGACCGGACACTATTTTACACAAATAAAAAGAAAACGAGCAACCGTCTCCACACCAGAGGGAAGTATAAGTCCAACGTTAGAAGCGCATAGACAAATTATACATTTCCCACCACTTCCATCTAAACCCATTCAGAATCCTTATTCTCCACAATACTCCAGGAAAAGGTTAGGTAATAGCAGTGATTCTAATTTTAATTCATGCACAGTTTTGTTACATAGTTTAAGAGACTTGGTAAATAATCAAAATAAAACATTTTCATATGAAGAGTTAAGGGAAAAGGTTAAATTTATATTAAGTCAAAATTCACACCCATTATAATGCAATGGAATGCACGGTCAGTGGTTTCAAATAAAGGTGAATTTGAGAAATTTATTTTTGATTATGACGTAACGGTAGCATTGATATGCGAGACGTGGCTAAAAAATAATGTAAATTTTAGAATAAAAGGGTTTAACACAATCCGAAAAGACAGAGACGATGGATGGGGTGGAGTAGCCATCCTGATAAAAAATAGTTTATTTTTTACTGAATTATCAAATTTTCATAATATTAGTGGAGTTATGTGTATAGGTGCAAAAATTAAGTTAAATAAATGCAAAAGCATAAATTTTTATTCATTATATGTTAAGCCCAATTTAAGCATAACAAAAGAGGAGTGGGAAGATTTCTTTTCCAGTTTGGAAAAACCATTCGTTGTAGGGGGGGACTTTAACAGTCATAATTTTGCCTGGGGTTGCAACTGGAATGATAGCAAAGGAAATAATCTTTTGGCTGCGGTAGAGGATAGTCATTTGGTTTTTCTAAATTCAGGTGAAGAGACACTTGTTCGCTGTCCTGGCTCAAGTAATATGTCGGCCGTTGACTTGACCATAGTTTCGGCTGACATAGCCGCGGATTTTGAGTGGAGCGTAAATGAAGACACATTAGGGTCAGATCATTATGCTATTGTGTATAAAATAAATTGTAGTATCTCAAATACCACTTACAATAATAACAAGGAACACATTCCAAATATGCAAAGGCGAAGTCAATTTAATTTGAGAAGGGCAGACTGGCAACTGTTTTCTTTAGTGATATCCGAGGAAACCGAAGATATCGAAAATGTTGAATATAATAATTTTATTTCAAAAATCGAAAGCGCCGCAAATAAATCGATACCACTGAAGAGGGTATTTGCAAGTCAGTTCTTTTCAAAAGTGTGGTGGAATTCAGATTGTAAATTAGCAATATCTAATAAAAAGGCAGCATATAGAAGATATAAAAACAATCCCACGAAAGACAATTATGAACAATATAATAGATCAGTGGCCATCACTAAAAGAACTATACTAAACAGCAAAAGAATTACCTGGAGGGATTTTTGCCAAAAATTGAATAGAAACACCCCAATAAAAGAAGTATGGTCACATATAAGGAAGATAAGTAGTACGTTATCAACACCCCGGAGTACTTTGACTACCGAAGCAATAGCAGAAGAGCTACTAAATAAATTGGCACCATCCTGGGTACCGCAGCTTCAAGAGATTGATCAACACACAATACCAAGCACAGAAGGGCACCCACTCTCAAAAAAGTTCACCATTGACGAATTACAGAAGGCCGTCCAAGATAAGAAATTATCGACTCCAGGATTTGACAACATTCACTATGCAATGCTAAGCAACTTACCACTAGAACAGAAGCATATCCTTCTTAAGATAATTAATGATATATGGAAGAGTGGTAATATACCACAATCCTGGAAAACGCACATAATGATTACGTTTTTGAAAGCCGGGCGAGACCCACAACTCTTAAATTCGTACCGGACAATATCCTTGGCTTCCTGTGTACTTAAGACACTCGAAAGAATGATTAAACACCGATTAGTGAGGTGGTTAGAATTAAATGACAAGATTCCAAATACGCAACTAGGCTTTAGAAGAGGGTATTCAACGGAAGAAAGTGTCGCCCATTTAGTAACAGACATTAACACTTCCTTTACCAGCAAAAAGTCTGTAACAGCCGCCTTCATAGACATAGAGAGTGCATACGACAACGTGTGCTTAAACATATTGACCCAAAGAATGTGCAGCATTGGTATACCCAGTAGTTTTGCTCATAGGATAGTACGCCTATATGAAAACCGCATCATTTACTTACAAGTAAAGGACAAACTGGTAGGACCAAGATTATTGAATAAAGGCTTACCTCAAGGGTGTATACTGAGTCCAGTACTTTATTTAATTTACACAATCCCCATTGACCAGATCATAGGCAACGAAGTAAACGTATTGCAATATGCAGACGATATATGTCTATATGTCAAAAAATGCGAAGTAAATGAAGGCTTCAGTAAACTTAATGATGCAATGAATAGTTTGAATAACTGGACGGAAGCTAATGGTCTAAGTATATCAGCCTATAAAAGCAAAGTATGTGTATTCAACAAAAAACACGCTAATCCAACATCCAGTGTTGTTTTAGGCGATAAGATTCTACCAGTACATAACACGGTAACATTTTTAGGCATAGTTCTGGATAGAAAACTCCTGTGGAAAGATCACATAAGCACTATTATAGCAAGAACCGAAAAGGGGATAAACATATTAAGAGTACTAGCTGGCAAAGCCTGGGGTGCAGATCCAGATATCGCATTAATGATATATAGATCGTTCATCAGATCAATAATAGATTATGGATCCATTTTGTATAACCAAGCAGCAAAAACTCATCTTAAAAAGCTCGAAGTTGTCCAGAACAAATGCTTGAGAACTTGCATAGGCGCCCTAAACAGCACACCAATTTGTAGCCTGTTAGCCGAGTGTTCCGAATCGCCAATCAACATTCGAAGGTCGATGCTGTCCACCAGGTTTTTATTGAAAATACATGCCAAACAAAGCAGTCTCATTAACAAGATATGCAATCTAAATGTTCTAGACCTTACACACCCATACTGGAAAAATAAGAAAGCTCCAGCATTGGTAGAAGAATATAGAGATATACTAATAAAGCTGCAAGATGACATATGGGTTGACAAATACAACAGCATTTATAGACTACCAGAGAAAATTCCAGACACACCCATTATATTTCTGACAGACTATTCAATATTTCCGATAGAAGTGAGAAACAGACTATTTGATTTTGATTTGGAAAATATGGTACCAGACAATTACATCCTGTTTACAGACGCCTCCAAGTTAGAGAAGAAAGTAGCATTGGCCATATGGGACCCACAAAAAGATCTTAGTAAAAATATGCAAGTAAAAGAACTGTTTCCTATATGCACTGCAGAGTTCATAGCTATAATAGAAGCATTAGATATTGCTAAGACCATTGACCATACCAACTTTGTAATTGTAACAGACAGTAAAAGTACACTTGAAAAGCTAGCCAAGTTAAATGTGACTTCACAGTGTAACTATTTGCATGAGATTTACACACGGAGGATTAATACCTTACATAAACAAAATAAAAAAGTAACTTTGATTTGGGTTAAGGGACACTGTGGAATCGCAGGTAACGAGATTGCCGACAAACAGGCAAAAGAAGCATTGACTAGCGGCGTTATGTTAGATTACAAATATTTTTACAAGGATGTATACTCCTATGTGACATCACTGCACCAAAAAGAATGGCATGATCAATTTATTAGAGATACGAATGGGGCATATTATAGGAGTATACAACCTACAATACCTAAAAAACCATGGTTCATCAAAAGCAACCTTAGCAGGCAAGAAATTAAAATTATATGTAGACTTAGGTTTAATCATGCCCTTGTACCAAAACATCTATTTAAATTAAGGTTAGCTGATAGTCCGCTTTGTGGATGTGGTGAATTGGGTGACCCAGAGCACACCCTGCTGAATTGCAGCTTATCCGCAGCGTATATAACAACATTTGTAGACAAGGTTTGTGGGCTAAAAAGTGTACAAATACCATTTAATTTGCCGCAACTACTAGAATCCAAAAACATTATAATATATAAATTAATCACCAACCATGTCAAATATCTAAAAATAAAGATATAGATATACGTAGTGAATATTTAGTTTTAGGGGTAGGTGTGTGTATGAGGAGTGGGTACAGATGTGTGTACGTGTGGGTGCTTGTGTGAGTTGGAAACAATCTAATCAAATTAATTTAAGATCACTATATGTATAGTTATATAAGTCACCTAATGTCTGTCCTAGTGTAATACCTTTACTTACCGTGGCCCTTCTGTGTTGTGGTAGATAAGTTGCTCTGACAGGCCCCAGGGCATGAAGATGTGTGTTCCCTGTCTGATATCCCTCAATAAAAATGATAAGGAAAAAATACTAATAGTTATGGCAATAATAGATGGTAAAATATGTAGTAGGTAATAAGTTTGTTAAAGTAGGTGTTGGGTAATGTGTAAAGTATAGTGATCTCATACACAGTTTGCTACACCCAATGAGGGTAGATATTAATTAACGGCGACATAGAAAAATCGAACGACAGTAATTGTGCGAATGGTTAACCTAAACCGCAGCCAGAAAAACCGAACAATGAATGAAAGGATTTTTTGTGTACTATACAGTTTTGATTCTTTTTGAATCTTTTTTAACAGTTTTTGGGTGAAATCGCTTCGGGGGGTAGAGAAGGAAGGAGAAGTAAAAATTGTCATTCTTTCGTTAAAAGTTAGGTTAGGTAATATAACTTTTTAGGGTTTGTTTATTAGAAAACTTTCAATTACATTACTTACCTGGTATTCTGTGATAAAATCTAATTAGGGATCAAATGTAATGGGGCGGAATACGATTTTAGTTTGAAAATAATACGCAATTAGGGTACGTGTTTAGTTCTTCTTCTTATTCTTTTCATCGTGAAATTCACATTTCACCATGAAATTATAATGGAGTTGGGGTTGATAATGTGAATTTAGCACTTCTGTGGTGTGCCAAAAGTAACAGAATAGTAGAATAACTCCGAAAGTTCAAGTAGCGGAGAAAAATTTCAGACCAGAATTCCAGGATTGTTTCTTTTTTGTCAAGTCATCGACCCCAAATCCATTACATGAAAAAGTCTTTCTGCTCGGACAGCCAGGCAGTCCTCCGGGCAGTCTGCGCGGCCAGAATCAGGTCGACACTGGTTCAGGAGTGCGCTGACGCCCTCAGAGGGTTAACCAGGACAAAGGAGGTACAACTAGTGTGGGTTCCGGGACACTGTGGCGTGGCGGGTAATGAGGTCGCGAATAATCTCGCAAGGCATGGTTCCCGGCGGCCGTTCTGTGGCCCGGAGCCGGCCATATGTATAAGTAGGAAGTCGGTCTCCGTCTCCTTAGACAGGTGCACCGAGGAAGCAATGAAGAGGCACTGGGGGTCGGTTGGTAGCTGCAGGCAGGCGAGGGACTTCGTGGAGGGGCCGAACAGAGATAAAGCTGTCTGGCTACTCGGAAGGAGTTGACCTACGCTTTGCCGCATCCTTGGGGTGCTCACAGGCCACTGCGCCCTTAGAAGACACCTCACATTGATAGGCGTAGAGAAGGATCCCATTTGCCAGGAATGCGGCGAGGATGAGGAAACGTCCTACCACTACCTGTGCGAATGCGAGGCTTTTGGGAGTTTTCTAGCAGAATTGTTCGGATCGAGGACTCTGCAGAGGAATCAGGTAAGTACCGTTCAATTGAAGACCGTCACGGCCTACATTTCGAGGTCGAGGCGGTTTGGCGACGAAACCGAGGAGGAGTAGAGCATGGTTGCTGGGGTTGGCAAAAAGGGCCCATGGTGGCCTACTTGCTTGGCGTTGGCCTCCCCACCATTGCTACTACTACTACTAAGTCTTTCTGAAAAAATCATTTTCACAGCGATGTGGAAGTTATGATTCAATTTGCAGTATTATTATTTTTTACTTTTCACGGAAATTTGAACCAGTGAAATAGAAGAAAAATTTCGGGACGCAGCAGTGCATTATGGTAGCGAATCTTGTCATATATACTACAGTGTCACTAGCGGAAAAAATAGTTCCCAATTGAGTTAAACAACCAGTTAAAAAATTATGGATATACATATATATATATATATATATATATATATATATATATATATATATATATATATATATATATATATATATATATATATATATATATATATATATATATATATATATATATAGCCTGAAACTGTCCTCGACTATGTGTTCTAGAAGCTTAGATTGGCGGTCCTTTAAAATATTATCTTTATGAGCAAAATTTTCTTTCGGTTTCGCAACCCTGACTAATTGTCTTCAGCAAATTGGTTTCGCACTTCACCAATTGAAGCTTCTCTGGTCGGCCTCTTCTGTTTATTTAAACTACTATATGTCTTTCAAATATCTTTACCAGAAACGAATTATGTTTTGCAATTTGAGTAAATTTTGCTTCCTTCCACACAGTATTCGTAAGTAAACATTTTTTTTCTTACAGCACATTGCTAGTCGTATTTTTATTGATGTACCGATATAGATACTGATATAGATATATGGTAACTGAAAGCTGAGCTGATCTGAACTGACTTGACATGATATGACCTGACCTGACCTAATCCGCCGCGACCTGACCTGTCCTAACTCCACCTGACGCAACCTGACCTGACCTGACCTGACATTACCTGACCTGACCAGACCCGATCTGTCTGTTATAAAAATAATCTACACTAAAAACAAGTTTAGATTAGCAGATATATTTTGGTCAAAATAAGTAAATTAAAAATATTAATAATCCAAGTACGTCGTTATAACATCTAAAACTATAAGATTACTGTAATTACATGCATACTAATTGCAATTGACAAATAAGTAAATTAGCTCTTTAAATTCTTGATAAATAACAAAATAAGCGACCTTCTGCGACAACCTGACTTTTCTTTAGAAGCTGCTGAAATAGTTAACTTTGTTACGAATCTCTAACAAAGGTTTTTGTGAACAGGAACCCAATTTAATCGATACAATTTTAATCAATAATTTTAAAATGCCATAAAATGAAATCCTTGAAAGCCCAGTTGTTACAACAGGCGACGTTCAAACTATCGTTTCGGCTTGCAGTTTGTCAATTATAAGAACTTGTGAAAGGGATCGGTCCAGGGTCATAGGTACAAATAACCAATACCTTTGCGGTACACACAAAAATAAAATTTATGGAAATTATATCTAACTGTATGATAATTTATTGCATATTTGACAATCTGTGTGATCAGGAACTTTGAGATTTAGAACTAATTAAAATACGTTTATAACGGTGTAACAAAGACTAAAATATAATGCGGTAGCTTACTAAAATAAAATACGTTCTTTTAAAGAAGTCATATAATAATTCAGAGACAATTTATAGAAGTTTTGTATCTGTTGCAACATTTTCACCAAGCAATCAAGGTTTCTAACTGGTATTTTGTCATTTAAAAGTATATACATTGTGTTTCAGTAGTAAGGTATATTCATTTCCTTTGCTATTGGGAATTTTTAAGGGAAGCGCTTTAAGGGATCAACTTGGATTTTATAAATATCACTTTCTAATGATAAACATTCTTACCCACCCCGATATCTTTTAGAGACTAACTACCTCATAAGATTTTTAGACATAACCAGTTGTGGTTGTTATTATGTTTGGCTACAGATGGTTAGATCCATTGGCCAAAGACTTTTATTATTTGTAGTAGTTAGTGGTATTTGTATGCGCACTATACGATACACATATAAATTCTTAACATCAGCCGAAGTTCTGGCATTGTATTTGAGCAAGTTGAATGTCTGCACGTTCCGCCCTTCGGAGGGGGCGTCAAGCCGTCAGTCCCGTGTCCATGCGAAGTTGGGCACGTTAAATATCCCTACCCTCCTTACAGAAAGGCAGGGGTTCGGCAAAATTTCCAGGATAGTGAGGTAAAACTGCTCCCTGGTGTGCGTGATTGGCCATAGTCGCGGAAATAGTCCGACGTTAAAGAAACAAAACACAAACACACATATAAATGCATCAAGATTTTATCGTCCCACATTTAATATTTACCCCAATTTTTTTATCTTTTTTTAAACTTTTTTTTAACAATTCTTCACCATTTTTTTAACACACGTGCATCTATACATATTTTTTTTTAAATTATTGTATAATAGGATGACTGAGACACTGTATGTCCAGGCCAGACCTACCAGGACGGCGTTGAACTGTCAACAGTGGATTACAAAAGAATCATACTTATTCTAGCGAACAGTAGTGCAGAGTGCAGAGGACAATATTAGGCTGACTAGGACACACAACCTCAGAATCCCCAGTAGGGATCAGTGGAGGGAAAATGGGGTTAAATTCCCGCCCGAAAGATTGGTCTGTTTTACCGACGTATAACGGCTGGAAGAGGAGCAATCCTCTGACGTGGGAATATACATCGATGGCCTGGGGGTGCGCGAGAGTTATGCTCTGGGCGCATATACCACGGTTTTTGAAACGGATGTGTACGCTATCCTGTCTGTAGCTAATCGACAGGATGTAAGGATGAGCCATCAGAAATGTGTATACATTTGCTCAGATAGTCAGGCGATCCTCCGGGCAGTCTGCGCGACCAGAATTAGGTCCACGCTGGTTCAGGGGTGCGCTGACGCCCTTACGGGACTGTCCAGGACAAATGAGGTTCAACTTGTGTGGGTTTCGGGACACTGTGGCGTCGCGGGGAGTGCAGTGACGAATGATCTCTCAAGTGTTGGTTCCCGGCGGCCGTTCTGTGGCCCGGAGCCTGCTATAGGCATAAGTAGGAGGGTGGTCTCCGACTCCCTAGACAGGTGGACTGAGGGGTCCATGGAGAGGCACTGGAGGTCGGTCGGTAACTGTAGGCAGGCGAGGGTTTTCGTGAAGGGGCCTTACAGAGACAAGATTATCTGGCTTCTCGGTGAGAGTCGTTCTGCGCTTTCGCCGCATCGTTGGGGTGCTGACAAGCCACTGTGCTCTTAGAAGACACCTTACATTGGTAGGTGTCGAGAGGGATACCATTTGTCAGAAATGCGGTGAGACTGAAGAAACGTCCTACCACTACCTGTGTGAATACGAGACTTTTGGGAGTCTTCGAACAGAATTGTTCGGTTCGAGTACTCTACAGAAGAGCGATGTAAGTTCCGTCCAATGGAAGACCGCCATGGCCCTTATTTCGAGGTCGAGGTGGTTTGGTGACGGAACGGAGGAAGAGTAGGGCATGGTTTCTGGGTGGCCGGGGTTGGCAAAAAGCGCGTTGTGGTCTACTTGCCTGGCGTTAGCCTCCTCATCACTGCTACTACCACTACTACTACTACTAAGTATGGATAGGAACGCAAAATGTATGTACAGCAAAGCGACCAACAACCTAAGCAGGTAGAGGTATTTATGTACTTTGCGAGTTTTATTACAGGTCATGGCAAATGTAGCAAGAAAAAGATGACACAGTGAGCATTTGATAGACATAACACTTCCTACTAATAAGCATCTTAACTTGGACTTGAGATTCATCAAGCACTAATGATCGAGTGCTGTTGTATATGAGGTGGACACCTGGACTTTGAGTTAGCAGGATATGCAGAGAATAAAAATCTTCAAAATACGGCCATGAATGACAAACATATGGTACACCGATAGAAAAATGAACAAAAGTATGCTAGAAGAGATGAGAGAAGAAACATGCTTGCTGAAGGAATTTGAGAGGATGAAGGCAACATTTATTAGACATAGCATGAGACATAATATATTCCTAACCACATTATTAAAAGTCGGGACGCAGAAAGTGCGTTATGGTAGTGAATTTTCCTAAAAATATTTTTAAATATCTCTGGACGCAGCAAGTGCGTTATGGTAGCGAATTTTCTTCAAAATATTTTTAATAGCAAATGTCTTTCTTTGATGAAAGGCGGCATCAAACTTGGTTGCCTATATAGTAAAAACAATGTATCAAATTTCATCGAAATAAATTTATTGTTTGAAAATATATAAACATTTTTCAAAAGTCTGAATGCAGTATATGCGTTATGGAAGTGAATTTCCATAAAAATGTTTTTAATAGCAAATGCGAGCAGGCATCAATCTGATTACCGGTATAGCCTATGTAGTAGAAACAATGTACTATATTTTATCAAAATTACTTATGGTTTGAAAATATACAAAAACTGCTTGAAAGCTGTCTATTTGAAGCCATATCCCCATTAAACCCTGCCTACCCCGCACAGGACCCCTATTTGCCCCAGGCCACGTAACTTCCTTGAAGGGTATGAACAAGAAATTTTTCTTGTGGTTTACGCAACTAGGGTAGTTGTATGCACACGGGGGGGATGCATACGACGAAGCAGGACACCCCGGTTCGACTTGTGGCAGGGGTTGGAGGGTGGCTGTTTCGCTGTGGGGATTTTCCTTCCCCCTCGCGTCCAACCAACCACCCTCGCTGCATAAACCACAAGAAAAATGTTTTGTTCCTACCCGCCAAGGAAGTTACGGCACCTGGGAGGATAGGGGTGCTGTGCGGGGTAGGCAGGGTTTAAGGGGGATATGGCTTCAAGATGTAAAAAAAGACAGCTTTCAAGCCCATTTTATTCGAATTTTCTGCTCATATTTCCTTTTTACTACCTACCCCTCCCAGCACCCCTACTCACTCCTGGTCCCGTAACTTCCTTGGGGGGTGTGAACAAGAAATTTTTCTTAGGGTTTGTGGATCCAGGGGGGCCTGGCAGGTTTCTAAAAACAGTTTTTTGAAAAGCGTTCGGGAGCTAAGCTGAAAATTTACCGAAAATTCGCTACCAAAACGCACTTACTGCGTTCAGATTTTTTTTCTTACAAACGCATCATATTTCGATAAAAAATGCAAAAATGCATTAACGAATTTGTTCTACGAAAATTAGCTAAACAAAAATTATACACCCCTACTCACTCCTGGTCCCGTAACTTCCTTGAGGAGTGTGAACAAGAAATTTTTCTTGGGGTTTGTGGATCCAGGGGGGAGCCTAGGCAGGTTTCTGAAAACAGTTTTTTGAAAAACGTTCGGGAGCTAAGCTGAAAATTTACCGAAAATTCGCTACCAAAACGCACTTACTGCGTTCAGATTTTTTTTCTTACAAACGGATCATATTTCGATAAAAAATGCAAAAATGCATTAACGAATTTGTTCTACGAAAATTAGCTAAACAAAAATTATACACCCCTACTCACTCCTGGTCCCGTAACTTCCTTGAGGAGTGTGAACAAGAAATTTTTCTTGGGGTTTGTAGATCCAGGGGGGAGCCTAGGCAGGTTTCTGAAAACAGTTTTTTAAAAAACGTTCGGGAGCTAAACTGCAAATTTACCGAAAATTCGCTACCAAAACGCACTTACTGCGTCCAGATTTTTCCTTACAAACGCATCATATTTTGATAAGAAATGTATTAACGAATTTGTTCTACGAAAATTAGCTTCAAAACAATTATAGACCGTTAAACCATAAACTTCGCTAAACCTACAGCGAAAGCATCAACTTAACTAAACCGACAGCCAAAACATCAGAGAAATGGTCTATTTGAAATGAATTTTCTGTAAATATTTTAGTAAAATGAAGGGCAATGACGGTTGAATCTGAAACTTAAGGGTTTGCAGAACACTCTTCTTGCAACATTTTCTTTTCAAAATCCGTATTTGTTTCACGTTCTTTGCCTAAACATTAGCAATTTTGACGTTTAAAATTGAGAGTTTGACGTTTTGAGGAAAACTCCAAAATTGGTTTCTTTAACTGCCCATAACTTCTTTGTCTTTAAAGCTAGAGACCTAAATGTTGGTACAGAGTTGACTATAACACAAACACGCGTGTCAAATTTGGTTGCTTACTTTGTTATTTCCGGAGATATGAATTTTTTTAGAGGGAAAACACAAAATTTTCCGGGAAAACCTTGTCCGATTTTCCTGGCTAACGAACTTATCCAAGCCACTTGTAAAACGAAGGTACTTACCAAATTTGATTAAGATTGGTCCATTATTTTTTGAGTTATCGGTCGGATATATATATATATATATATATATATATATATATATATATATATATATATATATATATATATATATATATATATAAACACAGACCTCCTTATTAGCGAATTTAAAAAAAAATCGCTAATAGCAAATTAGTATTTTTCTAATGAAACCAGGCATCAAATTTGGTTACCTGTATAACCTATATAGTAGAAACAATATCCCATATTTCATTAAATGAACTTTTTGACAAAACATTTGCATAAAAGTTTACAAACACTTTTTTCACGAAAGTCCGAAAAATTTGTTTTTAAATAACTTATTCAATATATATTATTATGCCCTTTACTTTCGAAACACAAAATAGAGGCTGTTCTATTCGAAACAATTCAGTTACAGCAGTTCGATTTTTTTAAATTCAGTCATTATTTGAGAGCGTAGTGTATACGGCACCTAGATTTTTTTTATGAGATAATATAAACGAAAACCTAGTGAACGCGTTATTTGCATGGGACTCCGATTTATATTGGCAAAAACGCCGTATTACAATTTTTGGTTTGAAAAAGTACAAACATTAACAAATAATATAAACGAAAGCATCTCTGAATGAATAATTTTTAAGGGATCCGCTATCAATACGGCTAAAAACGCCGTATCATAATTTTTGATATGTGTCAAAAACCTGAAAAGTTAAAAAACAATTGAAATAACTCGAAATCCAATAGTATAAGGGGTGCTCGATATAAAAAAGAAAATTTGTGTCACTAGCGACTTATCGGCCACCTGAGATTGTCGAAATACTTTATAAGACGCAACTCAAGATACCATATAATTAGTGTATACAATTGTTTCTCGTATCTTGTACAGGGCTTTCATTAATTCCCGAACCCCACGTGACCGCTTAAGTTAGGCAACCCGGCATACAGGGTTGTACAACCTGATTTAATGAAATCCCTAAGATGCCAGTGTTATCTCATATTTCCTTTGGGGTTTTATAAAAAATATAAAAATTATAATAAGTTGAGACAGTAAATGTCTTAAATGTATTTATTATTTAGTATTTTTAACAGCAAGTCTGTTCATGTATGGTTTACTGTTATTGATTGTTAAAAAAATAAATTAAAAACATAATAAAATATTACTTTTATTTTGTGTAGATATCAAAATTTTGTAATGTACGTAAACAAATTGAGGTCCGATTACTTAAACTTCTAATTTACGGTTTTAGAAATGTGTATTGTGTAACATGTAACAAAAATGTACCTGTTTGGGCAGATTACGACGAACAGATTTGGTAGGGATTCGTTCCATGCGATGTCGAATATCGTCAACAACATAACCTTAACATACCTACACTTTTAAGTTACATAAAAACGCAATGAAAATGCTAAGTTTTGATAAAAACTGTTTATTTTTATTGTCCAACAGATAGAAAATTATTTGAAGAAGGTAAACACTGGTCGTACCTGAAAAATGCACAATATACATACAAAATAACCGTCAAAAGGGAATTGAGCGCCAATGGACTGAACTGTCAATTGTCAATTGATTTAGTAACTCTAGGGTCCCTAGTCTAGTGTTTTTTTTTGGTTACTTTTTGACTTCCAACTCATAAAATCATATTCCACTAAGAGAGAGACAGAATCCGGTGTCGTGGGGTTCGGGAATTAATGAAAGCCCTGTATAATAACAGTAGTATTGAGCTTTACCGTAAAAATGCGTCACTCTGTATACACGTAAAATGATAAAAACTGAAACTTACCCCGAATATGCGCCCTGGGGACCTAGTTCGCGCTCATTAAAAAAATATTTTTAAAATTCAAAAGTCGTGGTCTCCTCATTAGCGAATTTATTCTACGAAAGTTTGCTAGAAATTATGGACAACTTTACCATAAACTCTATAACCAAAATTACTGTGAAAGTCTCAGAGAAACGGTCTATTTGAAATGCATTTTCCGCAAACATTTTAGTAAAATGAAGGACATTGACGGTTGAAGCTGAAACTTAGGAACTCATAAAACGCAGTTCTTGCGAAATTTTCTTGACATAACCCGTATTCGCTCTAGGTTATTTGCCTAAAAGTTTCCAATTTTAACGTTTCAAATCGCGACTTTTACGTTTTAAGAGGAAAAGTTATCAAATTTTCAAAATATTTTTTCTGGCATTTCCATTTTCGCGCCAAAAAGCTAATACTTTGTCTGTAACATACAATAGATTTTGTTATCCACACAAAATATTATGCTTTCGTGAGTTTATCTGGTCATCAGTGGCACCCAAATTTTTTTATGTAAATGCCAATAAGTTTTTTCAACCAATAGATCTGATTTTGGTGCATACTTTACCTTTTGTGACATAACCCGCTTACCAAATTTGAGTGAAATCGGCCGACTATTTTTTGAGTAATCGGTGTGACACACACATACACCAGTATATATATATATATATATATATATATATATATATATATATATATATATATATATATATATATATGTATATATATATATAGGGTGATCCACGTAAAACTCCCAGGCCACATATCATGGTAACGAGTGGGAATTGTTAAACTTTGTAAAAACAAATGACTTTCGCCATCGGTAGCCACATTTAGCAGACTAACGCAGATATGTCATCTGCAGAATGGAGGCAGGTATTTTTGGGGCATCAACTGTCATTTCTAAGTAATTTTTGCTCTCGACAGATTTTGAGGGTAATGGAGGTACTATTATGAAATTTTGGTAGATTACAACTTGAGGACAGAAAATCATTTTTGTAATCCGTGAAAACTTAAAGACCTAGGTGACGCTGACTTTTGTGTAGAAGTTTAAGCAGAATGCACTAAACGTAATTTATAAGTAGGGCTGATATAGAATATCTTTTTCCTATCGTAAGAACCTTTACAAATGGCATGTCTGTGTGACTTCTGATTTCAAGGTAATGTTAATATTATATTATGATAAAAGAGGGAAAAAACAATAACTCAAGAAATATAGGCAGCTCACTGAATGATCTACATTGGAAAAAAAATACTTAATTTATCAACGTAACTATAACATAAAAACAAGCAAACAAAGCCTACAGCATATGCTCAAAAACATTACCATTTGCGGCAATACACATTTAGAAACGATGTCGTAATGCCTGATTACAAGAATCTAACAAAAAATGGCTATTTATAGCTGCACAGCTAGCAAAAATTGTATTAACTAGGTCTGCCATATGTCTCAGCACACGACATGTCTTTCAATAAACCCCACAGGAAGAAACCGTTTGATGTTAAATCTGGCGATCGCGCTGGCCGCAAAAGAGGTCGATTAGTCGCGACCCATCTTCCAGGATAAGTATTATTCCTGGTAACTGAAGCTGCATTATGAGCAAGTGCCACATCATGTTGCCACCACATGGTACGCCTTGTTACTAAAGGGACCTCCTCTAACAAGCCAAGAATATTGTTTTTCAGAAACTGTTTTATCTGCAATAAATAGCAAACACTAATGTTTTTACGACTACTTTTTATTCTAAATCAACGATGTCTCTTTTTGCAGAATCTAATAATTAAAATTAGTCCACATCAGTGCCGCCTATAAATTACGTTTAATGCATTCTGTTTCAATTTCTAAACAACATTCATCGTTGACCTAGCTCGGATTACAAAAATTGTTTTCCGTCCTCAAGTTGTAATATCCCAAAGTTTTGTAATAGTACCTCCATTATCTCAAAATTTGTCAGCGTTTCGAGAATTAATAACCGAACAAAAATTATTTAGAAATGACAGATGATACGCGAATTTTTTTTAAAAATTCCTGCCATAAATATATTTTTTTCACGCCTGCGCCACCTACAATCTGCATATGACATATCTACGTTAGTTTGCTAATCGTAGCCACCGATGGCCGCAGTCATTCGTTTTTTACAAAGTTGAAAAATTTCTTTTCGTTGCCAAGATATGTGACCTGGGAGTTTTACGTGAATCACCCTGTATGTTATATATATATATATATATATATATATATATATATATATATATATATATATATATATATATATATATATATAAATCGGCTAAACCAGCAGTGGCGCGCGTACCCACATGTCATTGGTTATCCCTCAAGAAAAAAACGGATAAGCCAATGATATATTTTTTATTTTTCATTTTTTGAATCTTACTTTCATTCGTGAATAAAATGACTCTCTTGATAATTTTCTGGACGACGCTTATTTTACGAGTAAGCAATGAATCAGGTAAGTGTTTTAGAGCACAGTTCATGATTTTTAACCAGTCGTTGTTTGGTAGAAAATCGCAACGATACACTTTTATGCCTCCATTAGCCTGAATACACACACGACATCTTTTTAATATGGAAAATTTAATGTCTTGATAATTTTTTTACGACGATTGTCTTTGTTGTATTTTAGTAGGTAGTAGTCTGGTTTGCCAAAGTTGTCATTAAGTGTCACTTGACGTTTAGGTTAACAAGTTATTATTTTGAATAGGTGTAAGTGGTACACTTTATAAAATTGCAAAATTTTCTACTCTTTTACTTCTTATAATGGAGTACACCTCAGAAGAGTATGCAGATATAATTTTTATCTACGGATATGCTGATAGAAATTCTCTAGCTGCTTGTAGGGAATATCAACGTAGGTTTCCCACTCGCCGTTAACCTACACCAAGGGTTTTTTCTCGATCGTTTTCAAGACTTCGGCAGTGCGGTATTGGACAACGTCCTGACGCTAGAGCTAATGGTAAAAGACAACATCAACTTGAAGACGAAGAGAAAGTGGTGGATGCAGTGATGGATCAACCTTCTACAAGTACTCGAAGGATTGCCACGCAGTTACAATATTCTCAAAGCTTTGTTTGGAGAACTTTACATCGAGAAGCCTTACATCCATATCATCGACATAATGTTCATTGCCTTCTACCTGGAGATAATGTGTATCGACGAGTCTTTTGTGAATGGATGTTGGAAATGAACAATCAAAATATCTTATTCCCTAATCTAATCTTCTGGTCTGACGAATCAACATTTACAAGAAATGGTATTTATAATTCTCATAATGAGCATGTCTGGTCATTGGAAAATCCACATGCAACAAGGACTCCCACATTTTAACATAGATTTTCCATTAATTTATGGTGTGGTATTTTTAACTGTTCATGGAAGTCCTGCCACAACGTTTAAATGGATCTTCGTTCTAAGCGCTCCTAGAAAACCGTGTAGAAAACATTCTAGATGACATTCCACTAGCACCAAGATGTATAATGTGGTACCAGCATGACGGTGCACCAGCGCATCATAGTCGAAACGTTGTCACATGGCTACATGAACATTATAATGAACCTTGGATTGGCAGAACTGGACCAATACATTGGCCTGCAAGAGCACCGGACTTAAACCCACTTGACTTTTATCTTTGGGGTGATTTTAAGCGACTGGTCTACAGTGAACAAATAAATACACCAGAGCAGCTACAACAACTGATAAATAATGCTTTTCGTCATATTCAAGCAACAATGAATCCTCAAGACATTACATTATCCATATTAAAAAGATGTCGTGCATGTATTCAGGACAATGGAGGCATTTTTGAACATTTATTGTAATAAATAAATTACTATAAGCCTGATAAAAATGTATCATTGCGATTTTCTACCAAACAACGACTGGTTAAAAATTATGAACTGTGCTCTAAAACACTTACCTGATTCATTGCTTACTCGTAAAATAAGCGTCGTACAAAAAATTATCAAGATAGTCATTTTGGTCACGAATGAAAGCAAGATTCAAAAATTGAAAAATAAAAAAAAAATCATTGGCTTACCCTTTTTTTTTTAGGGATAACCAATGACATGTGGGTACGCGCGTCACTGCTGGATTAGCCGATTTAATTGTCATGGTAGAATACGCGCCTTACATAGCAGCCTACACATGCGAAGTTTCAGCAAAATATATGTGCTACTTTTTAAAAAATTGTGAAATTTTATTTCTTTGAAATTCAACTTCAACACCCTGTATCTTTTTAATGAAGCATTACAGGAAAAATTTTTATAGGACATACCTTCTCTAAAATTGTGCAACGAACATGGGGTTCCATTTTGGTCACCACTTATGAATCACCCTGTATAAACATGAAAAACTTTTAACTGACCCCAAATATGGGACTGGTTCATTCTCAAGTAAATAAATTGTTTTAAATCCTCGAAAATTTGCAAAAATATCAAAATTTTCTAATCAGCTCAAACCTCAAGCAGATTTGTTTCATCTAGTTTTAATTTTCATGAAATAATAAACTATTTTTTTTTACTATTGTTACTGTATAACCATTTTATTTTAGTATTATTAGCCTTAAAAACTGTGGCATATTTGGTTATTGGCACGATGTTTCCAATCTCTAGTTAATTTTTCAAATTTGGGTACAAGTTAAACTGGCCCATCTGAGAATCGAATACGGGACCTCTCGCTTTGGAGGCTGATACCTAGCAAACTGCCTAGTAGAGCACCACTATATTTCCATAACTAGTGGGATGTATTGTCTTCAATATTAGGACAATAATATTCTCACTGCATAGATCTTCTGTTCATCTTAAATATCGCAAGCGGCAATTAAGTTCATTTACCAACACTATTGACAGAACCGTCCATAAATGAGTTAATAAAGATGCTATTGTGATAATATAGCAAGTTAATAAATAATTACATAACATTTAATAACTTACGTGAGAAGTCTCCCAGCTTCCTTGCTTCTGTATATATCACATTTATGTAACGGTCGAGAAGGATCATTGGAATCGTATTGTCCTGCCGCCCTACAAAGCGCCCGATGAATCTGGAACTGCATCAGAGTGCTAACGAAATATCTGCAATAAATAAACAAGCATTGTAAATCGCGTCTGATTAACACTATCAATTACAAGAAGCAAGTTTAAGGACTTAACATACTTTCTATTATATAGTAATGTGATTCATGATTTGTGTAAACTGTATAAAACGGTACGTCCACCAACTGACGCGAACCGTAACGTTCTTCATTCTTGAAGATGTTATGTAAAGGACATCTCTGGTCACTGTCGATGTATGCATCCGCTGAAAAAATACTTTCTTATTACTGGAAACATATTTACAAAGCTTTAGAGGGAGAAGAGTTTTGCACAATGTGGTGCATTCTGCTGGTAGTGGAGGGTCTCCAAGTCGTCCAGCCTAGCGAAAGTAAACTTAATGGTATAAAAGTCCGTGAAGGACCTCCGCGGCTATACAGTTCTATTTTCCATCTCTCGAAAACTTGATGAGTACAATTATGAAGCTTTTGGTGAGTTTCTGTGTGGAGTGGATATGTGATAACAGTGATTAGCAGTGATAAGCGCCGCATAGGATTATTTGCTTCAGTAAATTCGTGATTTCTTTGGCGCCACTTTGTAGTTCAAGTTTATTAGTATGCATATTTGGTGATTACATACGACTTGCATGCAACAGAATTATTATTGTCTTATTACAAACGTTATAAATTAATTTGTGAAATTCATACAAGATCGTTTTTTTTTTCATTAAATAAATTAATTAAAATTTGATTACAGCGGTTATAAAGTTTGTGCTCTAACAGTGTAATTTGAAACAAAACAGTAAATATTAGTTTAATAAATTTTCAGTGATGTTTATATTTATACAAATTTTGTAACAGATTCATTAAAATACTTTTATAATCCGTGAGAAAAGACTATAAATTTAAATTTTTATGTGTTCGTGACCTAGACAATACTGTTGCATTCGCGATAAAGATGTTCAGAGGCAAATCGATTAGAATGTTAATTAACATTCGAAAATTAGTTACCGAAACCGACATATTTCTGAATATAATTTTAACGCGACGATGTAAAGTTGCCGATGTTTTACATATATTTAAATATATTTAAAGCTATTGCATCTTACGTCCTTCCTATTGCTAAATACAACAAAATGCAGTCAGATTTGTTAAAATTAACTAGGGAAGTTTTTTATAAAAGAATATAATATTTAACAAATATAAAGTGATCAAAGAATAGAGCTGAAAACGTTATTTTGAGCTTCTAGAAATCCATAGTAGTTATTTTAGTATGTTTTTAAGAATCATTTAATGTGACTTCTGTATAGGAAACCTCAGGTTTAATAGCAGTAGGCTGGAGTTCTGAAAAACTTAGTTGGTCTAAACACCTTTAATTTATGTAGTATTTTTTTGGTAAAACTTTCGAAAAATTTTGTTTCAGTCATATTCAACTCAGAACAAGTTTATAGCTTATCTGTGATATTTGCAGTGTATAATTATTATCAATAAATAAATGTTATATAACTACTTAAAACTGATTGAAATGAGAAAATGAGAATTGAAATATTGAGGCGATTTGTTGTCAATTATATTTTCTCTGTATCAGCGATTATCACAAAAAGCTAATCGTAACAATATATATATATATATTGATTGTGAGATACGGGTCACATCCCAAATAAAAACGATTTATTAAATTGCCGAGCTGTCGGAACGCTTTATTCCATTATCAAGGACATAAAGCGAGTTTTACTTCAACTTGAAAAATTTTATCAAACAAAAAATTTTCACAATGTTTTGTTCGTGCTTCTTATTTAATAATTATCCAAGCTCGAGTAAAACTCGCCTTTTATACTTGATAATGAAATAAATCATCCTGAAAGCTCGGTAATTTAATAAAGCGTTTTTATTTTGCAGAAGACGGCTATCCCACAATATTTACAAAAATATTTAATTACCATATCAAAAACTGAATATTATATATATATATATATATATATATATATATATATATATATATATATATATATATATATATACAACTTCATTTCTGAACGTCACACAGTCTGGGATAGACATCACTAGAATCTGAATGATATATATATATATATATATATATATATATATATATATATATATATATATGTATATATATATATATATATATATATATATATATATATATATATATATATATATATATATATATATATATATATATATATATATATATATATATATATATATATAAATATATATCTCACACCGATAACTCAAAAAATAATGGGCCGAGTTTGATAAAATTTGGCACATGGCTTCCTTTTGTACGTGGCTTGGATAAGTTCGTTACCAAGGAAAATCGGACCAGGTTTTCCGGGAAAATTTCAGGTTTTGTTTCGGAAAAAACCTTGGAAAATAACAAAGCTATGGTAACCAAATATGGTACGTAGATTTACCTTATAAAAACTAAACCACACACCAAAATTCAAATCTATACCTTACAAGAAAAAAAGTTATAGTTATATTATAGTTTATTTAAGAAAAATGTCTATTTCTATGAAAATTCAGTACCATAACACACTTGCTCCCTCCAGACTTTTTTCCTTTCCTTTGTATCAATTTTAACAAACACAAATTTAGCATTATTCTACCAATATGTGCACAGCAAGTATATTATTGTAGCGAATGTTCATAAAAATTTCAATTAGAGTTTCATTATTTTTCACTAACCAAAAAATCTTTGAGAGATACGAAAGCGCTTGCAGTGGCATTTTTTGGTGTCATATTTTTTTGCGGGAAAACGTCCGATTATGTTAGTTCAACTTTATATGGTTATATATATATATATATATATATATATATATATATATATATATATATATATATATATATATATATATATATATATATATATATATATATATATATATATATATATATATACAATAGGTATAACACCGATAACTCAAAGAATGTTTGGCCAATCTTAATAAAATTAGACGTGTATCTTGCTTTTGTGGGTGGCTCGGATGAGTTCGTTAGCGAGGAAAACCCGACTGGGCTTTCCGGGAAAATTTTAAATTTTCTTTATCAAAAAATAAAAAATCTATGGTAACCATGCTCGGTAGGTAGGTAATTTATGATATAAAAATTAAACTATGCACCAAAATTTAAATTTCTATTTTACAAGAAAAAAAGTCATAATAATATTGGTGCCAGACCATTTCTATGAAAATTCACTACCATAACGAACTTGCTGCGTCCAGACATTTTGGAATGGCCGGGAATACAGAATTACTTATCTTTCGGAACAGAATCAAGGTGCCAAGCCGATTTTTTCGCCGGATATTAGTTTTAGCTGAATAGATAATTTTAAAGTGAGAAAGCAACTTTTTCTCTGGTAAAAAAAATAGGATCTTCACTTTTTAAAATGTTTCCAAATTTAAAATATTACGACTTTTTTGACAGTCATGTGTTGTGCTTGAAAACTACAAAAATCCAAAGCAAACAAAAAAACATGGAATAAGTTAACTAGTCCGTTAAATCTTTTCATTAGTTAGGGAAAACTAATATTTGTGCATTTTTTGGTCCAAGGCGGTTTCCCAAAAGAAATACGTTTCGCCGATATTGTGGACATGTTCAAATGGGTTTTAAAAGCTCCAATCTATCCCTGCAACTCAGCTGCTATCCTCAAGAATTTGTAAATAATAATCTATATTTTTCTGATTGAGATGATCTTTTTTCAATAAATCTTTGCATGTGTGATTTTCAAATCATTTAAAAATTTAAGTTCCTTCCTTTTTTTCTGTTTTCGTGTTTCTTTCACGTCGGTCTATTTCTGCGACTATGGCCAATCACCGAGGCCAGGAATCAGTTTCGCCTCACTCTCCTGGAAATTTTGCCAAACTTCTGCACTTCTGTAAAGAGGGAAGGGATTTTTAACGTGTCCAAGATCGCATGCCTCTCCGAAGGGCGGAACGTGAAGGCATTCAACTTGCTCAAACACAATGCCACAACCTCGGCTGAATTCTACAGCATGTACTGAGAAAGTGAAAGGAGAACCCTGGAAATCGAACCCAGTTCTCTTAGATTCAGATGCACACGTTTCTACCACAGAACCACCGAGGCCCTTAAATTCCTTTCTAAAACAAATGAGGAGGCTTTGGTTTCTGCTCTCTTGGCTCGGGCAGAACCTGTCAATACTCGTCTGAAAAATGCGCGTTCACCGCTAGGTGCACATTATTATCTAAATCTGAGAATGATTCAACATTTCGAAATTTCTGACACCGATACCATATTTCCTCAGGTATTGACGATGTGGAAGTAATAATCAACATTGATGACGACTTTATTCATCCATAGGAACGAAGATTAAATCCATTAAACGCCTACCTTCAACTACCATACTTGATTCTTGGGTTTTCCAAATGAACCATATTCGTTTAGATTACGATCTGGTCCATTCGCATAAGGATATCGTGGTTGCCGTCTTTCCGAATGTTCATTTAAATAGTTTTCACTGCTAACTTTTGGTAATACATTTTTATCATGTCTCTTTTCTTTATTTGTAAAACCCATGATTTTCGAATTATTGCCAGAGAGACAATGTACAGAAATACTATATACGCTAAAGTTTGGCTGGGCTTTTAATATTTAGATCGTTAACCCTTCCAAAGCGCTCTATGCAGAAAATAATATCTCCAAATTTTGATAGCATGTAAGTTGTGATCGTATTGTGTGATATGTCGTTGTAATCAGAAAAAAGGCTTATTAAAAATCCAATATGGCGCCCATAAAAAAATCAAAATTCAATATTGTAACATACAACTTTGCCCCTCGTAGCTCTTACGGTTTAAAAGATCCCAATGGTGAGTCTCGAATCTGAGCTACCCTACATATATATATATATATATATATATATATATATATATATATATATATATATATATATATATATATATATATATATATATATATATATATATATATATATATATATATATATATATATATATATATATATATATATATATATATATATATATATATATATATATATATATATATATATATATATATATATATATATATATATATATATATTTCTATCGGCAAATTTTTGTATGAAAAAAATCGATAACAGAGAGGTTACGACTTTTAACTTGAAAAAATTTAAATCAACACAAATGAGAAATCATATAACACATATTTTCCATCAGGTAATATCTTTTTGTTTATGTAGATTCAAATATCTGGATAGTCGCTGTTTTGTTCAATAATTTCTGTCTTAAAGAATAGTAAAGCAATTAATGCAACTAAGGCGCACTTGTCTTTACAGGGTCATTATTATCCTTTGCGTTCACGTGTTGTTTATAAGCAAAGTTTTCAGGTTAGGTAATAAAAATATAGATTATTTAGTGAAAAGGTGTAACCATAACGCACACGCTGCGTTCGCACTTAACTTAGTAATTAAAACTTCATTTAGAACTACAATTAATGTTGATTTCACACAATTATTTATCATGTGAGCCAATATCTGTGTATAATATTAATTTTAAATGATGTTCTAATCACAACCTTTTTTCAGTTCCTCACGCTACTCTTAGTCCTGCTTGCAGTGGCAATACATGCCGAGGCAGAGGAGAAGAAAGTTGAGGATAAAAAACAGAAAAAGCGTGGACTACTTAGTTTAGGATATGGTTACGGTGGAGATTTCGACAACGGCTACTTAGTAGGCCAAGGTGGATATGGAATAGACGGAGGAATATCACTTGGCTCAAATTTAGTGGGTCACTATGGTCTTGGTTCTATTGATCTTGGACACAACACTGCTGTAGAAAAAACGATCACGTTATACAAAGGAGTACCAGTACCTTACCCAGTTGAAAAGCACATCGCAGTACCTGTTACCAAACACGTTCCCTACCCTGTCAAGGTACCAGTTCCAGCACCCTACCCTGTAGAAAAGCCTGTCCCATATCCAGTTAAAGTACATGTAAAAGTACCATATCCAGTTCCACAGCCATACCCCGTCGAAAAGATTGTCCAAGTTCCATATAAAGTGCTAGTCGACAGGCCTTACCCAGTCAAAGTTTTCGTACCACAACCTTACCCAGTTGAGAAGACTGTACATGTTCCTGTCAAAGTGCCAGTGCCAGCTCCTTACCCTGTAGAAAAGCATGTTCCATATCCAGTAAAGGTGCCTGTTCATGTACCTCAGCCATATCCAGTTTACAAACAAGTGCCAGTACCCGTTAAGGTACCAGTTGACAGACCATATCCTGTACATGTTCCACAACCATACCCTGTCCATGTGTACAAAAATATTCCAGTACCAGTTGAAAAACCTGTTCCATACCCTGTAAAAGTACTTGTTGACAGGCCTGTAGCTGTACCAGTGGAGAAACCATATCCAGTAGAAGTTAAGGTCCCAGTACCAGCTCCCTACCCGGTAGTAAAGACAGTAGGATACCCCGTGGATAGGCCTGTTCCATACCCTGTCAAAATCGCCGTTGATAGGCCTGTACCATACGCAGTCGAGAAACCAGTACCATATCCAGTAGAGAGACCAGTACCAGTTCCTTACAAAGTACCTATTGCTGTACCTGTCCACGGTCACTACGATTACGGTTATGGCCATTGACTAAACTAAGTAATCCACACTATGTGTGTTTCTGTGTATAAATCTTTTGTAACTATTTATATTTAATTTTTCCTCTCAATGTTAATGTTCTCAATAAAACTATGTTTTGTGTTTACAAATATTGTTCATTATTTATGATATAAATGCCAAATTAGTTTTACTTTATAATTTATATATTTTCTTAAAATAAAAACACTTAAGAACAACAGCTTGACGTTTTCTCATTGTTGTCTACAAAGGGAAACAATGCAACTTTCATTTCGTCATCTATTCGTGTGACATCATGAACAATAACATATAATTCTCATATTGCGTGAGTAGGAATTTCCTGTCGCATAACATATGCTATTGCAATACGAAGACTGTAACTGTAATTTTAATAACGACTCTCGATTTCGTTATTAAAGAAACGATTAAATCCATAATAAATTATGTCAAGAAAATCTGGCATAGGTGGTCTAGTTTCACAAATCATTACTGTTTCGTTGCAGCCAATTTAGCACAAACAAGTTCACCTGAATAAGACGGTTGATTATCTTAAACTTTTAATTAGGACAGTTTCGCAGTGACAATTAGTATGTTGCTATTTCATTTATATCACGATCACGTATTTGAGTTACTGTTTGATTCATGATACAAACCTATAGTGTAATATGTAACTGAACTCTTTCATATTATCGTAAATAAAACTTTGTGTTGTAACAGATGTGGATTTAAGAAGCGTTAAATTTTTTTCGACTACACCTTTTTTTTGTGAATTTATGTAAAAAAATGCACTAATGAGATGATCCAGACTTTGAGTTGTAACGTAAGTTTTAAATATGATCCAGACTTTGAGTTGTAACGTAAGTTTTAAATATAATCTTTAGTAGAAACTGTACCATCTGATGTTTTATATGATACTTAACGACACTGCGAACGAAGGGGAACACAAGTGTTTTGAGATTCCAGCAACCATCTAATCTTTATGCATAGATAACATAAAGAAACTGAAACGTTTAATGCATCTGAAAGTAAAGATGTTTCACCCATTTACTAGTTGAAAGAGAGTCAGTTAGTAAGGGCTTGTTCGTAGTGCATTTTATAGTAAAGATTAAGTATAGTTAATACATTGCATATTAGTTTATGTGATAACTGAATTTTGCAGTTCAGGTGAGTACCTACTCGCTAAGTGTCTTGGTTCACTATAGCTAATAATATAACTCAGATAGCAGTAATTGTTAGGAGAATATACCTGGGTTGGTTATTATACAGAGGGATTGAATATTTACTGACAATTGCTAGATGTTTAGAAATTATATTAAGAGCCACGTGTGCTGTAGTTATATGGTTACTAATTAGACTGTTTCACGTAGTTATAGTGATCGGGTCTCGGATCTGCTTTGTCTGGCCGGCAGGGGTCAAGTGGAGGACCCCCGGGCGGGGCACATAATTGTAAGACCTGGATTTGTCTGTAAGGTGCCATAACCTCTGGGTATGTAAAGTTGCGGGTACGTTTGGACAGCGTGTCTGGTCTGCTGTACCCAGGCCGCGCTACCTTAGGCCTAAGGTAATAGTGGGGGCAAAGCAGGGCCCTTTTGTATTAATACTGACATGCTATGCTTTATTAATGAGTTGTTGCAATTATTGACATATAAAGACAGTTGTTTTAGTACCATATTTAAGGGATATTTAGGATCATGAACATGTCTTGATTTAAATGGGGGATTTATATTAGACTAGGTTGAGCTGGACACTTACAGTGGTTTATCTTTTATTGCACATGTTTAGCAACTGCAAGCACGTCCTTCTCTGCTGTCAACTAAATCGGTGAGTTTCGATTAATATGTGTTTGTTTACTTAAAAAATAAATAATATCCTGACGGCCTTCTATCTGTGGCTTGTCATGTGTTACAGATTTAAAAGTTAAACAGAAGTTATACGCATTTGAAGAAAAAAAATTAGGTGCCACTTGTGGTCAGAGAAACGCAAAAAAACAAAATATTTTATGTGAATAACAAAATCTATTGTATATTACAGACAAAGATTCAGTTTTTTGGGGCAAAAATGTCATTAAATACCAGAAATAGTGCTTTGAAAATTTTATAATTTTTCTTCTTAAAACGTCAAAGTCGCGATTTAAAACGTAAAATTTGGCATATTTTGGACAAAGAACTTAAAATCAATTCGGGTTATGTAAAAGAATGTGGTTTGCAAAGTCTTAAATTTCAGCCTCAACCGCCGTTGTCCTACATTTTACTAAAATATTTGCAGAAAATTCATTTAAAGTAGACCCTTTCTCTGATGCTTTGGCAGTAGTTTTAGTTATAGACTTTCTAATACCTTATAATTTTTTGCGAATTTTTGCAGAAAAAATTCTGCGACTTTTGAATCTTGAAAATATTTCTTCAAATGAGCGCTAACTAAGCTCTCTAAAACCCATGTCCGGAGGTAGGTTTAGTCTTTATTTGTTAACATATATACAGGGTGAGGCATATATACGGTAAACTTCAATATATCCGTCATTATACAAGATACGAGAAAAAAGTATATGCGTTAATTAGAGGGTTTCTTGAGGTGCATCTTGCAAAATTATCTTGACAATCGCAGGCTGGCCCATAAGTTGTTTATGATGCAGTTGATCTTTTCTTAATGCAACAGTTTTTATTAATTGCAACAACGCACCACGAGGGCTCTCAGCCTAAATAATATCGTACCGTGGGTGTCGACAAGGAAAAAAGAGACAACTTGTTGATTCTGGACTTGAAGGTTTGGAGGTTCGGAGGAGAAGGAAAAACATGTGCCGGCAAGGAGTTCCAAAACTTGGAAGTCATCGGGACAAAAGAGCGGGCATAACAAGATGTTCTATGTCTGGTGACCTGGACAGTAAAAAAATTCGCTCTGTTCCCCTGGTATGGAAGGAAGCTCCTCTGATCAGTGCCCGTGCAGATATCTATAAAAGAGAGAGAGAGAGGACACGAACGGCACGTCGGTGGGCTAGGGATGGCAGCCTTTTGGTGAGGGTAGGGTCACCGATGAGACGTATAGCTTTCTTCTGGATGGAGTCCAGGATAGCGAGTCTAGAAGCGGCAGCGCTACCCCATATGTGGGAGCAGTATTCGAGGTCTGTCCTTATTTGTGAAGTATATAAGGTATAGAGAGTAGCTGGTGAAAAGCATTTGCGAGCCCGGAAGATGAAACAAAATTTTTTAGCAGCCGCTTCTGCAATTGATGTGACATGTTGGTGCCAATTGAGATTTAGATCCACAGAAATGCCAACAAGTGAAAACGACTCATTGCTTTGAATAACTTGGTTGTTCATTTTGATGGGTCTAGGGGTGGTGTATCACTTATAAGATAGAAAGCAATACTGAGATTTGGTGGAGTTGAATTGTACAAGATTTTTACTTCCCCAGTCTAATATTTTTTGGAGATCCACAGAGACAGAACCCTCCATGAGCCTGCGATCCTCATCTAATTGGGTTAAAGAGACAGGCTTAGAATATTGTTTATTTGAGTGGAGGGTGTTGTCGTCCATGTAACTGTGACCTGGGTTGGATGTGCTAGAGAGGAGGTCATTGATGTGGACAAGAAACAAAGTAAGGGATAAAGCTGAATGTTGAGGGACTTCTGCATTAATTGGATACAGTTTAGAGGAACGGCCATCCACGACCACAGAAATGTTCCGGTTGGAGAGGAAATTTGCTGTCCAGGTACAGAGTTTTGGTAGTAGACCATAGGCCGGAAGTTAATTAAACAGCGCTACGTGCCAGACCTTGTCGAATGCTTTGGATATGTCTAGAGCGACAATCTGGGTTCCACTGTGTAGTTCCATAGACTTGTTCCAAGAATGGGTGACAAAGAAAAACAGGTCGACAGTTGATCTGCGCTGATGGAATTCATACTGTCTGTCGTGGATTAGACTGTGTTTCTTTCAAGAAATTTTAGTAATTCGGTGTTTATATACTCTTTCATCACTTTAGAGACGACTGAAAGGAGAGAACTAGGCCTGTAGTTGCTAGGAAGCGCTTTGGATAATTTCTGTGACGTTTTGTGAGATATCAGAGGGGTCAGGATGAGATAAGCAGACAGACGACCATGGAAATGAGGAAAAGTCATCCTGCATTTTGTCCCAAAAACTCTAAAGTTGGTTTGCGCACGCGCATATGCCAATTTTTTGTATTCAACTCATCAATCAAAATATTAAACTTCTTAGTTTTACTTATAGGATTTTTGTTTGTTGCTATAGTGTCATGTCTGGCATTCGCATATTCTACATTTTTAAAATCTGCTTGCTGAGCCGAGTAAAATGATACCAAACATGTAGAGCTTAGGCCTAAAACTCCAAAAGTGGGGTTTGCGCAGGCGCGTATACTAAATTTCAATTCTGCTTCCTAAGCCGAGTAAAATGACACCTTACACTTAGGGTTTAAAGCAAAAACTAAAAAGTTGTGTTTGCGCCTGCACCAACCGTCATATTTGTTACGTCACTCTTTACAAAAATCAAAATGGCGGAGCTTATTCTTTCAACGGGTGGCACCAACTACCGTCTAAAGTTTTAAATTCTACAGATTTTTTACTTCCGGTCTGCCATCTTGGCCGCCATCTTGGATTACGTCATATCAGTTTAGGGCTTACGTCATCCTCAATACATCTCGCCTTCCACCTCTTGCTTCACGCCTCCCTGCTAGCTTGGGAGGTGGGAGGTGGAAGGTGGGTTGTGGGCCCAGAACCGCCCATCTATACCCACTCCTGATCGAGCAAATCCACAAACTCCAGCGTATGTGATATAGTCTTGGCAGGTTGGAGCACCAGCATTACCGAATTGTGGTCCGCCAGTAAGTCAACTTAATATTTCCAAATCGGTAAATAGGGAGTCACTGACCAATCCAACAGATTGCCTCCTAGCGCTCTAGTAAATAGGTAACATAGGCCCCAAAACCATAATAGACTATATGAAAAGTCTGAACATTTTGGAAAACTATTTAAAAAAAAAAGTCATGCACACAAGACCCATTAGGGTCTCAGCGCTGAGATGCCGAAGGCCTATACGACTTATCAACCAATGCACAATCTACAATCTACAAAGTTTATCTCTGAACCGAGGGGTACCCAAGGTTTTCCTTTACTTTCTCAGTACGTACCGTGCAATTAACATCAACCGAGGTTGTGGCATTGTATTTGAGCAAGTTGAATCTCTGCACGTTCCGCCCTTCAGAGAGGGAATAAGGCCGTCGCTCCCATGTCCATTCGATTGTTGGCCACGCTAATGATCTCTACCCTTCTTACATAAATGCAGGCGTTAGGCAAAATTTCCAAGATAGTAAGGTGAAACTGCTCCCTGGCGTCGGTGATTGGCCATAGTCGCGAAAATAAAGCGACATTAAAAAAACTATCGAAAATATATAAAACACAATGGCTAATAATTAAAAACTGAAAATAAATTCTTTTTTGTGTATTTTTTCAATAAAAACTTCAGCGTTGGTTTTGGCACACTTGATCAGTGTTCAACGTGTTTAGAATATAAAGTTAAAATCAACAAAGTAATGAAACCGAAAAAATTAAACTTACTCGAAGAACAACAGTGACGCCACACAATAAGGACAAATAGTTTTTACAACGTGCTCCAAGAATATCTAACAGAAATGGTGACATTCTCCTTCCACTGTTAAAAGAATCTCGCCCTCCCCAACTCCCGGACCGACATTTTTTAGTATGCAAGTTAACTTTTAACATTTGACTATTGTATACGGATCATCCAAAAAGGATTTTTTTCTTTCTTCGGTCAATTTCGATGACTATGGCTAATCCCCGACGCCAGGGAGCAGTTTCACCTCACTATCCGGGAAAATTTGCCGAACCCCTGGCTTTCCGTAAGGAGAGTGAGGACCTTTAACGTGCCCAACATCGCATGGCCACGGGCTCGACGGCTTTATGCCCTCCAAAGGCCCAAAAAGGAAATTGAATACCGATAATATTAAATATTATATTTGGACGAAGCTGAATTTACAAATGAGTTTAAAAGAATTTGAATCCGCTTTACACCATGCGCTGTAATTTGAATTTGGGATAGATGTAAAAATTGTTGGTCTCATTTGCGATGGCTGTGGAGGTGGAGGTGTGAAGCACAAAACAAAAACTCTAGAGTGATCGGTATATAGAACTATTGGCTACTGTTTCATTTTCCATCGCACATCACTACAATTGAATTAGTATTCCCTGTTTTCGGACATTCCTATATTCCCCCCTAGTGTATTTGTGAACAAATTTAAAAAAAACTCGGGACGCAGCAAGTGCGTTATGGTAGTGAAGTTTTATTAAATGCTTCAAATTTAAATAACTCAATTTTCTATAAACTTAGAGAGTTTAATTTCAATACGTAGTAAGGTTTTTCCTAAGGCAAGATATCCACAATATTTCATTAAAATAACTTTGTAATTTTCGGAGAAAAAAATTTTTTTCGAAAGAAAATTTAAAATTTGAGTAACTCAATTTTCTCTAAACTTAGAAAGTTGAATTTTGGTACGTAGTAAGGTTGAGGCAACATATATAGTAAATTTCATTGAAACAGCTTTGTTACTTTCGGAGAAAAAAATTTTTTTCGAAAGAAAACTCAAAAATTTTCCGGAAAACCCCGTCTGATTTTTCTGGATAACGAACTCATCCAAGCCATTAATAAAAGACAGGCACTTGCCAAGTTTCATCGAAATCGGTTAATTATTTTTTGAGTTATCATATATATATATATATATATATATATATATATATATATATATATATATATATATATATATATATATATATAACATATAAAAATTAAACCTATTTACAAATGAACTTTAATAAGATATTATGCTGTGACAATACCTCTCTCAAGCACCCTAAAATATAATCAAAATGTGCACAGTTATAAATGTTTTATTTCTTTTTCCCTTGTCTTAATACACTACATATTTTATGACAATCGATTTAATTTACTTATTTGATTTTATAAATAGTCGGTTAATAGTGACTTGGAATGAAGTAGACACCACATCTTCAAACATATTAAGAGAATATGAGTAAATCAACAGCAACTGGGAATGAATTCGGTCAGTCGCCCAGCCACGTGGTTAAAAAACACTGTTTGTATGATGGTTACAACTCTAGATCTAAATAAAAGGACTGTAACAGCGGCAGAAGCAGAAGTCAATGGAAGGTTGATGAATTAATCTCATGAGTCAATAAGAAAAGCATTGACTAACCAACAGCAACCACATACTTATGATTTAAACATGTTTCAAATTTGAATAGCTCAATTTTCTGTAACCCTAGAAAGCTGAATTTTGGCACATAGTTAGGTATTTCCCAAAGCAATATGTAGACCAAATTTTATCGAAATTTTCGAAAAAAAAATTTTTTTTGAAAGAAAACTCAAAATTTTCCCGGAAAACCCCGTCCGATTTTCCTGGCCAACGAACTCATCCAAGCCATTAATAAAAGAAAGGCACTTGCCGAGTTTCATCTAAATCGGTTAATTATTTTTTGAGTTATCAGACGGATACATATATATATATATATATATATATATATATATATATATATATATATATATATATATATATATATATATATATATATATATATATATATATATATATATATATATATATATATATATAGGCATATAAAAATTCAAACTGACCCCGGATATGGGTTCTAGGGGTCCTAATTCGCGCTCATTTGAAAGAATTTTTGCAAAGTCTCACCATCGATACCTCTCTATTAGTGAATTTTTTTAATAAAAATTCACTAAAAGAGTCTTCATTAAAGTGCTGAGAACATAAATAAGAATATTTCGGCAGCGTATCCGTTTTTATACTTAAGGCTGCGCACCATTTTTCTCTCATTTCTTTAATAGATGGAAACCTAAAAATAGTGCCAAACTGACGTGCCGCCGCTGAAAATAGCAAACAGCAAGGTACTTACGTATGCAGAGACACCGTTGCCACATCCCCAGGTAATCTTCTACAAACAATACACCTTTTCACCATTTTGCCAAAACAAAACTCAAAATCTTTATTGCCAATCAAGGTAACACATAAAAATAAACTCTCAGTATACTTGCATACTATTCACAGACAAATACAAGCCACAACTGAGGATTAATAAAAATCTAGATACTTCACATGCAGCAGGAAAACGATTTAAAATAATGGGCTGAGTTTTCTGGTTATATTTACATAAAGAAGGGAGAAACCAAGGAAAATATATGTTAGTACATCTTTACATTCATAAATAAGCCCTAATGAAAGTGTAATGTCTTAAGTGACAGAAAAGTAATAAATTTGTCATCCTCAATGACTTCCTTGTCATCATATTCGGCGATTTAAGGATGAATTATTACATAGCGGCAACGCGTTAGCCACCACCCAATCAGAGCAGAGGACCGATGTAAACATAGAGTCCCTTGAATGTTGGCTTCAAACAATTCGGCTGTGTGCCCAGTCTATTCGTAGATAGATAGTCAATGGTTACAACTCTAGCTCTAAATAAAAGGACTGTAACAGCGGCAGAAGCAGAAGTCAATGGAAGGTTTGTGTATTCGGAAAACTATTGACTATTAATAACAACAATTGACTAAAAACGCTGCGAGTTGTAAGGCAAAAATAATTATACTACAAAGGTTATAAATGATAATACATTACAATAGGGTTATATATAATCGTAAATGCTTCCAATGATTAACAATCAGTGAATTCAGTATTATTGACATTTCTCGGAAACTTACAAATGAATCTCATGAGTCAATAAGAAAAGCATTGACTAACCAACAGCAACCACATACTTATGATTTAAACATGTTTCAAATTTGAATAGCTCAATTTTCTGTAACCATAGAAAGCTGAATTTTGGCACATAGTTAGGTGTTTCCCAAAGCAATATGTAGACCAAATTTTATCGAAATTTTCAGAAAAAAAAATTTTTTTTGAAAAAAAGCTCAAAATTTTTACGGAAAACCCCGTCCGATTTTCCTGGCCAACGAAGTCATCCAAGCCATTAATAAAAGAAAGGCACTTGCTGAGTTTCATCTAAATCGGTTAATTATTTTTTGAGTTATCAGACGGATACATATATATATATATATATATATATATATATATATATATATATATATATATATATATATATATATATATATATATATATATATATATATATATATAAATATATATATATATATAATATATATATATATATATATATATATATATATATATATATATATATAAATATATATATAAATATATATATATATATATATATATATATATATATATATATATATATATATATATATATATATATATATATATATATATATATATATATATATATAAGCATATAAAAATTCAAACTGGCCCCGGATATGGGTTCTAGGGGTCCTAATTCGCGCTCATTTGAAAGAATTTTTGCAAAGTCTCACCATCGATACCTCTCTATTAGTGAATTTTTTTAATAAAAATTCACTAAAAAAGTATATAAGAATCAAGCAGTAATTATTCCACCCAGACGAGTACGTCAATATGGATGTATGTTTATAAATTTGGAAGTGTCGTAGTGATAAAAGATCGGGGCAGTTAATCTCAGAAAATTTTCAAGCAACCGGGTTATTGACGTTTTAAGTTTCAGCCTCTAAAAGAATATTCATCTATAGAAGTAATAATGGTGCTCCACTAATAAAAGTAGAAGCATTTTATAGGAATAACTTGTGCATAACAAAAGGCTTTTACAAGAGAGAAAAAAACTGTCTCCCAAATGAATCCAAATTAAGTAATTTTTTTAGCTTTAGAATTAAAAAGGTTCATACATAACAATGACTACCATGTTCCAAATGAGGCACCTGATTTAATGGATTCCCCTTCTTTAAAAACTCTTCTTTCTAATTAAATATATCAAACAAAATATGTCAAAGTATATTGTAAAAAGTTGTTTTTATTTTTTTAACGTCGGTCTATTTCCGCGACAATGGCCATTCACCGACGCCAGGGAACTGTTTCATCCCACTACCCTGGAAATTTTGCCGAACCCCTGCTTTTCTAATAATGCAAGGATCTTCAACACACAGGAGGGCTTTACGCCCTTTCCGAAGAGTGGAACGTGCAGACATTAGACTTGCTCAAATACAATGCCACAATCTCAGTTGATATTGATTTAACAAAATGTACTGAAAAAGTGAATTGAGATATTGAATTTATTGCACTTGGCTGTTCCGAGCTGTATAGTTATATAATTATATTTATAAATATACATACTATTTAAGGCTAGGTGTATTCTGCCCAAAATTAGAACCCCAGATCTATATATATATATATATATATATATATATATATATATATATATATATATATATATATATATATATATATATATATATATATATATATCACACGGATAATTCAAAAAATAATCATCCGATTGTGATAAAATTTGGTATGTGTCTTCCTTTAGTAAGTGGCTTGGACAACTTTGTTAGCCGGGAAAATCGGACCAGGAAAATTCTGGTTTTCTTACGGAAAATTTTTGTACCTCCGAAAATAACAGAGCTATGACAACCAAATTTGACGTATACGTTTCTACTATTAAACTTACCATACACACCAAAATTCAGATCTTTCAATTAAAATTAAAAAAAAGTCTTAGGCATTTAAAGAAAAAAAAAATTGAGTGCCACTGGTGATCATAGGAAAGCATAAGAACAAAATATCATGTGTGGTTAACAAAACCAATTGAATATTACATACAACGGTTAGGTTTTCTTGGCGCAAAAGTGTCAAGAAGTAGCAGAAAAATATTTTTTAAATTGTATAATTTTTCTTCTTGAAACGTCAAAGTCGCAATTTGAAACGTCAAAATTGGCAATGTTTAGGCAAAGAACGTGAAACAAATACGGATTGTGAAAAGAAAATGTAGCAAGAAGAGTGTTCTGAAAACACTTAAGTTTCATCTTCAACGGTCATTGCCCTTTATTTTACTAAAGTGCGTTTTGGTAGCGAATTTTTATTAAAACCCTTAAGCCTCAATAACTCAATTTGCTATTAATGTAAGGTTTGTTGGCTAGGAAACCAACATTTAAGTTTTTTGTCGGAAAATTTTGGTACATTTTCAAAAAATAAGTAATTTTGATATAATATAGTATATTGTTTCTACTACATAGGCTATACCGGTAATCAGATTGATGCCTGCTTGCATTTGGTATTAAAAATATTTTTATGAAAATTCTCTTCCATAACACACTTGCTGCGTCCAAACTTTTTAATATAAAATTGACGTGTTGTCGGATTTTTTTAAGTGTGCACAACAATTGAGCTACTGTGTTAAATCCAGTTAGTCTTTCCTCACTATATGCATTAACAACTCACAGTTTTGTATTTAGTGCTGCATACAATGCATGCATTACAATCTTCGGCTTTATTAGGGTATTTAAAAAAAATTCGCTAATGAGGAGATCTGTGTTTATATATATATATATATATATATATATATATATATATATATATATATATATATATATATATATATATATACGACCGATAACTCAAAAAATGATGGACCGATCTTGATCAAATTTGGTGAGTCCCTTCCTTTTGCAAGTGGCTTGGACAAGTTCGTTAGCCAGGGAAATCGGACCAGGTTTTCTGGAAAATTTTGTGTTTTCTTTATAGAAAAATGTATATCTCCGGAAATAACAAAGTAAATGCAACCAAATTTAGTGCGCGTATTTGTATTATAAAGAGTGAACCCTGTAACAAAAGTCTCTAGCTTTAAAAACAAAGAAGTTATTGGCAGTTAAAGAAACAAATTTTGGAGTTTTCCTAAAAACGTCAAACTCGCAATTAGAAACGTCAAAATTGACAATGTTTAGGCAAAGAACGTGAAACAAATACGGATTGTGAAAAGAAAATGTTGCAAGAAGAGTGTTCTGCGAACCCTTAAGCTTCAGATTCAACCGTCATTGCCCTTCATTTTACTAAAATGTTTACAGAAAATTCATTTCAAGTACACCCTTTCTCTGATGCTTTGGCTGTCGGTTTAGTAAGTTGATGCTTTCGCTGTTGGTTTAGTGAAGTTTATGGTTTAACGGTCTATAATTTTTAGCTAATTTTCGTAGAACAAATTCGTTAATGCATTTTTGCATTTTTTATCTAAATATGATGCGTTTGTAAGAAAAAATCTGAACGCAGTAAGTGCGTTTTGGTAGCGAATTTTCGGTAAATTTGCAGACTAGCTCCCGAACGCTTTTCAAAGAACTGTTTTCAGAAACCTAGGGCCTCCTTGGATCCACAACACCCAAGAAAAACTTCTTGTTCACACCCCCCAAGGAAGTTACGGGACCAGGAGTGAGTAGGGGTCCTGGGCGGGGTAGGTAGTAAAAAGGAAATATGAGCTGAAAATGCGAATAGAACGGGCTTAAAAGCTGTCTTTTTCACATCTTAAAGCCATATCCCGCTTAAACCCTGCCTACCCCGCACAGCACCCCTATTCCCCCAGGTGACGTAACTTCTTTGGCGGGTATGAACAAAACATTTTTCTTGTGGTTTATGCAACGAGGGTGGTTGTATGCACGCGAGGGGGGAAGGAAAATCCCCACGACGAAGCAGTCACCACCAACCCCCCACCAACCCCCCACCCCTACTACAAGTCGAACCGGGGGGTCCTGCTTCGTTGTAGGCATTTTCCTTCCCCCCTCGTGTGCATACAACCACCCTCGTTGCATAAATTACAAGAAAAACTTCTTGTTCATACCCCCCAAGGAAGTTACGTGACGTAGGGCGAATATGGGTGCTGTGCGGGGTAGGCAGGGTTTAATGAAGATATGGCTTCAAATAGACAGCTTTCAAGCAGTTTTCTTCGCATTTTCTGCTCATATTTATTTTTACTACCTACGCCGCCCAGCACCCCTATTCACTCCCTGTCTCGTAACTTCCTCGGGGGGTGTGAACAAGAATTTTTTTGTGGTTTGTGCATCCAGGGGAGGTCCTAGTAGTGTTTCTGAAAACAATTTTTTGAAAAGCGTTCCGGAGCGAATCTGCAAATTTACCGAATTTTCATTTAATCCTTTAAATTTCAATAACTCAATTTGCTATTAACGTAAGCTTTGTTGGTTAGGAAACCAACATTTAAGTTTATTTTCGGAAATTTTTTGTATATTTTTAAACCATAAGTAATTTTAATAAAATATAGTACATTGTTTCTACTACATAGGCTATACCGGTAATCAGATTGATGCCTGCTCGCATTTGCTATTAAAAACATTTTTATGGATATTCACTTACATAACATACTTGCTGCATCCAGACTTTTAAAAAAGGTTTATATATTTTCAAACAATAAAGTTATTTCGATGAAATATGGTACATTGTTTCTACTATATAGGCAACCAAGTTTGATGCTTGCTTTGATCAAAGAAAGATTAGCTATTAAAAACATTTTTATTCATAATAGTCTGACTGCAATCAACAATAAATTAAAATTTATTTGTTATTGTTAATTTTTTTTTGTTTGTTTGCGAATACTTATCCATTAGCCCATTGGCGATTTTATTTTCCGATCGCACATCAGGACACCTAATTCTATTTTTCCCACACACTATTTCACTGAGAAAATAAAAAAAATGTAGATTTTAGTAAATTAAATTGAAAGAAACTAACTTATGGGACTTATTCCTATACATAATTTTATTTTGTTTTTCCAACAAAATTAAAAAAGAAATACTCTATACATATATTTATCTAAGTAGTAACAGTAACAATATAGGTATCTGTTCAAGAGATTAATCACTACAGAAAACTATACGTGTCTGGTTTTGTATAACATAGTGTTAATAGGTTCTAGCTACCTGCATCAGATGACGCTGACTTTCAGATGCAGAGTAAACTAAATCGAAATCAGAAACGATATATACTGCTTGAACTACACGACGAAGATCTAATCACGCGATAAGAAATTCATAAAAGAAAAACTTTGGACGCAGCAAGTGCGTTATGGTAGTGAAGTTTTCTAAAAATATTCCGTAAGTGAAGAAAGGTATGCAAAATGGAAGTCGTACCAGTAGGAGCCAATAGAAATATTTGTAAAGTAGGTGCATCTTGAAGAAGCTGCAAATTGAAAAAATTGATAGTGACAATTCAAGCTATGTAGCTCAATTATGTCTTTTATATATTCAAGCAAAAGTTAATTTTTAAATACATTTTAATATCTATATGGAAAACAAATTATACTACACATAATCCAAAGTAATTTATCTCCTAAGAATGTACTGGGCCTGTTTCAATTTACTCAGCTTACATTTACCTTAGTAGCTGCTTTTTATAAACAGTTCCTCAAAAGCATTTCAGATAATTTTTTCTGTTAATATATCACTCAGATGATTTGACATTCTGTTTTTGATTTCAAAAACTCTTGACAACTAAATAATTTTATATATCCATGTTTGTTAATTCTCTTAAACCTTTATGTTTTCTTCTAACCACAGGGAATATATTTTGCCACATTTTTCAAATTCAGTTAAATTGAATTCCGGAAAAAGTTGGCATATAATTATTCAACTAAAATGCATTTTGGAACATTGCATCTGTATTTTGATGGCACTATATGAGCTAAATTTCGTAAACATCAAGTGACGATTTTCAATATAGCAGAGCCTCGGTGTTTCAGTGGTAAGGACGTGTGCCTCTAAACCAAGAGGTACCGGCTTCGATTCTCAGGGTTTCCCTTTTACTTTTTCAGTACATACTGTACAGTTAACACCAACCGAGGTTGTAGCATTGTCTGTGAGCAAGTTGAATGTCTGCACATTCCGCCCTTCGGAGGGGGCGATAAGCCGTCAGACCAGTGTACACTTGGAGAACCCAAATCACCAAAGGAAGGTAACTATCGCCCTAAGTTACATTACAAATGACTCACATCATACATTTGCACAAAAAAACGGCTAGTTTAAATTTCTTAGTAAATAGATTAATAAAATTACCCTTAAGTAAAAGCATTATATAGTAGAGAATTGTAGTACATTAAAAACGTGGCTAACTATGACTGATATTTGAATTTTTTAGTGGAAAAATTAATCAGTAGACAAAAAACACAGAAAATAGCGGAATAAGACAAAATAGAGAAAAAATGTGTTTGCCTACTTTTTCAATAGCATATTACAAGGGGTCTCGAGGGCATTTTAAAAAAAGCCGATTTGCAGCTAACTTTATTGACCAAAAATAATTTAGAAAATTTGTTAAGTAATACGAAAGATAAAGATAAAGCCACTGAAATGTCGGGTATCCAAGAGATAAGTTGTACAGATTGTAATCTTACATAGATCGGGCAATCTAAAAGAACCTTTGAGCCCAGATTTAGGGAACATCTGGGACAGCTGAGGTACGGTACTGTAGATAAGTTATGCGTGGCACAACATATTTTGAATAATAATAACCACACAGATAAACAAAATCTGAAACTTACAAAAATGTTAGACAACCACCGAAGTTAGATGTATACAAGAGTATTATTTATATTTCCAAGGCAACAAAAAATAAAGTTCCTTAAACCGAGCGCCGCCACTAATTTATAGCCCTTTGTTTCCATCTTGTCTTTGATATAGTAAGTATTCCGAAACCTGGCAGGTAAAGTTATAACGGAAGTTCAAAAACCTCGTCCAGCAATTAAAGTACAATTCACAGAAAATTTGTTTGCGATTTCATCTCCCACTCGGTATCGGTCTTTACCTAAGACTCAGTATAAAAGGTGATGTTTAGTTGTAAGTAGTATTTTTTTAAGAAACGCTGAAACATGTCAATTTTAATATTGAGAGGGGCATGTTTTGACATAAAACTCAACTTTGTCACATCAAGCCCTTAAGGGTGGTGATAACAACCGCTATATTTTAAATAGGGAACATGGGTCGAGTGGTACATTATTTCAGAGCTCTTTCTTTTATGAATTCAGCACATTAATTTTTTTGGAAGTTTTATCAACTCGTTTAAAAATTATTCATAGTTGTAGTTGCAAGAACGTATTTTATTCATTGTGATAAGAAATGCACTAATTAGTCAATTTTTCGTTAAAAAAAAACTAAAAAACAAAACCAAACGTTCAAAAATGTTTAGTCAGTTAAGTAAGTGTTCAAATTGTTGACCACCAGCTTCTATACAAAAGCACAAATTTTGTTCAAAACGAGCTCTGACATTCTCGATCATTTGGGTAGTTATTAGACGGCATTCTTCAACAACGCGTAGTCGTAATTCCTCCAGAGACCTTGGTTCTGTTGCGAAAATTATACTATTTAAATGGCCGCATAGAAATAAGTCTAAAGGAGTTAAATCCGGTGATCTATGGGGCCACTCAATAGCATCTCTACGCCCAATCCATTGCTGTGGAAACTCTCTGTTCAAAAACTCTCTAGCACGTTGTGAAAAATGCGAAGGAGCTCCATCTTGTTGAAACACTAATTGATTTTCTTGAAAGCGATCATCATTTTCAACAATGTCAATTAGTAGAGGGTAAAGTAACTCCAAATACGTGTCGCCACTCAAATTGCCATCAAGAAAAATTGGTCCAATTAAACTGTCTCCAAAAATGCCAGTCCAGACATTCCATTTCTGTGGACTTTGAGTGTGGACTTCGTGAAAATTTATTTGAGTATTATCTGCCCAATAACGACAATTATGACGATTGACCGTAGAGTTTAATAAAAACGTGCACTCGTCTGAAAAACAGATATTAAACAGAAAGTTCCCGTTATCAGCTTCGTGTAGTCATAACTTCAGAAAACTCCAGCTGCCGATCAAAATCATCTTCATTCAGTTGTTGTACATGATGAATTTTATACGGGTGAAATTTATGATGCTTCAATATTCGCTGAATAGTTCTTCTTTTGATGTTTGAAACAGTGGACAATTTTCTCGTGCTCAAAGTTGGGTCTGCAGCAATTCGTCCTAAAACTTCAATCTCAATAGTCTCATTTCTAACCGGAAATTCACGTTCAGGAAGTACTATCAAGTATCAAACCGACCGATAAACTGAAATAATAAACCCCATTTCTCTCATTCCGATAAGAAATGTTCTGATAGTTAATTTTTTGTTTACAAACCAACAAAACATTGACCATCAGCACATTTCTTATCGGAATGAGTGAAATGCGTTTTTGCATCTTCAACTGTGAATAATTTTTAAACGAGTTGATAAAACTTCCAAAACAGTTATTGTGCTGAATTTAGAAAAGAAAAAGCTCTCAAATGATGTAACACTCGTCCCAGATTCTCTATTTAAAATATAAGGGTTGTTATCACCACCCTTAAGGGGTTGATGTGACAAAGTTAAGTTTTATGTCAAAACATGTACCCCTCAATATTAAAATTGACGTGTTTCAGCGTTTCTTAGAAAAAAATTCTCTGGGAGCAAATCGGTCTGTTTCGTTTTCAATGCGCCAACATATATATATATATATATATATATATATATATATATATATATATATATATATATATATATATATATATATATATATATACATGTATACCTATGTGTAAAGTAAAAAAAAATATTTGGAATAACAGTTCTCATTATCGAATGGCAAAACAGTCTTAATGCAGTAAGCGCATTATGGGAGCGAATTTATTTCAAACTCTAATAATTAATTTAATTCTTTATTATCTTAGAAATTATAATCAGAAAAACTGGCCTGATTTGTCTCTAAGGTACTCATCCAAGCTATTCTAAAAGGTAATCTATGTGTCGAGTTTAATCAAAATCGTTCAATATACTTTTTGAGTAACGCGCCGATACCTATAGGTATAACGACAAAAAAAATGTGAAAATGTTAATGACCTGGCAGCGGGTCCTAGTGACCCTAATTCGCGCTCAATTAAAGAAATGTTTTATCTGAAAAACAGGAATAGCGAATTTTTGATAGGAAATTTGACTAAAAGCACTGTTTCCATCAAAAATTTTAGAAAATTGGATCGATTCTAATTGCAAAGAAACAATCCATGAAAATTTCCAGCCGGTTATATCAAAATACTACAGATATATCTAGATCGCCAGTCTTCTAGAGAGTGACATCTGCTTCCTTATAACTTAGCTGCAGCATTCATAAGAAATGCAGGTATTACATGTTTGTGTGGAAAAACGATAAAATCGAGACTATAAGTAGGTATAACATTATTCATTATAGTGAAATTGCAGAAAGTGGTGTAAATACATAACTATTGCGTATAAATATATATTCTACAAGGCATGCATTCTAGTAGACAAAGAGATATACATGAATGATAGTTCTAATGGTGTCTTGTGAAGTGCAGCCACAATGCGGCCATTTGTGAGTGTCACATTTCGGTTAATTTTTAAGGTTTCATTATTTAAATCCCTTATTAATGCTTAATTAAACAATAATTGTCATTGACAATCAAGATAACTTTGAATTAAATACTTAATACTTAAAGAAGAACTCTAAAATTTATTTAGCTAATTAAAATCTAAAAAAGCCTGGACGCAGCAAGTGCATTATGGTAGTGAATTTTCATAGAAATGATCTGGCACAAAATACTTTATTATAACTTTTTTTTCTTGTAACATAGAAATCTAAATTTTGGTGTATAGTTTACTTTTTATATTGTAAACCTACCTACCATATTTTGTCATCATAGCTTTTTTATTTTTTGAGATAAAATTTTTTTTCCAATGAAAACTAAAAATTTTTCCAGAACACCTCGTCCGATTTTCCTGACTAACAAACTTATCCAAGCCATTTACAAAAGGAAGGTACATGCCCAATTTGATCAAAATCGGCCTATTATTTTTTGAGTTATCGGTGTGATATATATATATATATATATATATATATATATATATATATATATATATATATATATATATATATATATATATATATATATATATATATATATATATATATATATATATATATAAACATATAAAAATTGAAACTGATCCCGGATATGGGTTCTAGGGGTCCTAGTTCGCGCTCACTGGCAAAAATTTTTTCAAAACTCAAAAGTCGGGATCTTCCCATTAGTGATTTTTTTCTACGAAAATTCACTAAAAGTGCGTTATGGTAGTGAATTTCTGTAAAAAATATTTTCATGGCACATATGTATCTTTTCAAAGAAAGGCATTAATTTTGGTTATCAGTATAACCTATATATTAGTAAAAAAGTGTGGTCGCAGCAATTGCGTAATGGTAGCAAATTTTCGTAAAAATGTTTTTAATTGCAAATATGTCTTGTTTTTAAAAGAAGGACATTTGGTTGGCAATATAGCCTATATAGTAGTAACAATGTACCATATTTCATTAAAATAGCTTTGTTGTTTCAAAACGTGCAAACATTGTCCGAAAATAAACTTAAAATGTTCCAGCAAAAACTCTCATTTTTATATGTTTATATATATATATATATATATATATATATATATATATATATATATATATATATATATATATATTACACCGATAGCTCAAAAAATATTGGGCCAATTTTGACCAAATTTGATGAGTACCTTCCTTTTGCAAGTGCCTTGGATAAGTTCATTAGCCAGGAAAATAGGCGCAGTATTCCCGGAAAATTTCGTGTTTTCTTTCTGAAAAAACTTATATCTCCGGAAATGACAAAGTAAGGGGAACCAAATTTGGTACGCGTGTTCGTTTTATAAAGAGTGAACCATGTACCAAAACATAAGTTTCTAAGTTTAAACAAAAGAAAGTTATGGGCAGCTAAAAAAATAATTGGAGTTTTCCTCAGAACGTCAAAAATCACGATTTGAAACGTCAAAATTGGCAACGTTTAGGCGAAGAACGTTAAACAACTACGGATTATGAAAAGAAAATGTTGCGGAAAGAGTATTCTGCGAACCCTTGAGTTTCAGCTTCAACCATAATTGGCCTTCATTTTACTAAAATGTTTACAGAAAATTGATTGCAAATAGACCCTTTGTCTGATGCTTTGGCTGTAGGTTTAGTTAAGTTTATGGTTTAAAAGCCTACAATTTTTAGCTAATTTTCGTAGAACAAATTCGTCAATGCATTTTTGCATTTTTTTTCGAAATATGATGCATGTTTGCAGAAAAAAAGTCGAGACGCAGTAAGTGCGTTTTGGTACCGAATTTTCATTAAATCATTCAAATTTCAATAACTCAATATGCCAATAACCCAAGGTTTGTTGGCTAGGAAACCAAAATTTTAAGTTTATTTTCGGAACATTTTTGTACATGTTCAAACATTAAGTAATTTTGATAAAATATGGTACATTGTTTCTACTACATTGGCTATACCGCTAATCAGATTGATGCGTGGTTGCATTTGCTATTAAAAATATTTTTATAAAAATTCATTTCCATAACGCACTTGCTGCGTCCAGACTTTTTATGAGAAATACTACTAATATGTTAAATTATTCATATTTTAGTGAATTTTCTTAGAAAAAATTCAATAATGCGGATATCCCTACTTTGAAATGAGCGCGATCTAGGACACCTAGAACCCATGTCCGGGGTCAGTTTCAATTTCTATATGTTTATATATATATATATATATATATATATATATATATATATATATATATATATATATATATATATATATATATATATATATATATATATATATATATATGTATATATATATATATACATATATATATATATATATATATATATATATATATATATATATATATATATATATATATACATATATATATATATATATATATATATATATATATATATATATATATATATATATATATATATATGTATCACACCGATAACTCAAAAAATAATAAACCGATGTTGAAAAACTCTAGCATGTACTTTCCTTTTGTGAGTGGCTTGGATAAGTTCGTTATCCAGGAAAATCGAACGAGGTTTTCCGGGAAAATTTTGGATTTTTTTTTTATCTCAAAAATGTAAAAGCTATGGTAACCAAATTTGGTACGTAAGTTTACGATATTAAAAGGAAACTATATACCAAAATTTATATTTCTATATTTTAAAAAAAAAGTTATAAAAAAATATTTGGTGTCAAATCATTTCTATGAAAATTCACTACCATAACGCACTTGCTGCGTCTAGACTTTTATTCAGAGGCGTAACTTACAAGGGGGGCTGGAATGGTTCAAAATCCATATCTTTTTTGTGCTTGGTTTTATCTAATACGTTTATCGAAAATCTCAAAACTTCATTTATTTTACATAAAAAAAAGGTATTCCTGTTAAAACGTTTTAAAGTTAACCGTTTTCGAGTAATTTGCAGTTGAATGCTGACGTGTTTTTCAAGCTTTTAAAATCATTTGTCCAAAATGTCTTTGAAAATCTTTTAAATGGGCCATGATAGGAATTAAGCAAATGATCAGGATGTCAGCGTGACATTGTATAATGTGATAATGACAGACAGTCATTGCACAGGGCATTGCGCTTTTAGCAATCTACAAATATAGCAAAATTATATTTGCCTTATAACACATTCAGTTGTTATAACAACATTAGATTCCCTTGCCGTTAAGAAACTCTGACAGAGGCGGCTCGCCAGATGACGCAGGTGAAGCGCTGCTTCACCTATATTTTTCGGTTAAACTAAACTTTTTTATTCAAACTCCACCATAATTTTAATTTTTTTCATTCTCTCAAATTCATTTGGTACAACCACATAAAAATGTCTTGTTACGTCGCCGCTCTGCAGTTGATTATGTATTTTTATAGTAATTTATGGTACGATATAATTTGGAAGTCCGTCCCTGATCACCGAATTGAATGTGTACATGCCGCAACCCGCAGCGCTTACGTATTGTGGAACTGTAAAGCGTCAAGCAGATGCGGACTGACTGAGCCAGATTTGTTCGTATACAATTGCTGCATCTATTTAGGCACGCTTGCATGAGACGGTTGCCATGGCAACGGCACGCGCACTGGTAGGTTGGGACATAAAAGTGATGCAGGCTTCTGAGCCTGCTTCAAATCTTAGTTTCTGTCGTTTGTTTAGATTGAGTTAAATCGTTAGAGGCGTTTTTTTATCTTTACTATGGTGCTGTTACATAATCTGGTATGTCATATATACAGACTTTGAAAAGCTGGATTTTTCATGTTTCTTTTTGGTAAGTGGAAGTGATTTGTTTACTATTACCTCTAAAAGAATAATTTCAAAATAATAAAATATTAGATATAAAATTTCAAGTTGTAAAAAAATGAGAATGGCCATGAATTTGAAAAAAAATTCTTGTAGCTCTTCTCTCTATAAACATATTTTCATAGGTAATACGCGCCGTATTATATAACCGTATGCGTGCGTGTACAGTATGTGTACATTGTCCTCTCATCGAAGATTCCTGGTCATTATTCCGAAAATTATTCCTTGTGAAAGTCTATATTTTTGTACAAATGGATTTTTAATTTAAATACTGAAGTGCCAGGAGAACGCGTGACCTTGAAAATTAAAAAAAAAATCGTCTACGGCGCAGGGGGGTCTTCATCTCCCTGTACCCCCCTTTGGGGCCGCGCAGATTCTGCATCACTCACTCCCAAAGTCACAAGCCCCCACTTAACTCTGAAGAAAAGATTTTATATATTTTGTTCTTTGGTTTTCACACAAATCTAAAAAAAAATATTATCCATTTTGAGACCATGCATATTTATGACAAATACGCTTTGTATAAATACCTATGTTATACTATGATTAAAAGTGATGGATCAATAGCATCCCATTCAACGTTCTATTGTGTTTCAGTTCAATAACTTCTTCTTTATGAGAATCCCACACACACAATAGAAAGAAAACGATTGATTGAATTACGTTTGCAAAATGAAAGCGGAGCCCTTGTCAGATTAATTTAATGTGTGTAATTTTTCACATGACTGAAATCTGATGAATGACGTATTGTAATGAGCTTCCCAATCCTGGAATTGAATAGTGACGCAGATATGAATAACTCTTTTATTGTCCTTGCTCAGCAGTCAAAAAGGTACTTATATTGCAAGCGGGACTATTTTTTGTCATCATCGTCGTCACAGTCCAAATGCGATGTCGCATTGTGGTCGCAACAGTGACTGTCTTGAGCAGCTATTTACATTTTATTGTAGTTTTTGCACTTCATCAATTGGAGCAAGTTTTCTTTCTTGATATCCCTTTTAGTGAATTTTCGTGAAAAAAATTTACTCGAGACTTGAATTTTGAAAAAATTCTTCAACTAGTTCCCCTAAAAATTTTGAATTTGAAGTGAAATATTCATGTAAGCCATGCGGTCCATGACAACCTGTTGATTGACTGATAATTTTTCAGTCCATGACATATGGGTCAGAAGTACCAACAGAGAGATGACAGACTGAGAGGTGCGAAATATAGAGCATGTTTTAGCAAATAACTCGCGTTTTTTTTAATGCCCATAGATTTCTGAGGTCGATAGCCCTTAATTAGACTTAAAATTTTGTAAACTAGCAGTAACGACCGTTATTCGCTATCAGTCTATATATTGGTTCTCGGGTTGAACCGCGTCCAGGTATAATAAAACTCGACGTTTCAGCCGCTGTTTCGGAGACATTTTCAAGAGATTAAGAAAATGAGCTCTAAGGCCTTAATCTGAAAATTCCTTAGAGCGGTGGCTAGGGATAGATTAGATTGTCCTAGCTCGATTACTGGGCGTCAATCTGCCTGCTCGCCAAATCGTTTTGGAGATTGTATTTAAGGCCTCAGTGTGTTCAACCCTAAACCTGAAACGGTTCTGGGCAGAAACAAAAAAATTAAGGTGTAGACTTTTCAGTGAATTTTCGTAGAAAAAATTCACTAATGGAGAGATCCCGACTTTTAAATTTTGAAAATATTTTTGCAAATGAGCGTGAGCTAGGAACCCTAGAACCCATATCCGGGGTCAGTTTCAATTTTTATATATATATATATATATATATATATATATATATATATATATATATATATATATATATATATATATATATATATATATATATATATATATATATATATAGGTATCACACTGATAACTCAAAAAATAATAGGTCGATTTTGATCAAATTTGACATGTACCTTTCTTTTGTAAATGGCTTGGATAAGTTCGTTAGTCAGAAAAATAGGACTAGGTTTTCCGGAAAAATTTTGAGTTTTCATTAGAATTTTTTTTTCTCAAAAAATAAAAAAGCTATGATAACCAAATTTGGTAAGTAGGTTTACGATATGAAAACTAAACTACACACTAAAATTTATATTTCTATGTTACAAGAAAAAAAAGTTATAATAAAATATTTTGTGCCAGATTATTTCTATTAAAATTCACTACAATAACGCACTTTCTGCGTCCAGGCTTTTTAAAATTTTCTTTTATGAAAAAATCTTTTTTAAAATTTGAGTTTCCTGCAGTTTAAAGCAATATTTCGTAGCGATTTGTGCCTAATTAATAATGTGTTAGGTCGTTAGGCCTAGGCGTCGTTTACGGAAAAATTACAATAATTTAGATGAATTCGAAAGAGGGCGCATTGCTGGTATGCGGAAAGCCGGTTTTTTATTCAGACCAATTTCCGACCGCATCGGACGCAGTGTGTCAATAGTACTACAGTGTGGTCCAAGTGGTCTGAAGGAGCAATCCGTCGTTATGAATCCAAACCTCGAACAACTTCACCATGGGAAGGTCGTCATTAGAGGATTGCGGCTTTTCAAGACAGTTTGTACAACACGCTCGATTGGAAAAAGCTTGGTTGGTAGTTTTTACAACAAAGAGTTTCTATGGCAACGAAATATCGCAGAATAGGCGCTTTTAGACTTCGTTCGTATAGACCATTTTTAAGTATCACACTGACACCTCGACATCTTTTGCGGCTCGGCTTGAGTAGGTGTAACGGCAGATCAAATTGGGGCGATAAATGGAAGACGATGCAAAAATTTAGAAACTGCTGTGGAGAGGTATACGGCCCTTACACGAAGGTTGATGATATGGGCTGCGATAACATACGGTAGCAGGTCACCTCTCGTTTTTAATGATAGAAATTTGAATGCAAATGTTTACATACGACACGTACTGCAGCCTGTTGCACTGCCATACCTACAAGGGTTAATTCAACCCTTTTTTTAACAGACAACACACATCCTCTTACAGCAAGGGTTACTACAAGATTCTTACAAGGACATAACGTGACGTTGCTCCCAAGGCCTTCTCGCTCCGCCGACTTGTTAGCAATTGAACATGTATGGAATGTGATTGACAATCTTCTGGATAATTTACCACAACCATCAAATAACCTAGCTGACCTTTGTCACCGAATTCAAGAAGCCTGGGATGCATTCCTCATGATACCATAAATCGTTTACTTTTAAGCTTGCCTCGAGAAGTTATCGAATACATAAAAAACTGCATCGCAGGGAGGAGTAACGGGCGTTACACATTGCCGTGTTAATACGACTGGTAATTTAAGGGCATGTTCTAACAAAAACTAAGAGCCTAAAGCTTGAGGAATGTCACTTGGTACTAAAAACCCAATATATATATATATATATATATATATATATATATATATATATATATATATATATATATATATATATATATATATATTGAAAACATCTTCAAGAGTACTGTATGTGTTTAAAATGGTACAAAAATAGTCCTCACTACAACATAAAGCCAGGAACCTACAATAATGTAACTACTTTAAATCTACCAAGAAAAAAGTCTGGACCCAGCAAGTTCATTATAGAAGTGAACTTCCATAAAAATATTTTTAATAGCAAATATGTCTCTTTAATGCAAGCAGTATAACCTATATAGTAGCAACAATATACCATATTCTATCAAAATAACTTGTTTGAAAATGTACAAAAATTTTCTGAAAATAAACATAAAATGAACAATAAATTTGACTCTATAAAATTTACCCACGAATTAGAAGTTAATAATAAACTACTGTTTCTAAGTGAAGATTGGAACCTGTGATGAGCACTGATAAGTACACTGAGAACCCAAATCCTCACATCTTTTTAAAGACCTGACGATCGTTTCACTAGCAAAGTTAGCGTCACCAGAAGATGAAAAATTCTAAGCTAACTACAACTAAACATCACCTTTTATAATACGTCTTATATAAAAACCAATAAAGGGAGGGACGAAATCCCAGACAAATTTTCTGTGTGTTGTATATTAATTACCGGACGAGGTTTTTGAACTTCCTTTATAACTTCACCTGCCAAGTTTTGAATATCTTCTATATCAGACAGAATATAAACAAAGGGCTATAAATCAATGAAACTCATTGTTGAATTTAAAGCTATTTTGTTATATATATATATATATATATATATATATATATATATATATATATATATATATATATATATATATATATATATATATATATAACAAAATAGCTTTCAATTCAACAAAGAGTTTTTCTAACAAAACCAAGGCACGGCAATGAGCAAGCCTCTCTCGCTCTCTCCATTTATTGCGGACTTTTTGATGAGCAGGTTTAAAACGATTTAAGAAAATGCAAGGTACTATTTAAAAAAAAAAAGAAAATGTGAGCGGAATTAACGACCTTTAAAAAAGAAAAAGCGGAAAAAACTTTGTTATCCTAACATTTGAGCCGCGAATCACGAGGGGTCTAGTTAGCATTTTTAAGAATCTCTCTCTCTCTCTCTCCCCTTTGAGGTTTTTATTCTTTTTAGTGAAGCAGTCGTCAGATCTTAAAAATGTTATGATATAAATTCGGTTCTTTAAGTGCACCTGAATAAAAGTATAACATTGAGACACATGAATAGACACCTTGAGTTAGACAATAAAATTACTCATATCTTAGAGATATATGAGCTACATGATATTGTTACTATATTCTTATGAAATGACTAAAATACATGTTATACAATTAATTATCTTTTACGTGGCCAATTTGGTAATTAGGCACTGATAATTATAATTATTATAGAAACTGCTATTATACATGCACTGATACGCACTAATTCGCAATAGTTCACTGATCCTGTAAGATGTTTCATAATTTTTTGTCTAAATAATAATGCAAGAGGCTGTGTTGTAAACGTAGATCGCAATTATAAAATACAAGATAATAGGAAAAGATTATATTATACTCAACCAACATATAAGTTAAAACAATTTGAAAGTCGGGATGCAGCAAGGGCATTTTGGTAGCGAATTTTCAAAAAATGTTTTTAATATCAAATAAGCCTCTTTTTAGTGAGTTTCGTTGAAAGAACTCACTAATAGAGAGACAGTCATTCTTAAATTTTGAAATAATGTTATATATATACGTATGTATGTATCATACCCATAGCTCAAAAACTAATGCGCCAGGTTTGATCAAATTTGGTGAGTGCCCTTCTTTTGTAAGTGACTTGGATAAGTTCGTTAGGCAGAAAGAGCGGACCACTTTTTTTCGGAAACTGTTTTCTTTCGGAAAATCATTGTATCTCCGGAAGCAACAAACCTACGGCAACCATGTTTGGTACACAACATACGAACGAAGTCTAAAAGCGCATATTCTGCGATATTTCGTTGCCATAGAAACTCTTTGTTGTACAACTCCCAACCAAGCTCCTACAATCGACACTATGCCCTTCTTTTGTAAGTGGCTTGGCTAAGTTCATTAGGCAGAAAGAGCGGACCACTTTTTTTGGGAAACTGTTTTCTTTCGGAAAATTATTGTATCTCCGGGAGCAACAAAGCTACGGCAACCAAGTTTGGTACAAAAGGTTATATTATAAAAAGTTTGCCATATACTAAAACCTAGACTTCTAAGTGAAAAGAAATAAAAAGTTATAGTTATTTAAATAACATATTACAGACACAGCTTAAGTTTTTGGCGCAAAAACGTCAAGAAATACCTACCAGACAAAGTGCTTTGAAAATTTTATGGTTTTTCTTCTTAAAACATCAAAGTCGCGATTGGAAAGCTCAAAATTGGCAATTTTTGGGCAAAGAACTTGAAAGGAATACGGGTTATGTAGAGAAGATGTTGCAAGAAGCGTGTTTTACAAAGCCTTAGTTTAACCTTCAACCGTCATTGTCCTTCATTTCAGTAAAATATTTGTAGAAAATTCATTTCAAATAGACCCTATCTCTAGCAGTAGTTTTAGTTACAGAGTTTATGGTTTAATAGTCTATAATTTTTAGCGAAATTTCGTAGGAAAATGCGCTATTAAGGAACCCGCAACTTTTGAGTTGTGAAAAGATTTCTTTAAATCAGCGCGAACTAGGACGCCTAGAACCCATATACAAGGTTATTTTCAGATTTTTTGTCTATTTCCAGATATCAGGGGGACGCATTTCTACGATAAGGCTCAATATTTTAGTTGTTATACAAGATACGCGAAAAAATTGTTGATTGTAGGGTGTCTTGAGCTACAGCTTGAAACATTATTTTGGTAATCACGGGGTGGCTCATAAGTTGTTGGAGATGCAAAAAATTGTTGATTGTAGGGTGTCTTGAGCTACAGCTTGAAACATTATTTTGGTAATCACGGGGTGGCTCATAAGTTGTTGGAGATGCAATTTTTGTTTCGAACACCCCTTATTTAATTGCACTTTTGCATTTTCCATCGACTTATAATTCATGCTTGTGACAAAAAAAATGCTATCGTGCATTGTTTTCAAGTTGTTTCAAATGCTTTGCAACTTTTCACATTATTTTTGGTACATACCGCGTGTTTACCAATAGATAGCGCCATGAAAATGACGCATTCCGAGATGTTTTCATTTGCATTGTTCCTTAATTTTTGTACGTTTTCAAACAATAAAGTTATTTTATGGGTTGTACTGGTAATCAAATGTTACGCATGCTGTAATTTAAGAAGATATATTAGTTACTCAAAACATTTTTATAAAAATGCCTTACCATAACTAACTTGCGGTGTCCAGATTTTTTTAATGAAAGACATTAAATGTTAATAACAGTATAACCTTTATAGTAGAAATAATGTACCATATTTTATCAAAATAACTTTATTGTTTGAAAAAGCACAAGAACTTTCCGAAAATAAAGTTTAAATGTTCCCAAGAAAACTGTTCGAAATTTCCTGGCCAACGAACCTATTCAAGCCATTTATACACCTCGCAAGATATAATTATACAAATCTTTTGGACAAAGATCCAAAAAACATTTTTACATAAAAATTTGCACACAATTTCCTTCACGAAAATTCGCCATGCTATAATAAAATTATATTTTTTCCAAAAACTTGCTAAACAATATTTTGTAACAAAAATTCGTGAACAGTTTTTTCACAACAACTTATTAAACATTATTTATATGTACTACCAACCTTAAATAAAAATTTGTAAAAAATTCTTTCTACGAAAATACAAAAAATTTGTTCCCAAAACTTACAAAGTATTTTTTTGTTAAAAAGATACATACAATTTAAATTATTTACCTAATCTGTATTTCAAATTAATAAAGTAATTTTTTAAAACTTTTCTGGCAAATTTGAACCATCGAAGTAAAAAAAAAACTTCGGGACGCAGCAAGTGCGTTATGGTAGTTAATTTTTATTAAATGATTCAAATTTGGGAGAAAAAAATTTTTTTACAAAGAAAATTTACAATTTGAATAACTCAATTTTCTATAAACTTAAAAAGCTGAATTTTGGTACGTAGTAAGGTCTCTCCTAAGGCAATATACACGTTAAATTTCAGTAAAACAGCTTTGTAATTTTCGGAGAAAAAATTGTTTCGAAAGGAAACTCAAAAATTTTCCGGAAAACCCCGTCTGATTTTCTTGGATAACGAACTCATCCAAGCCATTAATAAAAGCAAGGCACTTGCCGAGTTTCATCAAAATCGGTTAATTACTTTTTCAGTTATCAGATGGATACATACATATATACATATATATATATATATATATATATATATATATATATATATATATATATATATATATATATATATATATATACATATAAAAATTGAAACTGACCCCGGATATGGGTTCTAGGGGTCCTAGTTCGCGCTCATTTGAAAAAAATTTTGCAAAGTCTCACCATCGATACCTCTCTATTAGTGAATTTTTTAAAATAAAAATTCACTAATATAAGCGGGAAATACTTATATTTTTTTATCACGTGATGTCAGATATAAAAACGTTATTTAAGTTTGACACATTGAAGTTTCATTTGACATTTGTGAAAATATATCAACTGCAAGTCCCTGTACATTATGAAAATGTAAAATGTACCAATGTAAATACTATAATTTTTTTTCAAAAATTGGCTAAATATTCACGTAATCTGATCGGGTATTAGAATTGCATAAAAAGTGAAAGAAAAAAAATTAAACTTATCCCTACATTAATCATGGTATGCGATTATTTATGGTTTTATAAGCAATTCATTCTAAAGCATTTAACGTCGATGGTCCAGTGGTAAGGACGTGCGTTTCTGCACCCAAAAGCTCCTGGGTTCGATTCCCAGCAGAAGCATCAAATTATTTTTCAGTACATACTGTAAATTAACATCAATCGAGGTTGTAGCATTGTGTTTGAATGAGCGAAATGTCTGCACAAGGGGACATGTACCATGCGATGTTGGGGACGCTAAAGATCCCTACGCTCCTTACAGCAAGAATGGGGTTCGGCAAAATTTACAGGATAGTGAGGTGAAACTGCTCCTTGGCGTCTGTAATTGACCGTAATGGCGAAAATAGCCCGACGTTAAAAAACATTAATATCAACGATTAAATCATTTAATACATGCAGCTTTGTGTATTCTATTTAACTTTATACCGCATAGTAATGTGCTATTCTAACAAGAAATCTATTTCTCGGTTTTTTCAAAATCGGCTAAATTTAAGTGCGTAAATACTTGGATTACAGTCATTTAACCAAACTTAATTTTGCAACACTGCATCTGTAGGTTGATGGCAATATATGAGTTAAGTTTTGTAAAAGGAAGTTGACAAGTTTCACAAATATAGCATTTTCGAGAAGAAAATTTGAAAATTTTCATTAAAAAACTTTAGTCTCAGAACTGGCCAACAAACTTAGCCTCCGAAAAGAATTATTTGGTGTAATAAACGTACCATTCGGTTGGACAATCTGAATATGCTGGATCAAGTCATCAAAAATTGGGGCATTGCATTGAGCAGTTCAAGCAAAGCGCATGCACTCATTTGGACAATGTATTTATTGTTAATATATTATTATTGGCATTATTATACATAGTGGCAATATAGGAGTTTTATAGTAAGCCAATTAAAAAAATTGGTACCTCAAATCGTTTTTTAGTGAATTTTCTTAAAAAAATTCACTAATGAGGAGATTCCGACTTTTGAATTTTGAAAAAATTTCTTCAAATGAGCGCAAATTTGTTTAACGAACGACATCCAAACAGACATGTCAACAGAAAATACATTTTGGAGTTAGTTGCAAAGTTTCGACAAAGTGGTTCAGTAGCCAACAAAAAACGGAATCCTGAACATGAACTGCCGGGTAGAAATGAGACTACTGAGATTGAAGTTTTAGGACAAATTGCTGCAGACCCAACTTTGAGCACGAGAAAATTGGCCACTGTTTCAAACATAAAAGGAGAACTAGTCAGCGAATATTGAAGCATCATAAATTTTACCCGTATAAAATTCATCTTGTACAACAACTGAATGAAGATGATTTTGATCGGCGGCTGGAGTTTTGTAAAGTTATGACTGCACGAATAGCTGATAACGGGAACTTTCTGTTCAATATCTGTTTTTCAGACGAGTGTACGTTTTTATTAAACTCTACAGTCAATCGTCATAATTGTCGTTATTGGGAAAATAATAATCCAAGAAATTTTCACGAAGTCCACACTCAAACTACACAGAAATTGAGTGTGTGGACTGGCATTTTTGAAGACCGTTTAATCAGACCATTTTTTTTATGGCAATTTGAGTGGCGAAACGTATTTGGAGTTACTGGAAGATATCGTTTACCCTCTACTAGTTGACATTGTTGAAAATGATGATTGCTATCAAGAAAATCAATTAGTTGTTTAACAAGATGGAGCTCCTCGGCATTTTTCACAACGTGTTATAGAGTTTTTGAACAGAGTGTTTCAAGAGCAATGGATTGGGCGTAGAGTTGCTATTGAGTGGCCCCCTAGATCACCGGATTTAACTCCCTTAGACTTCTGTCTATGGAGCCATTTAAAGAGTAAAATTTACGCAAGAGAACCGGAGCCTCTGGAAGAATTACGACGACGCATTGTTGAAGAATGCCGTCTAATAACTCCACAAATGCTCCAGAATGTCAGAGCTCGTTTTGAACAAAATTTGTACTTTTGTATGGAAGCTGATGGTCAACAATTTGAACACTTACTTAACTGAATAAACATGTTTGACGTTTGATTTTGTTTTTTTTTTTTAGTTTTTTTAACGAAAAATTGACTAATTCGTGCATTTCTTATCACAATGAATGAAATACGTTCTTGCAATTCCAACTGTGAATAATTTTTAAACGAGTTGATAAAACTTCCAAAAAAATTAATGTGCTGAATTCAAAAAAGAAAGAGCTTTCAAATGATGTAACACTCATGTTCCCTATTTAAAATATAAGTGTTGTTATCACCACCCTTAGGGGGTTGATGTGACAAAGTTGAGTTTTATGTCAAAACATACCCCCTCAATATTAAAATTGATGTGTTTCAGCGTTTCTTAAAAAAAATCTGGACGCAAATCGATCTGTTTCGTTTTTAATGCGCCACACTGTATATTACTCTGTTAGCTGGGACTATTTCTGAGATCGATTTAAAAGGCAGGGTGGGAAATATTTGCTAAAATTTACTTTTTACTATGGCTTGTTGTTTGCTCTATTGGTCTGACCATTCTTTCCTTATGTGACGTTTACCGGTAGGAAGAAGATCTCTCGTTAAGAGGATATTGCAACTCTCTCATAATATTGTTGCATTTTTTGACAGTTTATCTGCTTCTTCATTGCCCTTGATATGTGCATGTGCTTTTATCCACATAAATATAGCCGTTTTACCAGCCCTCACTAAGTTCATGTAATTGGATCTAATAATGCTCATTAAGTGGATCCTTGAATACATTAAAGGGCTCCTTCAGAGCCAAAAGTAACGACTTGCTGTCGGTTATTATTATAAATTTAGAATGGGATGCTATTTCCATGGCCATTTCAAGAGCTTTGATAACTGCTACTGTTTCTGCCGTATATATGCTGGTTTCTTTGTGTAGCTTAAAAACGAAACTGGATGTCGTCGATTCGCAGTATATGCTACACCATACGGAATCAGATGTTTTGTATCCATCGGTAAATATTAGGGCAGATCCTGGAAACTTCTGGATAATTTCACGGTAATAGCTTTGAACATCTATGGCTTCACTATGGTAAACTGGTAAAACAACAATTGGTTTCCATAGTAAAATTTCATATGACAACGTAAACACTTCTGAATCGTATAATATGGCTGTCGTTACTATTGTGGATGTGTACGATAAAGCTTTTGATAATGATGCTGAATTTTTATGTCGCCAGTATGTGTTATTTTGGTTATGCGACAAAATGGTGTTAGTTTGGATGCTGATTTTTCCTTGCAATGGTTGCTTTATCAGGAATTTGCTAAAATTATATTCCCGTCTTAATTTGAGAGGAGGCTCATTGGCCAAGGCCAAGATTGATTCTGTGGGGGTTGTTTTTATCAGTCCATGGACTAATCTTAAAGCTTTATATTACATTCTGTCGATTTTTCTTAAGTGTGTTACCTAAAATCGTTAACGTTTATAATATTTTAAACCTCCGCCTGTTATAATTGATATTATATTTATTTATCTAATTAGCATTATATTAAGAAATATTTATGAGTAGAATCGGGAGTCGCTCTGTACTTCGAGTTGATATAGTCTTGAAGTTACAGGTCCCGTTTGAACTGTGCTAATAGCTTGCTGCCTCTTGCCACAACACAAACAGACAAACAAATACATCAAGAATAGTTGAGAAATAAAAATATTAAACTTAACAATATCTAAAAAAACATTATACCGGGTTAGTAAAAAGTACCGGAACGCTTAAATATCGTCAAAACCTCTAAATGCGCTTACAAAATTCGGCATTTGGGAGTCTCTGAGCATGCGGAATTGAGCAATGATGTCGGCACTCTTGCTAGATTTCTCAGTTTTGCGTTACACGTTACATTGTTATATTAAATAGAATACTATATTTATTTTTGTTGAAATGCATGACTTATGAGATATGAAGGTTATTTTTTATTAAATGATTGACAGCTTTCCATCACATTTTATCCAGGCGCAAATGGGCAAAACAGCGACAAAACAACAAACGTGTGGACGCAGCAATTGCGTTATGGAAGTGAATTTTCATTAAAATATTTTTAATAGCAAATATGTCTTTTTCAATGAAAGCATACATCAAATTTGGTTACCGGTATCACATGCATAGTAGAAACAATGTACCAAATGTCATCAAAATTAGTTTATTGTTTGAAAATGTACAAAAAGTTTCCTAAAATAAACTAAAAATGTTCCCGAAAAAGCTGATTTCCTAACCCACGAACCGTAAGTTAGATGCAAATTAACTTATTCCAATTTGAAGCATTTAATGAATATTCGCTACCAAAACGCAATTTCTGCGTCCCGAATTTCTTTTCTCACAAACATGTACTATATTTTAAAGAAAAAGAGGTGTTCAATTTAAATATATATATATATATATATATATATATATATATATATATATATATATATATATATATATATATATCAGCAACGACTTATGGACCACGCGGTGATTATAAAATTAATTTTATAAGATGCAGCTCAAGACGACCTATAATTAATATATACAATTTTTTCTTGCATATTGTATATTAACGGGTATATTGAGCTTTTTTCTACGATAATTCTCCAAAAATTATGGACTATTAAACCATAAATTCTAACTGACAAAGCATCAGAGAAAGTCTATTTCAAATGAATTTCCTGAAAATATTTTAGTTAAATTCACTAAAGTCTGGACGCAGCAAGTGCTTAATGGTAACGAATTTTCATATAACTGTTTTTGATATGAAATGTGTTTTTTTTAAAGAAAGACATGAATTTTGGTAGATAGTGTAACTTTTATAGTAGAAACAATACACCGTATTTCATCAAACTTACGTTTTGTTTGAAAAAGTACAAACATTTTCCGAAGATAAATTAAAAATTTTCCCAAAAAAAACTAGTCTGAATTTCCTGGCCAACGAACCTATCCACGTAATTTACACAAAAACTACACCAGCCAAGATACAATTATTCACAGAAAGCTTTTTGACAGATATTCAAAAAAAATGTTTACATGCAGATTTGTAAACAATCTGTTTCACGATAATTTGCCATTTTTTTTACAAAGATTGGCTAAATAATTTGAGAGTGGCCTGTATGTGGCATCTCGATTTTTTTGACGAATAATAACGGATATATTAAACTTTACAGTAAAAATGCACCATCCTGTATATATATATATATATATATATATATATATATATATATATATATATATATATATATATATATATATATATATATATATATATATATATATATATATAAGTAGATAGTGCGACACCTGGGACCATCCCCTCCACTTTTTACTGCGCATGCGCGTGACGTCATGCGCATGCGCTGACCTGCGCAGACCTGTGACAGTTGACAGCTGACCTGTCAGATTTGACAGGTGTCAAATGTCACTGACCTGACAGCTGTCAGCTGTCAGCTGTCAGCTAACCTGACAGCTGTCAACGTCAGCTGTCACCTGACCTGACATGTGTCAACGTCAGCTGTCACCTGACCTGACATGTGTCAACGTCAAATGTCACCTGACCTGTCAGATGACGTCACAAGCATTCCAAGATGGCTGACCTGTCATAGACAGTTGCAACCCGGGTTCTCTCTATGGAACTAACCTGAGATGACGTCACAAGCATTCCAAGATGGCTGACCTGTCATAGACAGTTGCAACCCGGGTTCTCTCTATGGAACTAACCTGAGATGACGTCACAAGCATTCCAAGATGTCTGACCTGTGTGTCCATAGATATCTACAAGTCAGGTTAGCTCTCCATGTGTGTTTGTCTGATTGTTTATTAAGGTTATGTATTTGTTTATTAAGGTTATGTTCGCTCACGTGTCATCTGTTTGTTTATTAAGGTTATGTTTGTATTTGTTTATTAAGGTTATGTCATGTGTGTTGATTACCATGCATCTGTTTGTTTATTAAGGTTATGTATTTTGTTTATTAAGGTTAGGTGTTCGTAAACACAGCTGTTTGGTTTGTTTATTGTGTTGTTGTTGTTAAGGTGTATTGAAGTTTGTTAGGGTATTTCGTTTTTGGCGGGAAATTTGAATTTGTTTGAAAATTTCTGTCTGTTGTGTCCAGAGATATGACTTATCGAGCTAGAGAATATTCTATTTGTAAAGTTGTAGAGTGTAGAGAATATTCTCTAGCTCGATGGGAGACATCTGTTGGACACAGTCATTCGGTTTAGTCACACACACATACATATATGAGGAAGATATATTGAGCGGGTAATTTGAAATTTTGAATTTAATTTGAAATATGATTTTTGAAAGAAAAGCATTCGCCAGAAATTAGATTTGAACCCCCAACCATACAACTTACTAAGATATGCAAACGTCGCTAAACCGATTATGCTATTCAGACATACGATGAAAGTTTGTTATCAGTGGGTATATATAAAACAAAAACCTGTTACATAAAACGAGTTTATGAGGCTGCTGAGTTTGTGTGTGTAGGCAGGGGGTGTATCTCTATTACATTCCAATTGAATAATAGGAACTGTAATTTAAAAAACAATTGTTTATTTATAGTAAAAAGAAATTTAAAACACGTACCAATTTACCTATCTAATATCATTTAATAACAAAAAACGTTTGAAGTAAACTATATCAATAAGAAAAACGTATTTACATCTAGATATGTTAATGAGTTTATTTTAATAGCGCAATAAAACTCGGGGACTTGGTTTTATTGTCGGCGTGTTTGTTTATGTTAGTGTGTTTGTATTTTGAATGAATGAATCTAAATTTATATAGGGAGTGATCAAAAACACACAAGTAACAAAACTCGATTTAAAACAACTAAATTAAACTTTGATATACGAGGATTGTTTGATAAGTATTGTTTGTATGTAAACATAAATAATATAATAGTATACTTACATACAGCAAGAGACGTCATACTTGTTTCACGGCTTAGTACACACTAACGTATGTTGAGGTCTTGAATGGGGCCCCGTTATAGAAATAACACAGTTGTTTAATGACATCCACTTGAACCAAACAAAACATATAGACGCTGTTGTTGATTGTTAACACACACACACACGTCATGACAGCTCGAAGTCTTTACTTAGACTGACAGAGCTGTGTAATAAAAGACAGACAATTGATTGCCCAACAAGTATCTTAGATAATCTTGTTTGAGCTTGTACAGCTGTTTAACACACACGTCATGACAGCTCGAAGTCTTTGCTTAGACTGACAGACAGAAAGGGGTTAATAAAAATGCAACAAAATAAAAATAAAACAACTGTTTTACATACAATAAAAATTTATTAGGATTAATTAAGTTGTACATATTGATACATAAATGACATACAATTATTACATAATGGCTCTAACGATGCCCGTTAGAGGTTTATATTCCATTACACTGTCATGAATAACCAGACAATAAACACGAGTATTTTTTGGGAAGTTGGCGTGACTCATAAACTCCACCTTAATGTCCACCGTTGAAGACTTGATTGACTCGTTCTGGTGCTGACAGTCAATCACAAATAGAGCTCTGTCTTTAAACTCGTCATAATTCAAGATAGGCTCCGACATGTTTTTATAACAGAAGCTTTTTTGAAAATCTGTATACATGTTATAGGCTTCTGCATATTTCGATTTCTCAAAATCCATATTCATAGATTCATAAGGGTAGCATTCTGAATTTAGAAACACTCGAAGGTCCATCATACCAATGTTATCGAAATAGTCTGACCTCTTCTTCACGTTATCCTTACGATCTGTTTGAAATGCTATAATCACATATCGAGGTCTTTCCAAGTTGGTTGCAGTTTTAACAGCCCACACATCTCTGTTGATATCTCTGAGTGCTGGTAACTCGTATATGTCCCATTTGCGGTAGGCGAGAAATATAGAGGTGTCTTTGGCTATTTTATCCATCAGTTCCAATTTCATTTTATCATTGGGAAAGACATGTTTTACCTTTAAAAACATATTGGTTACGGTAATTTTTGCTCGTGCCGTACCTGTGCTGTAATAGCCATTGGAATCGTTTCGACTTCTTGTAAAGCGGAAAGTATGTTTGCCACAGAGAACTCCTTTGAAATGATGAAAGAAACTGAAGAGGAACCAGACAGGTATGAGCATGTGAAACTTGTTATCATTTAAGGTGATGTGCTCCGACGACACATTCAGACCGGCGTTGCTAAGAGATTGGGCTTCATTCTTACTGAACGATAGCAGACTTTTGATGATGGTTGTGGTGTATGGGTCTCGCACTCGTTCCACTTCCTTGTTATTTAACTCATAGGTCATTGATTCAAACAGAGCTGCTCCTCCATTATTTGACAGATAACAAGCACCAGTGGCATTTTGGATTGCTACAGGTTCCAGAGCACCTTCGATTATTAGAGCTGACTCGGCCAGACATACGAACGCATCTTGTTGGTTGATGGCTATTTCAATTTCATCGCTGTTACCAAACGATTTAGTTGGTGAATAGTAAGAGCGCAGCTCTTCTCGATCGATGCCATCATCAAACACGGGTTCTTTGAATATTTCTAGTTTTGACGACATGATAACCCAGGCTTTGCAGGAACTCAATATTATCGGGACGAAGCGTACCCTTTGACGTGTCTGACTCAACTGAATTTGATGTGGTAGATGCACTTGCTTTTATATCCTTGAAGACCAACATACTAAGCAACTTTTATAAGTTTCAAGCGAACAGACACCTCTTCACCTTGAAAGTTGACAGGAACTGAATCTTGGTCGACGATGTCGATGCTTATATTGGAAATCTCTTGCTTGTTCACCGGCAAGTAAATTAAATTTTTAGGTTCTATGTCGATTGCGTAGCCAGGATCAACCATCGGAGCAAACTCATACAGCGTATGTGAGGGTTGTCCGTTATAATAGGAACCAGACACAATATTGGTTTCGATGCGAATCTGTCTAACATCCACTATATCAACAGGTAAATCAGATTCATAAAAGGTGTCCGGCTGAAGAACTTGTTTTGAAAAGCCCAACATTCGCCCAATCGAACCATCAAATTCAAAACTGACATTTGTATAACACTTTAGTCTGCATTTGATGGTGTTCGGATTAGGTCTCAGAATCAGAGCCTGTTGCTTTTGTTCGTGTGTTGCTGTAGCACCAACAAGTTCATTTTGAAGTAACTCTTCCAAGTGTGTTATTTCATAAGCACCGGTGGGTATCGTGATGGTTCGCCAACCGGTTCCTTCTTTTACATGAAATTTGTTTTTACCTTCATAGATGTTGGGTATGTTGTTGTAGGTGTGAAAGCCTATCAAGGCAACAGCATAATTACCATCCAAAACAATTGGTGGATGGTAGTCTGACGACAGATGGGAGCTGCGGTCTTTCAACACAAAGGTGTGCGCCATGACTGATACACACAGGCTACTGTTTGAGTCTTTTATTGCAATGGTTTTTGCAGATACAACCCATAACCGGAGCGCTGTTTCTTGAGATACATGCCTTTGCCCAGTCTCTTGCATTTTGGCTTAAATTTCAAGCCACTCCCTCTCCTACCCATCGCGCTGGTACGTGACAACACCAATGTTATTGTGTTATTCAAGCAAGATGAAACCAATTTAAAACATGTGTACGACGATCATGTAACCACCGATATGGACTTTAAACAATTTAAAACTATCTGCCACCAATGCTGGAAAGATAATAAGTATGGTGTGTTGGTGATTGTGAAGGAAAACGATGTACACAAAGGTCGATATAGAAAAGGATTCGATAGATATATATTATTCTAACAATGGTAGACAGGACAGACAGCTGTCTAACACACAGCTGTCTAACAGACAGCTGTCTAACACACAGCTGTCTAACACACAGCTGTCTAACAGACAGCTGTCTAACAGACAGCTGTCTAACAGACAGCTGTCTAACACACAGCTGTCTAACACACAGCTGTCTAACAGACAGCTGTCTAACACAGCTGTCTAACAAGACAGCCGGACATCGTGATAAATAAGAAGGCATGTACCGTGACGGAGTCAGTATATGTTAAACCACCACACAACCTGTATCGCTCAACCAAATGATTAGACCGTCTGGTAACACCAAACAGTTGTAGCACAATGGAAGTGTTGGGTAAGGAAGAGCAAAAAGTTAAGAAAAGGATTTTACAACTTGCTGACAATATTCGAAAAAAACATTTAATGCTTAAACTTAACAGAGCTGAGAATGATGATGCTCTGCAACGTTTATATAAACCACTTGTTGAGCCCCTAAGTGAAATATCTAAAAACACAGCAGCACTGCAGCAGCAACAGCCATCGCAACCACCAAAGGTTGAACAAATCAAAGACGAAGTCGATATACCAGAAACGAAACCCCAAGTACAGTTCCTTAAAGACCATGAAGTTTTTGAAGCTGAACCAAGGGAAGAGGCTGAGGCGACAAGTTCCGATGAGGACATCCCAACATTTGAAGAGCTTGAGGCAGACCTACAAACTGTCACAACCAACCCTGCATATCAAGAATTTTTGGAGCAATATCCTGACCGAGTTCGATATTATGTAGACAAGTATTTTACTGAACCACCAAGGCTCGGTACCATTGATCAAACGTATGGTGCCCGCTACGCTAAAGATACCGGTAGCTGGAGTCTTGGTAACAAACACTTAGACTTTACTGATGCTGAGATTCAACTGGGCCAAAGGAGATACCCGCAAACACAAGGTTTGCTAGAATTGTTATTTATGAAAAGACCCCGGGGGTATACTTATGACGATCTTCAACACTATAGAGATATTCTAGAAGCAACTAGTGTTTATAAAATGAACTATGATCCTAACGCCCGAACCAAGGGTTGTTCCTCTGAAAAGTATCTGACTCTAATAAAACCAGTGATAAATCCACGAGGTCGTAGATCCTCAACTCCTCAAGGTTTTGGTTACACCTACGAGGAAGACGATGACGACAGCACCGACAGACATCTTAACAAAAAACAAAAGACTGAACTTAAAACTCAGAGTGATAAGAGCAGCGATAGCAACGGCATGAGCCCTAACAACAACATCAGCACCAACAACTATATGATACAAAATAACAAACAAATAGCCTATGTGTATTGGAATGACATAAACGAGTTGGTTGACAGACTTAGACTTTTAGTGGCTTCCCAAGTTGCAGGTAATACTGCTCATAACAACGAAATTCAGTCAATCTTGGAAGAACTAAAAGAAGCTAGTGTTATCACCTAGTAAGCCCACAGCCATGAAGAGACACCGACGACAACAACAACAACAGCACCAACGCAACACTGAACCATCTAATGTTAATAATTCTATAAATGTATTCCAACAAAGAGTTTACATACTTGTACTTAGAATCAAATAAAAGTCTTTGTTAAAATTAATGTGTTTTTATTTTGTAATACAATTAAAAAGTATGTCTTAAAGCAATAATATCCTGAACAAACTTATCTTGTGGTACATCTGCTAAAATACATGGATGATGTCATACTTCTAACGACTGTATTCTAGACAAGCTCAAACACGAATAATGTGGGGTTATTGAACAGATATAACACAAGGTCATCAACTGACAGGTTGTTTACCTTTAAGAGGGCCTCTCTCTTGTGTATATTAAACAGATACACAGACAAGCTCAAACAGGATCAAGGTTAACAACTGTAAAACGTTGTTTATCCTTTTGTAAGGCCTCTCTCTCTCTCTTACATCAGTTTGTTTCCTCAATACAAGAGACAGAGACACTTGTTCAGTATGTGTTAAGTCGTGAAACAAGGATGACGTCTCTTGCTGTATGTAAGTACACTCTTATTATTATGTCTGTTTGCATTCAAATAACAAATACAAACATAACCTTACTAAACAATCAGATGATTGGTAATCAACATGTATACGAACACCTAACCTCATATGTAAACAACAACTGGCTTTTGTTTTATATATACAACAGCGAATAAACTTTTAACGTGTGCGTCTGTGGAGCTATTGGTTTAGGGACAGTGTATATCTGAGAAAGCTGTCTATGGCCGATTCGAGGTTCGTGGGTTCAAATCTAAGTTCAGGCGAATGCTTTTCTTTCAAATACACATGCATCTGTCAGTCTAAGCAAAGACATCGAACTGTCATGACGTGTTTGTTAAACAGCATGTACAAGCTTCAACAATGGCAATCAGTTGTCTGTTTGTCTGTGTTATTACATACCTCTGTCTTCTCAGTCTAAGCAAAGACTTTGAACTGTCATGACGTGTGTTATATCCTTTCAAACAACATATACAAGCTTTAACAATGGCAATCAGTTGTCTGTCTGTATCCTCAACACAGAAGACACCTGTTCAGTAGTGTGTGTATTAAGCTGTGAAAGAAGGCTGACGTCTCTTGTTGTATGTAAGTACAATCTTGTATTATCTCTGTTTGCATTCAAATAACAAATACATAACCTTAACAAACAATCATATGACTGGTAATCAACACGTGTGTGAACATAACCTTAATAAACAAATACAGACAGTAGTGTGTGTGTACGAACATAACCTTAATCAACAAATACAAACATAACCTTAATAAACAATCAAAATGGCTTGGTAATCAGTCTGTATACGAACACCTAACCTTAATAAACACATACATACATAACCTTAATAAACACATACATACATAACCTTAATAAACAATCAGACAGATGGTATTCTTCAAATACACACATGGAGACCTGACTTGTAGATATCTATGGACACACAGGTCAGACGGAACATCTTACGTCATCACAAGACAGTTAATACCTAACCTGACTTGTGGCTATCTATGGACACACAGGTCAGACATCTTGGAACGCTTGTGACGTCATCTCAGGTTAGTTCCATAGAGAGAACCCCGGAGTTGCAGATGTCTCTTACAGGTCAGCCATCTTGGAATGCTTGTGACGTCATCTCAGGTTAGTTCCATAGAGAGAACCCGGGTTGCAACTGTCTATGACAGGTCAGCCATCTTGGAATGCTTGTGACGTCATCTGACAGGTCAGGTGACATTTGACGTTGACACATGTCAGGTCAGGTGACAGCTGACGTTGACAGCTGTCAGGTTAGCTGACAGCTGACAGCTGACAGCTGTCAGGTCAGTGACATTTGACACCTGTCAAATCTGACAGGTCAGCTGTCAACTGTCACAGGTCTGCGCAGGTCAGCGCATGCGCATGACGTCACGCGCATGCGCAGTAAAAAGTGGAGGGGATGGTCCCAGGTGTCGCACTATCTACTTATATATATATATATATATATATATATATATATATATATATATATATATATATATATATATATATATATATATATATATATATATATATATATATATATATATATATATATATATATATATATATATATATATATATATATATATATATATATATATATATATATATATATTAAACATGTAAAAGCTGAAACTGACCCCGGGGGCCTAGTTCGAACTCCTTTGAAGAATATTGTAAAAATTTGAAAGTCGCGGTGTTCTCAATAACGATTTTTTTCTACGAAAATTCGCGAAAAAGTATAGACTATTAAACTACAAACTCTATAACTGAAAGTACTGTCAAACCATTAGAGAAGGGGTCTATTTGAAATGAATTGTTTGCAAATATTTTAGTAAAATGAAGGACAATGATGGTTGAAGCTAACACGTCAGGCTGTGTAAAACATTCCTCTTGAGACATTTTCTTTCCATAGCTCGTATTAGTTTTAAGTAATTTGCCTAAATGTTACCAATTTTGACGTTTTAAATCGCGACTTTGACGTTTTGAGGAAAACCTCAATTTATGTTTCTTTAAATGCCCATAACATTTCCTTTATATAACCCGTATTTGTTTCAGGTTCTCGGTCTAAAAGTTGCAAATGTTGACGTTTTAAATCGCGACTTTGACATTTTAAGAAGATAAACTATAATATTTTTATATACTTTCCCTTAATGTTGCCAATTTTGACATTTTAAATCTCGACTTAATTTTTCTGTTATTTCTTTACCGGTTTGCGTCAAGAAAACTTAATATCTGTCAGTAATATAAAATATATCTTATTATCCATCCAAAAAATATTTTGATTTTGTCTGACTGGTCATTGTGGCAACCAAATTTTTAAATGTCTATAATTTTTTCCTTTTAACTTAGGAAATTGAATTTTGGCATGTAGGGTAAGTTTAATAGTTCAAACCTGAGTACCAAATTCGGTTGCCATTGATTTGTTATTTTCTGAGATACAAAAAATTTCCGAAAGGAAACCCAAAATTTTCCAGGGAAAACTGGACCGATTTTTCTCGCCAACGAAAGTATTCAATCCACTTGCAAAAGGGGGGTTCCTACCAAATTTTATCAAGATCAGTGCATTAATTTTTCAGTTTTCGATACGATATCGGACGCAATGTGTTTCTCAACATATGCGGCGTTATAAGTGCAACTTTGGTGCGTATTCTTTCGCAGAGTTCGTCCAAATGTACTGGACGACTTTTGTAGACACGACTCTTTAAATGGCCTCATACGCAGAAGCCAGCGGAGTTATATCAGGGGATTGAGGTGGTCATTCTATTGCACCACGTCTTCCAATCAGCCTGCCTGGGAATTTGTTGTTAAAAACTGGATTGCTTTCCTTGAATAATGTGGTGGCACCATCGTGTTAGTACCAGATATTATCTACATTTCTATTCTATTGAATTGCAGGAACTATGCGTTTTCTAAGGAGCTCCATATATTTTGTCCCGTTAATATACCTTCTATGAAAAAAAGGTCCGATAATATTGCTACCTATTATTCTCGCCCAGACACTAACTTTCTCAGGATATTGTGTAGGACGTCCTTCTATCCAATGTGGGTTATCTCTAGACCAAATTCTGAAATTTTGCCTATTAACTTGGCTGTTTAAGCAAAAAATAGCTTTGTGGCTACACACATTTTTTGTGCAAAATAATGAACTTGGTTCATATTTTCCATCATAATTTCGACGAATTCTTTGCGGCGGTCAAGATCACCCCCTGAAAGATCTTGACTGTAATGACTCTTGTACGGCTTTAATTTGTTTTCCTTCAAAATAGTCCTTACAGATTATTGACACATTTCGGCATTTATAGTCAACAGTTTGGTGCTTACTTTTGGATTTTCCTTTATTTGTAATAAAACGTGTAAGTTATTTTCATCACTTGTAGCAGTTTTTGGGCGTCCGGTTTTAGGTAAACTTTTTATGGACCCTGCTTCCTGGTAACGTCGACAAGTTCTGTGTACGGTGGACTTTTTAATCGGTTTATTAGGAAAGCGGTCGTTAAACAAATCGCAAACCTCTTGATATGGATATATGTTCTTGTATTATTTCATTGTCCACGGAAAATCAAAATATCAATTCGTTTAGTCTCTGATAGATTAAAAGCCATAATAAAATTATAATTTTGTAATCAATACAATATAAAGCTGCTTAACTGACAGTGATGTGTTTAGTTTGTCATTGTTGTAGCATAGTGACGGCAAACAGAATCAGGTTATACTTTAGTTAAATTTATTGACTTTTATTGTAAAGTTCAATTTATTAAGTACCCAGAAGGTATCATTGAAATGAAAAAATAAGACATGCATCGAGGATACGATTAACGTATAAACAGTAATTGAATTTCAATATTATTTTTTACCACTTTAACCGGGCGCCTAAAAATTGTGTGCAGTTGACGATAAAAGTAATAGAAATCTGTCAACAGTGATGATATTATTGTTCAATTCCACATTCCCAGAAACCCCCAGGTGCTGAATTGTATGCACAACTTTAGCGGTTTTAAAGATATTTAAGCGTCCCGGTACTTTTTATTGAAAACAAAGTGTTTCCATAATTCAGCTACTGGTAGAAATAACATTTTGAGAATCTAGGATCTTACTAACTGTGTGACGTTGAATTCACTGCATAAATAGGGAATATCATTTAAGATAACAAAGGGACTACATGACTATTAACATGACTACAAAACTGGGATATTTGGCGACAGTGCCGATACGACTATTCAACTGCGCATGCCCAAAAATGCCCAAATGCCAATTTTTGTAGGCGTAACTTCAACATTCTTAAAGATATTTAAGCGTTCCTGTACTTTCTACTAGCCCGGTAGAGTATTGCCATGTCTTGTAACCTTGATGGTGTAACTGATAATGTATTATATTATATTTAAGCAGTAATACATTTTTTCTCTTTTACAGGTAACGCTCTTATGCTTACTAATCGCGCAAGAAGTTAACACAAATGAATTTGATAAAACTAGACGACAACATTTTTACAGTGACCTTAGACCGGTAAAGAATGTTGATAATGATATAAGGGTAGTATATAAACATGTTGCACAGTTTATTCCATATGAAAGAGAAGTTCCTGTAGCAATCGAGAGAAAGGTATTTCACCCTGTGCCAGTATATGAACCTCAACCATACCCTGTGGAAAGACACATTGCGGTGCCTTGCAAAGTACTCGTGAAAAGGCCTGTGCCAATAATTCACCCAGTCCCAATAGAACGAAGAATTTTAGTACCAGTACATGTTCCAGTACATCAACCAGTTCCTGTCCGAGTGTTTATTCCAAACCCATTTCCAATAGAAAAAATTGTGCACGTTCCTTTTCCGGTTCATGCACCTCAGCCGGTACCTGTTATTAAAGAGACCGGCATACCAATTAAAGTTCCAGTACTAGTCCCGAGACCTTTCCCAGTGGAGAAAGAGATACCTGTTCCAGTTAAGATACCAGTTGAAAGACCCGTCCCAATCCCAATCTTGCAACCAGTGCCGGTGCCTTTAGAGAAAAATGTATCAATTCCTATTACTAAGGTTATACCAGTACCTATTAGAGTTCCGGTCGAAAGACCGGTACCAGTGCCAGTAGAAAAACGAATTCCATATGGCGTAAAAGTACCAATTCCAGTTGCAGTTCCTGTTGTTAAAAAGGTGGAAGTACCAGTTCAAAAATTAAAATCTTATTTCGTTAAGGTTCCAGTAGGACGACCTGTACCGGTAGACTTTGTAAACAAGATACCAGTTAACATACTAAAGCAAGTACCATATGGCCTAAAATTGCCTACTTCTTTGGCTGTGGAAAGTTTCCAGGTTCAAGTAAACAGTCAAAACGAATATCATGAACCAAAAGAAAAGAGAGAATCGAAAGGCCCAAGAAAAAGCCAAAAACGTGATAAAAAACTTAATGAAGAATCAGAAAATTCAGATGTGAAATCAAGGGAGGAAGATAGTGAAATGAACAGTGCTGCAAATTGATTTGAAAATTGAACTGGTTAGAAATTTTAAAAGTTTTGAGTTAATACATATTTAGCTATATAGGATGTCTATTATATGTATGAAATAAAGATTCTAGAGGAGAAGGGATCCATTGTATCAAAAAACGTTGAAGCAAAAGTTGTTGGCCATATCTCCATATGTCAAAAAACTTTTTTTTAGTGAAAAGTATGTTTCTATTGCCTTTGGCAAGTGACTTGGGTGAGTTCGTTAGCCAGGAAAACCTGACCAATTTTCCCCGGAAAATTTTGTCTTCTTTCGGAAAATTTTATATCTCCAGAAATAACAAATCTATATCAACTAAATTTAGTGCGCTGGTTTTTATCGTGAACAGTAAACTATATACCAAAACCTGGGTTCCTAAATTAAAAGAAAAAAAAACCTGGGCGCAGCAAGTGCGTTATGGTAGTGAATTTTCATAGAAATGATCTGGCACAAAATATTTTATTATAACTTTTTTTTCTTGTAACATAGAAATCTAAATTTTGGTGTATAGTTTACTTTTTATATCCTAAACCTACCTACCAAATTTGGTTATCATAGATTTTTATTTTCTAAGATAAAATTTTTTTTTCAAATGAAAACTCAAATTTTTTTCAGAAAACCTCGTCCGATTTTTTTGATTAACGAACTTGTCAAAGGCATTTACAAAAGAAAGGCACATGCCAAATTTTATTAAAATCGGCTTATTACTTTTTGAGATAAGAATTTTTTTCGAATGAAAACTCAAAATTTTTCCAGAAAACCCGTCCGATTTTCCTGACTAACAAACTTGTCAAAGCGATTTACAAAAGGAAAGTACATGCCAAATTTTATTAAAATCGGCTTAATACTTTTTGAGATAAGAATTTTTTTCGAATGAAAACTCAAAATTTTCCCGGAAAACCTCACTTGATTTTCCTGACTAACGAACTTATCCAAGCCATTAACAAAAGAAAGGTACGTGCCAAATTTTATCAAAATCTGCTTATTATTTTTTGAGTTATCGGTGTGATACATACATATATATATATATATATATATATATATATATATATATATATATATATATATATATATATATATATATATATATATATATATATATATATATATATATATATATATTCATTTACAAAAATTTTTTCAAAATTCAAAAGTCGGGATCTCCCCATTAGTGAATTTTTTCTACGAAAATTCACTAAAAGTTATAAGCATTTAAAAATTACAGTTTTTCTTCTTAAAACGTCAAAGTCGCGATTTGAGACGATAAAATTGACGTGTTTAAGACCTTTGCCTTGTCAGGTTCTTTAATCTGAAACGAATACGGGTTATGTAGAGGAAATGTCATAAGGAATTGGTTTTAGAATGCCTTAAGCTTTAGTTTCAACCGTCATTGTCCCTCATTTTACTAAAATGTTTGCAGAAAATTAATTTCACATAGACCATTTCTCTGATGCTTCGGCAATAGTTTCAGTTAAGTGGTGGGTGGGTAGCCAGAAAAGGTTGGTATGGAGTTTCTCCTTTCTATGGACTTCTATAAGGTGAGTTTTTTTTAATGTATTATAACCATCTAATTAAAACTACTGCCAAAGCATCAGAGAAAGGGTCTATTTTGAATTAATTTTCTGCAAGCATTTACGTAAATTAAAAGACAATGACACCTGAATCTGAAACTTAAGGCTTTATAGAACACATTTCTTACGACATTTCTTAAACTTAAGCCATATTAGCTTCAGGTTATTTATCTAGAACATGTCAAATTTGACGTTTTGAATCGCGATTTTGACGTTTTAAGAAGAAAAACTATAATGATTATAACTTTTTTTTAAACGTAAAGATCCAAGTTTTAGTCCATGGTCCATTTCTACCCTAGTATAGGAACAAATTATGTAAGCCTAGATGCATTCTCAGCACAATTAGAACCGTAGACCGGTTTCGCTCTAATTAGAGCTCGTCAGTACGGCATACTAATTGCAGCGAAAATACACCTATAAAGTACTACGGCTATAGTAGCCAGCCTTCCAATACTAAGTGAGATGCAAGACACGAAGCACGTGCCGCCACCTCGTTGCGGAATCAAGTAGTATATTGTCACGGCAGCTCCGAACAACACAAAGTGTAAAAAAATAGAGACTGTATACAACCAACTAACAATTTAGAAAATTGTCAGCGCTGGCCCATTTCTACCCTAGTATAGGGAAAAAGTATGTAAGGCTACTTTGACGTTTTGAGAAATTTTGTTTTTAAATGCCTATAACTGTTTTGCCTTTTAACTGACACACCTAAATTTTTGGTATATCATTCCCTTTTTATAATACATTAATATAAATCCGCGTACCGAATTTGGTTGCCATTACTTTGTTATTTCCGGAGATCTAAAAATTTTCCGAAATGAAACACCAAATTTTCCTGAAAACCTGTGCCGATTTTCGTGGCTAACGATCTTATCCAAGCCACTTGCAGAAGGAATGCACTCACCAAATTTGATCAAAATCTGCTGATTATTTTTTGAAGGATCCGTTTGATAAATACATACATATATATATATATATATATATATATATATATATATATATATATATATATATATATATATATATATATATATATATATATATATATATATACATATATATATATATATATATATATATATATATATATATATATATATATATATATATATATATATATATATATATGCATTTATCTTACACAAAAAGGTATTCTCGTTAAAATGCTATAAAGTTGACCGTTTTCGAGTATTTTGCAGTTGAATGTTGACGTGTTTTTGTTTAATGTCTCTTCAGGCACATTTACGATATATTCATTTTAAAACTTTTTATCACGCTGTAGCTTACTTATTTGGAAAGCTAGAAGAAAAAGACATTATAATAATTTCCGAAAATTTCTCTGTGCCATATTTGCAATTAAAATTTTTATCCGAGAGCTCTAAGTAAAATGGTTACGGATATATGCTAGTCGGCCAAGTTATACAAGCTGTACATTCCACAATAATTTTAGAATACACATACTTAGTAACCATATGATATATATATATATATATATATATATATATATATATATATATATATATATATATATATATATATATATACATTTTATTTAAAAAGTATTCCTATAAACGACAAACCTGCTTTGTTCAATATTTGACTCACTCTTTACATGTAATACATATAGACGTATAGATACAATCATATGCAATGTGTATTGTAAATACAATATATAGTGTGTTGCCTATAGTTAAAGTTACACTCTAGATAAATAATTACGTTTTATATTTAACATAAAAAGTATAGTAATTAGTATAAATAATGGAAGAAATATCAACATTATTGGAACATCCAATTTTATGGATAAATTTTTTTCACTATTTACTACTAATAAGTTTTATGTAATGATATAGGCAACTCCTTAAAATTTATCATAACTGACTGGGAAAGAGATATATTATTATAATAATGATTTTTTTGTTGTTGTAGTTGGATTACCACAAGGTTTTTCTATAAATGTTTTCTCTTCAGAACGTTTTGACTCTCTCTCTCTCTCTCTCTCTCTCTTCCTCTCTCTCTCTCTCTCTCTATATATATATATATATATATATATATATATATATATATATATATATATATATATATATATATATATATATATATATATATATATATATATATATATATGTATATATATATATATATATATGTATATATGAAACTATCATAATGGCACTCAAAAATAGTAGGGAAGGGTTTTAGAAACAGTTAAAATGGTCCGACCGTCTAATGATTGACAGCAGCTCTTTTATTTAAGAGTCATTTGGTACATTTCCCAAGCTAACCCCTTAATTTCTTCAGCATATTGACAGTGTGCCACAGAGTATAGAATAAAATTTTGATTGGTTATATCTCTGGTTCTAATTAAGATCATACTCCTAATTCTACTAACATGAGAAAATTCTATGCTATTTGAAAATTTTGAGAAAAATTACTAAACCTGGATTATTGTTGAAAACCGCTCCGTGACAGCCATATCGCGTGTTGAAACGCAATACAGAGCAATTAATATTAAACCCCAATTAAAACTCTATCAAAAAAGAATGAACCGTTCTAATTTATGTCTGTTCAAGCCCAAATTATGATCTATTTATTTTACCTTCTCTCTTTCTCTTGACACAAACATGCAAACATACATATATACAGGTTTTCTGTGAAAATTTTGGGCTTTCTTGGAAAAAAAAAATTATCTCAAAAAATAGAAAAGTTATGGTAACCAAATTTTGTACGTAAGTTTACAATATTAAAAAGAAACTATGTACAAAAGTTTATAATTCTATGTTAAAATAAAAAAAAAATTCTGGACGCAGCAAATGCGTTTTTGGTAGCGAATTTTCATTAAAATGTTTTTAATGGAAATATGTGTTGTTTTTACAAGAAGGGCATTTGGTTGATAGTATAACCTATATAGCACTAACAATTTACCATATTTCATTAAAATAGCTTTGTTGTTTCAAAACTTACAAATATTCTCCGAAAATAAACTTTTAAAGTTCCAGGAAAACTGGTCCGATTTTCCTGTCCAACGAACCTCTCTAAGCTATTTACACACCTGCCAAGATATAATCATTCACAAACAGCTTTAGGACCAAAATTGAAAACAAAATATTTATGATAATTTCTTTTCCATAAATTGTCTTCAGTAATGTTACACTAAATTATATTTTTCACAAAAATTCGACAACTTTTTTTTTAATAATAACCTACTAAACATTTATTATTCATTACCAACATATCACAAAAATCTTACAAAAAATGATTTCTATGGAAACACTAAAAACATTTAAGCGAAAACGTTTCAAATTGAGTCACTATTTGAGAGTACCCGTATACGCCAGCTTGATTTTTTCGACGACTAATATGAAGACAAAGCTCTCTGAATGCATGATTTCCATTGAGCTCCGCTATCTATTGATAAAAACGCCATATCACAATTTGTAACATGCGTTTGAAATATGTGCCAAAAACGTGAAAAGTTGCAAAACAATTGAAATAACTCAAAAACGATGGATCATTTTTTTATCCTTACAAACATGCATTATAATTTCATGAAAAACACAAAAATGCGATGAAATAAGGGGTGTTTTATTAAAAAAATAAACCGTGTATCACCAACGACTTATGGGCCAGCCTGCAATTGCCAAAATAAGTTTATAAGATACAGCTCAAGACATCCTATAATTAACCTATATACTTTTCCCTCATATCTTGTATACTGATGGATATATTGAGCTTTACCATAGAAATGCGTCACCCTGTATATGTGCAAACAGGCAAAAACTGAAACTGACCACGTATATAGGTTTTATGGGTTATAGTTCGCATTCATTTGAAGAAATCTTTTTAAAATTCATAAGTCGCGGTCTTCTTAATAACGAATTTTTTATACGAAAGTTTGCTAAAATATAGACTATTAAATCGTAAACTCTATAGCGGAAACTACTGCCGAAGCATCAGAAAGAGGGTCTATTGAGATGTATTTTTGGAAAATATTTTAGTGAAATGAAGGATAGTGATGGTAGAAGCTGAAACTTAAGGCTTTGTGAAACACACTTACTAAGAGATTTTTTCGACATAATCTATATTTCCTTCAAATTCGTTGTCTGAACATTGCAAATTCTGATGTTTCAAATCTCGACTTGACGTTTCAAGAAGAAAAATTACAAAATTTTAAAAATATTTTTTCTGCTATTTCTTGACACTTTTGCGCCAAGAAAATTTAACCGTTGTATGTAATATTCAATTAGTTTTGTTAATCACACAAAATATTTTGTTGTTGTGCTTTTCTCTGATCACCAGTGGCACCCAGTTTTTTTAAATGCCTATAACTTTTCTTTATTTCAACTTACAGATCTTAATTTTGGTGTGTGCGGTAAGTTTAATAGGAAAAACGCGTGTGTCAAATTTGGTTGTCATAGATCTGTTACTTTCGGAGATACAAAAATGTTCCGAAAGAACACCCAACAATTTTCGGACCAGGTTTTTCCGGAAAATTTTATGCTTTCTTTTTAAAAAAAATTATATTTCCGGAAATAACAAAGTAAGGGCAACCAAATTTGGTACTGGTGTTTGTATTATAAAGAGTGAACCCTGTACCAAAAGCAAACAAATGCGGATTGTGAAAAGAAAATGTTGCAAGAAGAGTATTCTGCGAACCTTTAAGTTTCAGATTCAACCATTATTGCCCTTCATTTTACTAAAAAATTTACAGAAAATTCATTGCAAATAGACCCCTTCTCTGATGGTTTGGCAGTAGTGTTTAGTTAAGTTGATGCTTTCGCTGTAGGTTTAGTGAAGTTTATCGTTTAATGGTCTATAATTTGTAGCTAATTTTTGTGGAACAAATTCGTTAATGCATTTTTGCATTTTTTATAGAAATATGATGCGTTTTTAAAAAAAAAATCTGGACGCAGTAAGTGCGTTTCGGTAGCGAATTTTCATAAAATCCTTCAAATTGCAATATCTCAATTTGTTGGTTATAAAACCAACATTTAAGTTACTTTTCGGAAAATGTTTGTATATTTTCCAACCATAAGTAATTTTGATAATACATAATACATTGTTTCTACTACATAGGCTATACCGGTAATCTGATTGATGCCTGCTCGCATTTGCTATTAAAAATATTTTTATGAAAATTCACTTCCATAACACACTTGCTGCATCCAGACTTTCGAAAAATGTTTATATATTTTCAAACAATAAAGTTATTTTGATAAAATATGGTACAGTGTTTCTACTATATGGCCAACCAAGTTTGATGCCTGCTTTTATCAAAGAAGGACATTTGCTATTAAAAACATTTTAAAGAAAATTCGCTACCGTAACGCACATGCTGCGTCCAGACTTTAAATTGCGCGGATGGTTTTGTTTTAGTCAACCCATTCGTTTTTGCAAACAGTAAACAACAAAAGACTGGACGCAGCAAGTGCGTTAAGGTAATAAATTTACATAAAAATGTTTTTAATAGCAAATATATGTGTTTTTTTTTAAGAAAGCAGCTAATGATAGAAACAAGGTACCATGTTTCACCAAAATAACTTTATTGTTTGAAAATGTACAAAAATGTCCGAAAATAAACTTAAAGTGTTTCCGAAAAAACTGGTCTCTTTGTTAACCTTACAGGTTAATAGCAAATTGAGCTATTCAAATTTGAAGCATTTGAAGAAAATTCTCTACCATAACACACTTGCCGCGTCCCGAATTTTTTTCTTACAAACATGCATTATATTTCGATGGAAAATGCTAAAATGGCATAACATATAGCGTGTTCGATAAAAAAAAGAGAATTTGTATCACCAACGACTTATGGGCCCCCCTGTGATTGTCGAAATATTTTTAAGATGTAGCTCAAGACGCTCTATAATTAATTTATACATTTTTTTTCGTATCTTGTATAATAACGGATATATTGACTTTTTACCAAAATTCGATAAAAATTATATACCATTAAAGGATAAACTCTATAGCTAAGACTACTGCCAAAATATTAGAGAAGAGGTCTTTTTGAAATGAATTTCTGGAAACATTTTAGTAAAATGGAGGACAATGACGGTTGAAGCTAATACTTCAGAATTTGACAGAATGACAGTGATGGTTGAAACTAAGACGTCAGGGTTCGTAAAACATTCTTATTGAGACATTTTTTTTCATAGCTCGTATTAGTTTCAGGTTCTTTGCCAAAATGTTACCAATTTTGACGTTTTAATTCGCGACTTTGACGTTTTGAGAAAAAGCTCAATTTATTTTTCTTTAACTGCCCATAACTTTTTTGTGTTTCAACTTACGGAGCTAAATTGGTGGGTAATTTATCTATAATGATATAAACCTGCGAACCAAATTTGGCTGCCCTTACTTTGTTAGTTCCGGAGATATAAGTTTTTTTTAAAGAAAACACAAAACCTCCGCCGATTTTTCTAGTAACGAACTTATCCAAGCCACTTGGAAAAGGAAGGTGTTCACCAAATTTAATCAAAATCGGCCCATTATTTTTTAAGTTATCGGTGTGATACATACATACATACATACATACATACATACATACATACATACATACATACATACATACATACATACATATACATATATATATATATATATATATATATATATATATATATATATATATATATATATATATATATATATATATATATATTGTGGTAGAAAATTTTCGTAATATTTCAAATCCGATAGCTCAATAAATTTCCCATTAAGCCAGAATCTTCAACCTTTAACCATAGTAACACCTATGTAAACACACGTGGGTACTAAATTAAATAAAAATAACATAATGATCTTCGCGGATAACTATAAATTTGTTCTAAATAACCTGTTTTGTTGCTTATTGTTTGAAAAAACTGGATGGGTTGACTAAAACAAAACCATCCAAGCAATTAATATGGAAAAATACCTGTCATATTTATAATTAGACAGGTACATTCCCTTTGTAAATATTTTTTTTCTGCAAAAATTTTGTAACTTTAATGAAATTTGCAATACCATATTTTAAAGACATTTGCAGTACTTACATATTATATCTAAGACCAAATTTTAATTTTTTAGCTGCATATAAAATATAATTCTTTTCAAACAATCGCTAACTGGGACTCTAAAACCGATCTCCAAGGCCCCTATAAATTTAAAAAATTATTTTTAATAATATATCTTACTAAGAGTGTACAATTCTTATGAAAATTCACTACTATAACCCACTTGCTGCGTCCCGAAATTTTTTATACTTTATCTTGTTTGCATATTTTTACTTCGTTTTTTATGCAGTCGAGTTTAATAGATTTTAATTAACTATGTGAATTTTTAGGTGAATAATCTTCGTCTTTTATAAATGCTAAAATTATTTAGTTGTTTTCATAATTGTTAATTTTTATCTACTTACCAAAAATAGCATTTGTAAAGTGCCCTAGCAATTATGAGATAGGTACATACAACATACCTACTCTTAGCATATTACAATGATAAAACACAATAAGCATTTATCGTCTATTGAGTATTGGAAATGTTTTTACTGAAAGTTGTTTGCGAATCATGTGAAGGAAAGCAGATTTGATCTAATTGCTTTTTAGTATTCATACTGGATCAATGAAAGTAAACCGTGACTGGGTTATAGACTTTAAAATGAAAAGTGTTTACCAATTATTTTGTTAAAAATATTATCTTGAGAGCATCTTCAGGAAATTTAAATTGACTTAAAAGATTTATTACACTTCATACAAACTGTAGTAGGTGATTGGAAAGTAGACATAAATCTAGTGATGTAGGAGTATCAGCTCATCTTTAGATACCAACAAATTTAGTCTAAATATTAACGCAAATATATGAGGAATCAGTCTCAAATAGTAGTAGGTTTGTAAAAAAAAAGAGAGAACACTTTAATCATTTCTGTTTTAAATCTCATAATTCGGTACATAAATTATATCTAATTAGCATTTTAAGCAAAATTTCGTGAAATAATAGTTATTTATGAGATAGCAGCTATAATATTATAACCGAATACTATATAATGACACTATGGGACACTCCTATGCTTTAGCATTGGTGATATTTGTGACAAGTACACTAGCGCCACCTCGCGTGAAGCACTGACAACTGAACGGGTAATTTGAATTGTATATTTACCTGCATATTCCTAATTTAGACAATTGGTTTGCTATAGATGAATATAAAAACTTATACATGACAAAACAGTGAAAATTTTCTGATTATATAGTTATAAATAGAATTTGTATCAACAATCAGCTTGAAACCTAAATGAATTCAGTATGAATAATTCTGAAAATTTCTCTTACCCATAATCTAATTTCATCATAATTTAATGTACTACCTTGAAACCGTCGTTAAACCACTATTTCAAGGGTATGTATATGATCATACTGAAAGCTGTTTCTGAGGATATTAAGTTACAATCTGTACTTACCTATAAATAATTGTTCTAGGTATAAATGGTAGCACAGTACTCAATTTGCTATATCTCTACATGAAAACTGTTTTTTTTAATCTAATATTTTAAAATATGTAACTGATATACTTAGTACATAATTAAGAAATTGTGCAGATGAAAGGTGAGACTAACTCTTACTTTCGTGAATAAATCTATTATAGGGCTGAATCTGCTATTTCTACTTGTCTCTTTAAAAACTTGTCTTGGGAAGATAATTGAAAGCCTTTATCAAGTAAAATCATTTTAAATGTGAAAAAATGTGACAATTTATGCCATACTGAAATAAAAAGGACACAGAAGAATATACAGAAACAGTTTTCCTATACCATTTATTATTAATGCAAAACTTTTTTTGCCTTCATATTTCTTTCTTTTTTGATGCAATGGAAGACAAGTTATGATTAAAACCTTTCAACCATCCGTTTAAGAAGTTTATCTATAAATAGGTACATGATGATAAATATTACACAATAAATTATCTTCTGCGAACTGTACATATTGGCATAAAAGTGATTATAAATTTGTTTTCTGCTTCAAATCATATTCACGTTTCGCCATCTTTTGGAAACCTATGAAAAGTCTTTGATATATTTAGTACGTTATAATTCGAACAATTATAGTTTGCACACACCCAACTACTAACATTCATTGTAAAAAAACACAGCTCAAACTTAATTATACACAGTTAAACATCACCAATTGCTAGTGTTACACGTTCTCGAACGACGTAACATCAGTACTATCCGCTAGGGGCGCTCATATTCTTGAAACACGAAATCAGCCGGAGTGTCCTGTATTGTCATTATATAGTATTTGTTATAACTATCAGACAACAAATTTTGGGACTCAGCAAGCGCGTTACAGTAATAAATTAGGATAAGAATTGTACATTATTAGTCTGAAATATTACTAGAATTAATACTTTAAATTTAAACACCCCTTGAAGTTTGGTTTTTGAGATCGCGCTCATTTGAAGTTTTTTTCAGAAGTATTACCATCGATATCTCTCTATTATCTAACAAATTTTAAATCTTGTGCTCTATCTCCTTTTGAGACAAATGCCGAAAACTCAATTTTCTATAAAGCTATAAAATTAAAATTTGGTATATCTAGGTACTGTAAGTCTCTTCAAATGAAACTTATATTACAAATCTCATTGAAATCACAAAGGCTTTCCACAAAAAAACTTAATTCATATCTACAAAAGGAAAGTATTTGCCAAATTATAAAGGTGGCAGGTATTTTTGCTTATTAATCGCCTGGATGATTTCGTTTGAGTCAGCCTAATGGAACCGGCTTTTCCAGCAGCAGAAAAAGTTTTCTTAAAACAATTAATCTATTAGTGAATTTTCTTAATAAAAATTGATTAGTATCAACAATAAAAAAATATATACGATGAAGACTATAATTTTAATCTCAAAGAAAAATGAGGTCTTGGTCCAAATGCCTGAAATCTGGACACTATTGTTCCTACCAAATATGAAAGGTAGTGAAACAAAACAAAATGTTACATGCATGGCGCCGGAATCGAAACCAGGCCACCGGCGTGCCACGCGATCATTTTACCAATGAACCTCGGATGAGAGCTAATAAATTGTTTGTTTACGTGGTAGTTATACAGACGGCAACTTGATGCCGAAGGAGAGCCTAATGGAACCGGCTTTTCCAGCAGCAGAAAAAGTTTTCTTAAAACAATTAATCTATTAGTGAATTTTCTTAATAAAAATTGATTAGTATCAACAATAAAAAAATATATACGATGAAGACTATAATTTTAATCTCAAAGAAAAATGAGGTCTTGGTCCAAATGCCTGAAATCTGGACACTATTGTTCCTACCAAATATGAAAGGTAGTGAAACAAAACAAAATGTTACATGCATGGCGCCGGAATCGAAACCAGGCCACCGGCGTGCCACGCGAACATTTTACCAATGAACCTCGGATGAGAGCTAATAAATTGTTTGTTTACGTGGTAGTTATACAGACGGCAACTTGATGCCGAAGGAGACTTTATATTTTATCCTAAAATAAAATTATGTAAACAGCTGGTTATAGAACTTTACAGAATACATTCGACTGTTTCGATCTTAGAGGACGTCTCATTTTCAAGTTTAAGGATAAAGAACAGACTTTTAGAATCATTTTTATGGAGACTTGAGACGATTTTGTTTACAATATTTACTCCATTCTTTCGTAGCTCCTCATATTCTTATAATTTGAAGCTAACCAAATCATGGTTTGCCAAAAAACGTCATATTTTCTTTATAAAAGCGACAAATCCTTCAAAATTTCTTTATTGACTTCGCTAAAGCTTGGTATTTCCATTATATGCTATCTTTTCAGTCTAAAACTTTAATTGGGGTTGTTCAGCAAATTACAAATATATACATATATATATATATATATATATATATATATATATATATATATATATATATATATATATATATATATATATATATATGCAGCGTGTATCAAGTTATACATGGCAACTTACTACTCTATCTTAGTCAGACATTGGACTTTAACCATTTAAGTCGTTTCAATTTATGTCTTTCGGATTTCCTTTTGAATTTGGAAGAGACCCCAAATTTTGTGAACCAAATTACTTAAAATTTACAACACAGGTTAACTTACAACACCAGGACCACTCTATGTTTGGGCTAAAATTTCTGGTGACTATATTGTTGGCCTATTTTTCTTACCTGGTAATCTGATTGGAGTTATGTACTTGGAGTTGTTGGAAAATAACATTGATCTAACGTTGACCGACAAAATCGAGAATTATGAACATTATCCCAAAGACCAGCAGAATGGAGCTCCTTCAGTCTACGCTTTGCCTGTATGACAATATCTCGACCACAGATTTCCAAAGTGGTTGATTGGGAGAAGAGGTTCAATAGAATGGCCTGCACGATCTCCAGATTTATCAGCATTAGATTCCTTTTTGTGGGGTCACATAAGAACTAAATTTTCATCTACTCAGCCCGATTCCTTGCAAGATTTAGGTCGACGTATCGTCAACAACGAATGCCGCTAATTTACCGCAGACATTATACAGAATTTGCGCCGACGTTTGAAGAAAACTTGTACTAGTGTATAGAGGCTGGTGTTCAAAACTTTAAACATTTGATAAACTGGCATGTAAGTTTTTGATAAATAAATTACTTTAGAAGTTCATTTCTCGAAACTTACTGCTTCAGTTTTAAAAAATAAGGTACCGTTGAAAAGAGGTTTACACCAGCTCTAAAACGATGTGCTACTTGTCCCTCATGTAATTTAAGATTATAGAGGTGGATCGTGCCACCGCTTAAGGGTTTGTGTTGCGATAATAAAAATAAGCCTAAAAGTTTTTCCTCTTGGAAGCAAAATTTACTTCTTTGAACGATTTTCAACAAAATCACTGGGCTGAAACGCGTCTGTTTCATTTTTAAGTGGCCTTCCTGTGTCCATTATTAAGGAAAATTCAAAAACAGGTCGTTTGTTATTTCTAAAAACTAACTTTTTGATGTATAAATCTCACCTCTATCGTTATAGCTCTTCAAGAGATAGCTACCCTTTTAAATTTTTGAAATTGGATGGTGAGTAGTGTGATAAATTGTTTAAAGCTAATCAAATTCTCTATTCGGCAACACCATTTTTTTTTGTAGGAAAGATTAAAGTGACTAATAGCATTTTTATTATCATTAGCACCTAACATAAGTGAAGCCTATAAAGAATTACATAGTTTAGTCTTATTTAATTAAATGTTCGAAATACCCGTCTTCTTGTGCCTGACAATATCCCAAGCGGTCAACCAATTTTTGTTGGACGCTATTTATAATCTCTGCAGAGATGTTGGTACATTCAATTCTAATTCTGGCTTTTTAATTCGTCGATAGTATCTGGTTTACTTTTGAATACCACATTGTTTAAATGACGCAAGAAAAAATCTGAGGAGTTAGGTCAGGTGATTGCGGGCCACTCGATTGCACCACGCCTACCAAGCCATATGTTAGGAAATTGTTAATTCAAATACTGTCGAACATTAACGTCAGAATGCGCAGGAGCACCATCTTGTTGATACTACAAGTTTTGATTTACCATAGCAGCATTGTGTCCATCAGGAAATAAGTTCAATAACGTCGGAATAAGATATTGTTGTAAAAATTGTAGATATCGTGCTCCTTTCATAGTTCCATCAAAAAAGTAGGGAACAATAATCTTACTCCTCACAATTTCTACCCAAACATTAACCTTTTGTGGATACTGTGTGTGTAATGTTGGGTGCCACTGGTGATCAGAGGAAAGCACAAGAACAAAATATTTTGTGTGGTTAACCAATTGAATATTACATCCAACGGTTTAGTTTTCTTGACGCAAAAACGTCAAGAAGTTGCAGAACAAATATTTTGAAAATTTCATAATTTTTCTTCTTCAAACGTCAAAGTCGATTTGAAACGTCAAAATTTGTAATTTTCAGACAACGAATTTGAAATAAATACGGATTATGTAGACGATATGTCGTAAGAAGTGTGTTTTACAAATTCAGCTTCAACCATCATTATCCCTCATTTTACTAAAATATTATTAGATAATCCATTTAAAATAGACCCTCTTTCTGATGCTTCGGCAGTAGTTTCAGCTATAGAGTTTATAGTTTAATAGTCTATGTTTTAGCAAATTTTCGTAAACAAAATTCGTTATTTAGAAGACCGTGACGTATAAATTTTAAAAAGATTTCTTTAAATGAGTGCGAACTAGAACCTAAAAAACCCATATACGGGACCAGTTTCAGTTTTTGTCTATTTACACAGATACAGGGTGACGTTTCTTTACGGCAAAGCTCAATACATCTGTTATTATACAAGATATGAGAAAAAGTGTTTACGTTAATTATAGGGTATCTCGAGCTGCACCTTGTAAACTTATTTTGCCAATCACAGGTGGCCCATAAGTCGTTGGTGATACACACTTTTTTTAAATAGAACACCCCCTTATTTTGTTGCATTTTGTGTTTTCCGGCGAATTACAATGCATGTTTGTAAGAAAAAACATTTGTATCGTTAATCGTTTTTGAGTAATCTCGATTGTTTTGCAACTTTTCACGTTTTTGGCACATACTCAAACACATATCACAAATTGGGAAAGGGCGTTTTTATCAACAGATAGCGAAGCCCCATAAAAATGACGCATTCAGAGGGCTTTTTGTTTATATTACTCGTCGAAAAAATCGAGCTGCCTTATACGGGCACGCTAAAATAGTGGCTGAATTTTTAAAGTTTTCGTAGAAATGTTTTAATGTTTCTGTGGATCTTATTGTTGTAATATTTTTGTGATATGTTGGGATATAATAATAAATATTTAGTAAGTTATTGTAAAAAAAAAATGTCAAATTTTTGAGAAAAATATAATTTAGTGCAACATTACTTCAATTTCTGTAAAAAACAATGGTGATTTTAAAAGAAATGTTTGCAAATTTTAATATATTTTTTTTCAATTTTGGTCCTAAAGCTGTTCGTTAATAATTATATCCTGGAAGTTGCGTAAACGGCTTAAAGAGGTTCGTTGGCCAGGAAAATCGGACCAGTTTTTTTCTGGAACTGTTAAAGTTTATTTTCGGAAAATGTTTGTACTTTTTGAAACAACAAATCTATTTTAATGAAATACAGTAGATTGTTACTAATCTATAAGTTATACTGCCAACCAAATGTCCTTCATTTAAAAACAAAACATATTGGCCATTAAAAGCATTTTTACGAAAATTCGCTACCACAACGCACTTGCAGCCTATAGACTTTTTTTTAATTCGTGATCTTATTAGTGATTTGTTTGATGAAAAATGGTTAAATAATAAGTGTAACAAATAATAACTTATACATCTTAAAAGCCACTAAAAAGCTATCGTTTGGTTGTTAATTACATTTACAGCATAAATACCACACTAAATAATTCTGGCATCGCAGAGAAGTATTAAACGGTTTATATGATGTTGAAGTTAATCGTCAGTTGAAACTGAAACGAATGTAACTTGATGCTTTAATGATTTCGCTTCTCCGTCAAACGGCTTTTAAACATTTTCTATGAATACAGGTTGATCGTGATCAACTTACACATACATTAATTTACTAACGAAGCCAATAACTTGTTATGAAGGTTCACTTAAAAAATATTCAGGTTCCCAACCTTCTCAAAATAAATGATTGCGATTAAGGGAAAATATGTTTTCATCTTAAATTACATGGGTTTATTTATATAGTTTGAAATAATGTTTCAAAACGTGTTTTACACCACTCTCTTCGGCGAGCGATCCCATTAATATTTGTAAGTTTTAATGATCTTTCAGATTATTTTACCATGTCCTAACTAAACCAACTTGAACTTAAAAATGTATCTTCTGGTTGATTGATAAACAGTTTTTAATAAAACGATTATTCGCATAAGGAAATATGAGGAGTTTATAAGTAGGGGAGGGTCTGGAACAGTGGCCACCATTTTATATAAAAATATGAACCATTAAAATCATTTACTTTTTTGAAAAGACGGTGACAAATTAGTTTTATAGAACTTTTGGTATCATAGCAACCTAATACCTAACTTTAAAAAAATATTTTTTCCGAAAATTGGTAGTTTTTAAAAACGCCCACAAGGTAACCACTGTACCGTCAATGATGGTACAGTGGCCATATCTGCATGGAACACTGGCCACTTTTCGAATAATTTTAAAATGGATCAGAAAATGCCATTTATTTAAAAAAAGCATATTACCAGTTTAGTTTACATTGTGCGAAGATAAATCTACAGGAAGAGACAAAATATTAGCCGTTCTTGATGTTCCCCCGATTTTTTCGGGTTGCATTAGGTGAAGAATAATATCATGGGCTGAAACGATCGATATGTCTGGAACATCTGGATATATAAAATTGCTTCCATGGCCTGAGAAATGTTATATTGAACTCTTCATTCTCTAAATTATGCATTATGCGAACAACATAGTATTTAACTGTTTTTTCGTCGGAAACTTAACTAACACAAACGAGTCTGTAGTTATTGTTGACAGATCATTCAATAGAAAATTAGATTCTTCTCCCGACTAAGCAAAGATATCAATGTCTTCATAATCTGTCAACTATTCGACGCTCGTATCAGAAGAGGAACTGCTTTCAGAAATTTTATTTTTAGAAAGTTTATTTTTTTTTGGGATTTTTTGCAAGGTTTCAAGCTATCTCCAAGGTGTCTTTTTACACTTAAATTTTTGTTTAAACTAGATTTTCTAGCTTTCTTCAATTTTTCCCATTCCTCAAGTTTTTCTAAAACTGGGGTGTTTGTCAGAATTTCTGATTTTTTCTTTTTTATCTGAAACTCTCTATTTTCAGTCGAAGTTGTTACTTTTGGAAATGGTTTAGGATCAGTAGGTAAAACAAGCAATTTCTGGTTTCTAATTGGATTTTCATCTTTAGCGCTTGTCGTTGGCATCATAGCTTCATTATTATCAATTGTTTGTTTCAAGTTGTCTTCATTGAAACTGTCATTATTTATTATTTGCATGTATGTTACGGTTGAAGCAATGAAGTCATAGTCGTTAAATATGTTTGGGTTGAACGGGAAAATCCCTGTAGATCGAAATCCTGAAATGCAGTTTCCAGCAGTGAATGCTAAAGGATAAGCCTCACCCAAAATATCAGCGATGTCATAAATGGTAACTCGTTTCCCTGGATTACTTAGAAGCCATGCTTGACAATGTTGATTGTAATATTTTTTTAAAGCGTAGTAAACACTCTTGTCTAAAGGCTGCAACTTACGGCTAGTACGGGGAGGTAGGGTTAGTAATATAACATGATTCTCCTGAGCCAACTTTATGATTTGCAAAGAAATTTGAGCTTCATGGTTATCCATGATTAGTAATACCGGTGATTCAGCTGTGGGTTTGGCATGTCTAATAAAATGTTGAAACCATTGAAAAAAGAGTTACGACGTTATTCAACCTGATGTCGAAGCGACCCCGACAGTTCCAGGGGGAGCATTCTTAATCATATAATCCTTGTAATTTTTTCGAGGAAATATTAGAAGGGTAGGAATATTATTTCCTATCGCGTTGACACAACCCACCATGGTGACCAATGTTCTCCGTTCACTAGATGTTATTTGGCCAACTTGTTTTTGACCTTTTCTAGCAATGACTTTTCCTGCTTCTTGAACGGTTGTAAGTCCCGTTTCATCCACACTGTACACTTGATCGGGTCCTAATTTGTACTTCTCATATATTTCGAGAACATTATCAAAAAATCGTTGGACGACTGGCTTGTTGAAGCCCATAGCTCCTAATGACGTCGCTTCTGCCGATCGTAAAGGTAACACTTTTCGCCGCTTAAGAAAAGTGTTAAACCACAATATACCGGCCGTTTCATTTTCTACCCATGAGGGTGGTATTTTCTTCCTAATTGCCAATGCTAGCTCATAAGCTAACTTTCTTGCACATTTAGGATTCAAGCCGTGATGAAGTTTTGCCATGGTTTGGATGTATTCACTTCAGATTCCTTCTTCTTCCAAAGAAAATATTTGGTTTAAATTATAATTTGGTTCTAATCGTGGTGCTCCTTCTAAGACGGGTGAGTTCCAATCAATTTAATCACTTCTGTCCTTGACTTTTTTTACATAACGCCTTAAAGTTATGCGGGGAATTTCGTATCGAATTGCAGCGGCTTTAACTGACATTACACCATTTTCTATGTCACGAAGTGCGTTCGGCATCGATTCCAGCAGAAGTTTTATCTGTTGTTTTATCTTTTTTGTTGTGACGAGGCATTTTGCAGCATTTCTAAAATATAAAAGGTCAACATTTAAGCACAAAAATTATGAAGGTGCAGTGGCCACCCCTTTTAGATTTATAAGGAGTGGCCACTGTACCTACACTGGATGGTGACCACTGTACAGTCAGCCACGCCTTGTGATTAAAAATCGCTTACAAAGTAAGTTACGAAAAGGATGCAGGAAACTAATATGCGAGAAAGTACTTACATATATTGCCACGGGTCTTTTTTTCTCGTTGAAATCACTAAAATATTACAAAAATGCTTTCCCGAAATGTAGTTACAACGCGTGCTAAATTTTGAGGTTAAACAATTACCCAAGAAATGGATTCAAGAATACTGCAACTAATAGCATGAACAGAAACAGTAATTTCTTTTAACTTTACACGCTAGATGGCGACACACAGTCTTTGTAAATAACAATTTTGTGGGTAGGTGGCTACTGTACCTGCATGGCCACTGTTCCAGACTCTCCCCTACATCAAAATATCTGCTATGTATTGTCTGTAATTAATTTTTTTCCGAACTAAAGAATTTATTAAAAATAAAATTTGGATTGAGGCCCGAACTTCCATGAAACATGAAAGAAGATGCAGTGATTACGGTTCTGCTACAACTCTGACTGTATGCTCTCCACATTTTCCTCACTAGGCTGTAGAAAACCAGTATGGCTTGGAATTATATTCCATCCAGCTGGACTGTGACTAGTGGGTATATATTTCCAAACTAGGCCGTAACAATTTGCTGTCCAAATCTCTGAGACCACTCAGCGTTACCTCATTTCTCCTTAAGGGGTTGGAAAAATACTGAACGTCCACATTAGTTGGAATGTCTTAAACACTAATCGTCTCAATACCTACCAATATGCCTACCAAACTGCCAAATCTACTGAGTTAGCACTCAATAATTTTATTGAGAAAATCACAGATTTTCTGGATAACAGGGAGGTAGCGGTGGCTGCATTTCAATGCAATGAACTGTCCAACTCCTTCTACGAATATGCTGCCGCTAGAGAGGTGGACCCTGCCATTTGTGACTGGATCCGAAGCATGCTATACAATAGGACTATTATCACTTTGCTGTAGGGAGAGAACTAGAGTTTGCACTTGGAGAATGTAATTCGCATGGCCAGGATGTGTCAACACGCTGAAGAGTCTGTGAGAACAACTGGGGAACAAACCCACAACAGATGTATTGGCTCTGTGTAGTGGTTATCAGACCAATGGAGCCTGTGGAGCTCTAGTTTGGTGACCTAAGGCACTTCGTGGATTCACGGGGCCCAAACTGTCTCAGCTACAGTGACAAGCGTGTCTGATGATAACGGAAGCATTGACATCTAGAAGGACATAACAACTGTCGACCATAGACATTTATATATAGATGGCCGAATAGCTCAGTTAGCGAGGTGACTAACCCCTAGAATCGAACAAGGAGGTCGGGGGTTCGAGTCCCGTATTCAGACAGTCAGGTGTTTTCATTAGAATGTTGAAAGGCCGACTTCTGATGAGTTATGGATGGTGTCCTTTGTCTGTATGTGTGTGTAAGCTCCCCCGCACCGTAATGTTATATTATATATATATATATATATATATATATATATATATATATATATATATATATATATCTATATATATATATACATATATATATATATATATATATATATATATATATATATATATATATATATATATATATATATATATATATATATATATATATATATATCTTGGCTTTCACGGAAACATGGTTAGACTCTGACATTGAAAATTCGGAGAAACTGGCCGATGGATACAATATATACAGATCGGATAACAAATTTTATTCCACAGGGTACAGTAGCACCTCCTCTACTGTATTATTTTGGCTATCGATTCGTGCTACGATGCTAGTCGGATCGAGGTAGCTGCAGGCGCCCTGGTTAACTGACCCCTTGTTAATATTACTTGCGTCAAAGTATCCACCGGTTGCTTCACCTTATTCATTGTGTTGATATACTTGGTGCCAAACACATTTCCGATGGCTCTCAATAGTCTCTTTGATGCCCTATTTACTTGTTAACTCATGCGCTCCTCCCAGGTATTATTTCTAGGTGACTTTAATGAATCCGAATACCTTATCTACTTAGATGAAGCTTGCATTTCGAATAAGGTAAGGGATTGTTATCCTTGCAACATTTTTTCCACTTGAGACAATTAATTTTATTAAGAATTTTAATGGGAGGCTTCTAGACCTTGTACTAACCAATGTTGACGTGCCAGTCTGTGTTGCCTTTGGCTTATTACTGGTAAAGAATATTCACCATCCAGCACTTGAAGTCAGACTTGCTATGACCAACACCAATAAATCGCGTATCCGGAATACTCGATTAGCATTTCACTATTGTTATCGGAAAGCCAATACTCATGGTCTCTACACTCCTGTCCTCCGATGACTGGTTCTTCCTGGAACACTTTGCTTATGTGGATAAATGTCGTGATGCATTTTATGCGGTTGACTGTTTTCTGTTGTTGACATCTATGGGCCCAGAGTGTAGTCCCGCTCCCGGCGTAACTATCCCCTTTGGTTTGATTTGGAACTAATCAGTAACATCAAGCTTAAATTCAGAGCCTGGAAGCGATACGAAACTTTTAAGAATCCTGCTGATTATTTGGAAATTCAGCAATTTCATTTTAGACGTGTTGTCAAAGTACTCGGAAACCGATGAAACACTTTTCTCCCAACAGGTTGAGCAGAATATTTAGTCCGATCCATCCAACTTCTGGAAGCTCATTAATCTTAATAGGAATCATTCAACACCCCAAACCTCGTTGTCATATGCAGGCGTCACTCTGACTGATCCATTTTCTGTGGCCAACGCATACGCATTTTTTTCAAACATCCTTCATAAGCCAGACATAATGTGATACTGATATGGGATCTGACTTTGTGGGTGATGGTCTAATCATAGGTATTCAAGAGGTCACAAATGAGATGGTCCTGAGTGCAATTAAGAAAATCAGGTAGAAACATACATCGGACGCTGACGAGATTCCGGCCTTGGTGAGGGACTGTGCTTACGTTTCTATGTATCCTTTAACGTCCATCTTTAATATTTTGCCCAAAACATCAAAGCTTCCTACAGCCTGGAAAACAAATCGTTCTATTGCAAACCCTAAAAAAGGTGATCAAACTCAGGTTGAAAACCATACACAAATTAACATCATGACTAATTTTTCAAAGGTGTTTAAATTTGTTTTGAAAGATTCTATCATGTTTAATGTTACACAATCAATTTCAGAGACTCATCATGGTTTTATGGGGGGTCGTTCTACATCTACCAATTTAGTCTGCATCACAGACTACATAAGTGCAGCAATGGGCAAGGAACGTCAAACTGACGTTATCGACTTAGACTTCTCCAAAGCTTTTGACAGACTGAACCACAATATTCTACTTCAGAAGCTTAATTTGGTACGGGTTCTCTCCTAATCTGTTGAGGTTTTTTTCGCTCATACCTTATTGGTAGAGTCTATTTTGTTTTGAACCGTGGATTTTGGTCTGTTGAGATTTTAGCTATGTCAGGTGTGCCGCAGGGATCTGTTTGGGGCCTTTGCTTTTTAATTTATTCATCAATTACATCACTAACGTCCTTGGGCTTCATCACCTGCATTACGCCAATGACTTGAAGATTTTATTATTCCAGTAACAACCCTGATGAATGCGTTAAGCTACAGTTAACTTTGTGTAGAATATATTCCTGGACCTGCTAAAATGAGTTGCCGCCGAATGTCGGCAAATGTAAGGTTATACATTCAATCAGCAAATAATCAGTTTTTCGTATGAATTATATAATTCAATACTTAATAGACCTAAAAGTATTGCCGACTTAGGCGTTACTTTTGATGGCAGAATATCATTTGAGAATCATATCGAGAATGCCATCTCTAAATCCTAAAAGACCCTTGGCTATATCATCAGAAACTAAAAAAATGTTCATGTATAGACACCTTGAAAATTCTCTAGTGTGCATACGTTAGACCGCATTTGGAGTATGCTGCACTACTTTGGGCTTCGTATTATGATATTCATAAGGATGAACTAGAGGGCACTCAGCGTCGGCTTCTTAAGATGCTGGCGTATAGAGCTGATAATATTTATCCGGCTATTGGAACACCGCAGAGCTGTCTGTTGTTGATTTTCTCTTTGGAGTCGCTGCAAAGCAAGCGAAACTAATTTGCTTTATTATTTTTATTCGGTCTGTTACATAATGCCGTGGAATATTTACATATTTTACGCTTGTTGTGCTTCCATATGCCCAGAGTTAACTCCAGATCTCAGAACCTGTTTCACATCGCCCGTCATATGATAAATGTAAGACTGACTTCACTGGTAGAAAGACTACATGCTCTATATATATATATATATATATATATATATATATATATATATATATATATATATATATATATATATATATATATATATATATATATATATATATATATATATATATATATATAACTGTGTACATCGCCGCATTGACATCGTCGAGTGCAACAAGTCCACTTTTAAATCTGTCGCTCGGATGATTGACTTGTGATCCAGTTGTAGTTCTTTTCTATGATCTTTGATTATTGTTGTAACTTTTACTATGATTCTTCAAGCTATTTATGTGGAGACTTCCCCTTTGCGTATTGTATTTAATGGATAACAAATAAATAAATAAATAAATAAATATATATATATATATATATATATATATATATATATATATATATATATATATATATATATATATATATATATATATATATATATGTGTGTGTGTGTGTGTGTGTATGTGTGTGTTGTCATTTTAATTATTTTATACATAACATATTTATTATTGATAAATTTAAGGAAACAAAACACCCTGCTTCATCTCGTGGTCCTTTTCAAAACATCTATATAAGGAATGTGTCTAATATCTGCACAAATTAAAATTACATTGAAACGGCGCAATATAAGTATATATACTAATATGATGTACGGTATAATTTAAATGCATCCTTGCAGTGTTTTTACGCAATTTTGTAATTTAATGGAAGAAAAGGGGTCCTAAGTTTAAAATTTAGGAGACAATTGCAGTAACTTTTTATAACAGGTACAGTATTGAATAGACTCGATTCTGGCATGGCTTTTTGTTCGAAAATTTTATAAATAATTACACAATCTTATCTGTTTTTACAATTTAATTGAAAAGAAGAAAAATTGTAATCATATTCTGTAAGAAGATTCGAAACAAAAACTAGAGTCTTCAACTTTTTTTAATATTGAAAATTAGGTTTTCCATATAGAGCTGAACTCAAAATTTGGTTCGTACTATAATCTCTCCACAGGCTAATCACTACTACATAATTTCTAACCTGACATATAAAAACCGAAACTGGCCCCGGATGTGGGTTCTAGTGGTCCTAGTTCGCGCTCATTTAAAGAAATATTTTCAAAATTCAAAAATCGGGATCTCCCTCTTAGTGAGATTTTTTCTAAGAAAGTTCACTAAAAGCAGCTATTTAAATTTAACATAATAAATATAAACTGGTCAAATTATATTCCAAGAAGATTGCGTTATGTATAACTTATTTTGCATATAAATTCTGTGTCGTAGAAAAAAAAAATCCCTTGTCTATGTAAGAGACACAACTTAGTTACAGATCTAATGACTCATTAAATAACTTAAAAATTACAAAAAAAATATATAAAGATTATTGTATCGAAAAGCCACTCAACTTGCCACAAATTTTAAGGACAACAGGCAACCAATGTTGTGACTTCGTGTATTTTTGCTTCTTTATCCAGAGTGTTCCCATCATCACCTGGCTATACCGTACTGATGACAGCTAATAAGCTTGAAACACGTGTATGCGGTTGTCTCCTTGCGGCCTTGCCCTTAACCTTTCCCTTGTATAGTATACAGAAATGCCGTGTTAAAAATCCTGTTATATATATATATATATATATATATATATATATATATATATATATATATATATATATATATATATATATATATATATATATATATATATATATATGTTTATTATAATTCTTTGCTGCCTACAGTATTTTCTGAACACTTCTTTCTAATTGTAACCAAACAGATTAGACATAGACATTGACACCCGACACTCTAGCAGGTGTGTCAACTATATAGCACTAAAAGAAGCAGCCACAGCCACAATAGGGTTCAGTTTCCCTGATAATTTAATATTTTTTATTTATTCATAACTCATTTTAAGGGGTTACATCATGGCTGATCTTTCTTAAATACCCCAAGTGCAGCGTAGGTTACATAAAGGAGGTTACGTTGGCACAATCGGAACCAATGAGCCTATAAGATGGCCCTCAAGGTCCCCAGACTTGTCTATATTCGATTTATTTTTATAGTAATATCTGGAGAATAAAATTTACAAATTTCATTTTGACAATATTTAAATTTTAGGAAACGCTATAAGAGAAATTTTTTGCTACTACCAAAATCATCCTGTTGTTTTGCTTAAATCCTTCAAACCAATACGAAAAGTATTTGAAGCATGCATACAACAAAATGGAAATCATTTTGAACAGTTTTTTTAATTTGCTAGATTAGTGTAGTATTTATGTAACGATTTTCAAAGTTATTAATGTTATTTCCTTTTGGTACATAAATATAGGTAGGTAGCACTGTTTTGTGGAAAAGTAGCAACAGATATAACGACATATAGCTAAATACTTTTCTCGATTTCTTGTTAGCATATTATAGAAATAATTAAACAGCAACATTTTTTTGCATGGCCTACTGCGAATTATGCAAATTAGGATTCTTTATATTGTTTATTAAAATAAACCCATAATGTTATATGTTTTTGAGAAGTTTGTAAAAATACAAATTAATTTGTTGACAAATATACAGGTGTCCTATGTAATAAAACCAAACTTTGGTCAATATTTCAAAAACAGTAAGATTTAGGGAAAACTAACTTCGCCACCAGATTCTATGTAAAATGTTCTAAAGGAATTCGTTTGACAAGTTGTCAGACAACTGAAATACAAAGGGCACCTGAAAATCTAATATTTTCAATATCTCCCTGTAGCTCGGCAACTAAGCGGGCTATGACAATTTTGTTTGCGACATCTTTCTATTCAGAAAAAAGTAGCTCAGGTTCGCTGAAACCGCAATTACAAGCAATTGCAAACAAAATTGGACACCTCTACTATAGTAGCTTTACTTAAATGAGCCTATTTTGGTATAAAGAATATGTGTTATGATTTTGTAAAAAGCTTTTAGAGACACACCTGTATACTCTTATTTGGAATTTGGGGCGTACTAAAACGGACTGCTGTGCATTTTCTTATACGGCAACTTAAAAGAAATCCCAGTTACAATGTATCTATTTTCACAATAGTACAGGCAATAGAGGAGCCCGTTATAGTCTAAGAGCCAGAGGTAAAAAAATTCTCTGAATTTACAAAAGCTGATTTTTTGATAGATAATTAGGTACTCTGTGCACGTACACATATTCTGGTCAGTCAAGGGAATCTTAGAACAGGTGCCACAGGTGCGCCAACAAAGATGTCGTTTTACCGGGGTAATAAAATGAATTTACAAAAGCTGATAATTGTTATACAGATTCTATATTGTATAATAATAAAAGTTATGTCAGTCAGCGGCATACGGGAACAGAGCTGGTCAGTCAGTTCGAATGTGTGTATAAAAAATAAATAATGTGCAATTTATTTAGAAAGCTTGGAAAATTGTTTGTGGGTATATATTGACCTATTAAACATTAAAAAAATAGGAGGAGGTAGATAGGAAAATAGTTTTCTATGTTTGCAACATCGTAAGAGATTCTAATATTTTAACAAGGTGTTCAGATACGGACATAACTCATTATAATGTTAGGAAACATGGAAAATTTACTATCTGCATCAAAGGTTTGGATGGAAGTTGGGTGTGGGAACCATCAAAGAATAGTTGATGTCTCTAAGTTAGCAGAAGAATTGGGAAAATTTGTATGTAACGCACTGCCAGGTATACACGCTTTTACTGGATGCAATGACAACTCAGCTTTCTATAAAAAAATAAAAAGAAAACCTCTGCAGATATTGAAGCGAAACTTAGATTTCCAAAAAGCTTTCGCCGATCTCGGCGGCTTTACAGAGAACAACATGAATGCAGTGTTTAAAATATTGCAGCAATTTGTTTGCAATTTATATAGATTAAAAAAAATTAAAAACAGTTAATGAGGCACAATTTGTTATGTTTTCAAAAGCATACATTTGTAGTTCCAGCAATGATGATGATACATTTAAAATTAAAGTTAAAAATATTGACGGATCGAGCTTGCCGCCGTGTGAGACTGAGTTAATGCAACACTTTTTAAGAGCCGCTTACATCGCCAACATTTGGCATAATGCGCATTACAAAATAATAACAGAACTATCACCAATGGGTCACGGCTGGAAGAGTAGTGACAATGTTTATTAATTTCCTTGGTTTGAAGGTGATCAGTTACCCCAGCTAATCACCGACGTAGTCTTTCAACCCCCACAAGAAAATTTAGGTTTGTAAATAAGACTATTGCTAAATTGAATTATACGATTGAAATTACATAATTTCACTAATTTTTTAGATAATCAATCAGAATCTCAGTCAGATATATTAGAGTTAGATATTTCAGATCACGAAAATGAAACTCATGAACTCAAAGATTCAGAGGAAATGGATTTTGGATGTGATTGGAAAAAAATATTGTTTAATATACACATATATTCTTTGTATAGAATAATCAACGTTTGTTTTAATAGTTAATTTTTTAATATTTTTTCGTAATGTTATCCCGTTACACTTTATTAAATAAATAAATTGTCTGTTTATATATATATATATATATATATATATATATATATATATATATATATATATATATATATATATATATATATATATATATATATATATATAATAATGGGAAAAGAAGAGCGAGCCTGTAACGCCGCCGGCGCGCACCAAATTTTTCGCTGACTGACGGGCGTTGTTCTACAAAACAGTTGACCGACTATGTTTTTAATGTTTAATAGATCAATATATACCCACAAAAAAATTACCAAGCTTTGTAAATAAATTGCACATTATTTATTTTTCATACACACATTCGAACTGACTGACCAGCTCTGTTCCCGTATGCAGATGACTGACTAAGATAACTTTATTGTTATATAATATAGAATCTGTATAACAATTATTAGCTTTTGTAAATTCATTTTATTACCCCGATAAAAACGACATCTTTGTTGGCGCACCTGTGGCACCTATTATAAGATTCCCTTGACTGACCAAAATATGTGTACGTGTACAGCGTCCCTAATTAAGTATCAAAAAATCAGCTTTTGTAAATTCAGAGAATTTTTTCACCTCTGGCTCTCCGTCTATTACTCTTGTCCATAATGCATTAAACAACATAAGTTATTTTTTTTGATAGGCAGGTTCAGAATGACGTACTGAATGTGAAAACACAAAATCCTTACAAATTAGGAGGGCGGAAGTGCCGCCATTTTTAGAAAAACCGTTTCGGCCTATATCTTCGTAACAGTGCAGTTTAGGTCAAAAATGGTAATGACCTAAAATAGTTCCAGAAAAATTTGTCGATTGAAAAGTGCAACATTTAACGCGATATATCATTCTCAATATATGTATAAAAAAATAACTCCTGTGGTTTAATGCAGAAACAAATTCTCTATCGCCTGTACTACAATTTCAGTACATATAAAATGTCAGTATTTTAAAATCTCCTAAAAAAAGTGTCGAGATTGTTTGCAAAGAAGTAAACAAATACTTGTGAAGTCAGAAGAGAAGTATTTATATGAGCATTTCATATTGTCATGTTTCTACATAGACTGCTTGATCAAAAATCATTAGAACAAGTTCTTGCTAAGTGACACAGTATATCTTAATCGGTGTCACATAGTAATAACTTAATATCCAGAAGCAGTAATTAAGAAATACACTCTCATTATCTATATTAAATATTTAATTTTGTTTTGGAAAAGTACGTACAAGAGTTATGTGGAACTGTCGGAAGTAGAATATGCATATATAAAAGTGTTACTGGTTCATGCGTGCGGAGTGGATTGTTATTATGTAATGGTACACCGTAAGCATGTACACTAGCCAGATATAATTAGAAAGGTTCAGGAAAGCGCCGCACATACATACATTTATATCTAACGTGTCTTTATTAAAAATTGGCCCGATCATAAAATCAGTAGCGAGCTGTAAAAGCTTTACGACTGACAGGATAGGATTTTTTGTTGCTTCTAATCTTTAGTAACATATAATTCTGCTAACTTAGTAGCAATAAGGTTTTGTCAGTTTAACTGCAGTTATATGTTATTGTTATGTATTATATAGTAATCTATTTAGTAAACGGTTGCGTAATTCATAGTTTGTGACAGATTATAATTCGGTTTACATAGTTTTGGTCAGTGACTTTCTGTTGATAAAAAACGCGTTATTAGTGACTTTTCATTAAGAACATTCAATAATAGGGCGGTAACAATGGTGAGACTTTCGAAATATTTTTTCAAATGAGCGCGAAATAATACCCCTAGAACCCATACCCAAGATCCGATTGAGTTTTTGTATGTTTGTATATATATATATATATATATATATATATATATATATATATATATATATATATATATATATATATATATATATATATATATATATATACTTTCACACCACATACGCCACGGGCTCTCACGTCTATACGTTTCGTTACTTCGAATTTATTTCAAACGGAGATCGTGTAGGTTGAAAAGGACTACAACCTAAAATTATTTTTAGTCTGATCCAGAAAAATGTGACACCTCAAAATTATGTTTTTTCTTACGGAACACCCGGTATTTGACGTTTTTAATTCTATGGTAAAAATAAGGTTCACTTACTCCAAAGGTCCTTATACCTAGCTATTACGGTTTCCCAGATATCTTGGTTTTTCGACGAATGTGAAGTTTTCGAAAAAAAATCTTATCTCTATTGTCAGGTGATATCGTAAAAAAATTGACTAGCTCTTGATGGCGAATTTGGTACTTCTTTTGAACACCTTATATTTTTCATAGAGAAAATAATTCCCTTTCATATGATTATTAGGGTTCCCTATACCCAAGTTCAGCAGTTCTGGCGCTATTCACACTTTCATTATTATTTATGGATAAATAAGAATATTTTATTTTTAACAACAAATTTAACTTGCTTTGTTTGAAATTCCATCTGGAAACTAATCTAAGGTAAACAAATGGTAAAAATAAGAACAGAAAAACCAAGAGTAATAACAATAAACACAGTTTTACTAATGTTCAAACTGAGGTCCATCCTGTTTAATGCATAATTAGACAGCCGCCCGTCACTCCAACGTCCAGCCTCCAGCTTCTCAAGGTCAGCGAGACTCTCCTGTCCTCCAGAATGCTCGACAACCAAATTAATAGGGAGCTAGGCGATCCCCTGTCCTGTAGGGCGGCACAGACCGTATCCGTCCTTACCCTATCACATGTCCCCTCCACATCGAAGAGCGCAGCTAATGTGCTCTCCCCGTAGTGTAGGGCCCTGTCCAACTTTCGCGTCGCAGCGTGTAGCGCCGTCTCCGTCGCTTTCCCCCCTTGGTACGCGTGGTGATTTTTATGGAAGGGGTGATCCTTGAGGATCTCTCCCAACACGAACCTATCTAATATTTTTTCCATTGCCTTAAGCAGAAAGATGTAAGGCTGATTAGCCTGTACGCATTGGCCAGCGTGTAGTCCTCCTTTCCCAGTTTAGAAAAGACCCTACTGAACCGGAGCCAGGCCTTTGTGACATAGCTTCACGCCAGGCTGGCCCGGAAAACCTCGCTTATGTTGGGAAGCAGTATATCCAGACCCCTCTGGAGCAAAGCCGGAAAGATCCCATCACAGCCTGCGGACTTAAATGGAGCAAACACGTTCACCGCCCAGGTTATAGAGCCAAATGAATTTTCTGGAAACATTTTAGTTAAATGAAGAACTGACTGTTAAAGCTGAAACGTAAGTGTTTGTAAAATACACTACTTGTACATACAAAATACTTTGTCTCTGATTATCAGTGACACCAAAAAATTTTTTTTGAATGCCCAACTTTTTCTTCTTCTATCCTACACATTTAAATGTTGGTACATAGTTTACTTTTTATGACGTTGTCTCGCGTACCAAGTTGTCATAGCTTTGTTATTTCCAGAGATATACAAATTTTCCTGGAAAAACTTGACCGATTTTCCTGGCTGAACTTATCCAAGTCATTTTCAGAAGGAAAGTACTCGCCAAATTATTTTTTTGGTTATCGGTGTAATACAGATATATATATATATATATATATATATATATATATATATATATATATATATATATATATATATATATATATATATATATATGGCACATTGGCCTTGTGTCTGTATCTGTTGAGGCGTTTGATGACCATCAGTAATTACCAGACAGTGTTGACAGCTTGCATGTTTCCATAGTTCCACCTATGGGGCCACCTATGGTATCCGAATATGGGGAGTAGTCCTGGAATGTCTGAGATATTTCTCCAACAAAAAGTTGCAGTAAAAATAGTCTGTGTAGTGGGCAGCCACGCAAGTTATAGAACCTTATTCAGGAAAATATGTATACCTACCATCTTTTAGAATGTGTCTATCTCTATACTCACCAACATCAAGATGACTTCAACCACAATGGTTATTACCACAAATATGGCAATCGAGGCGGACAAAACGTATCCATCCCTTACCATAGAATTAAGAGAGCTGAGACTGGGGTAAATTGCTGGGGTGTCAAGTCCTTTAATAAAATCCCGCAGAAAATAAGAACAAAAAATAAACGAGAATTTAAGAGAGATGTTAAAAACACTCTCTTGAAATATGCATTTTATTCTGTAAACGAGTACCTAAATATGGATATTAAGTGGATGGAATAGTGGCACTGAAGACACATTTAAATGCCATTTCTTTTGTTTTAATTTTCTTGTTTATTCCATAATTTTTATCAAATATTATTATTATTATTATTATTTATCTCTCTCCCTATATATATATATATATATATATATATATATATATATATATATATATATATATATATATATATATATATATATATATATAAGTAGCACACTGGTAAACTCCAGGCTGGTAAGTGAGCGCCGAGACGAGACGAGACGAGCGACCTGACTGAGCAGAATAAGGTCACCCAGCATCTAGATGCCGGGTCACTCGGGGGTCAAAGGCAAATGCCATATATGTAAGATTAGATGAAACTGACCCCGGATACGTATTCTATTCTAGGGGGTCTAGTTTACGCTCATTTGAAGAAAATTTTTCAAAATTCAAAAGTCTTCATCTTCTTATTAGTGAATTTTTGAAAGAAAATCAGTAATATCACAGCTACAATTCAAATTTTATGTATTATATTCTTATACAAATAAAAAAATACGCAGCAAGTGCGTTATGGTAGTGAATTTTCATAGAAATGGACATTTTTCTTAAATAAATGCCTATAACATTTTTTCTTGTAAGATAAAGATTTCAATTTTGGTATGTGGTTTAGTTTTTATAAGTTAAACTTACGTACCAAATTTGTTTACTATATCTTTATTATTTTCGATGATACAATTTTTTTCCGAAAGAAACCTTAAATTCTTCCGGAAATCCTGGTCCGATTTTCCTGGCTAACGAACATATCCAAGCAAAAGAAAGGTATCTGCCAAATTTTATCAAAATAGGCATATGGTTTTTTGAGTTATCGGTGTGACATATACATATATAAATTGATACTGAGGGGTCTCGGTTCGCGCTTATTAAAAAAAAAATTCTACGAAAATTCGCTAAAATGATATCATAACTTTGTTGGGACTTTCTTATATTTAAGCGAACGTAGAGATTTTACTAATATAAAGCCCCTGTTATTTGGAATGATAACTAATTAAAATTTATATTGATTTTATAGTCACAATCATTTTATAGCACTTTATAACGAATAAAATAAAATTGTGATTGGTATTTAAGTAAAAGTGTACTAAATACTTTACTCGATTAATCAAACCGCTTCCTTGTTTTATATTTCAGAATAAAACTGTAACACACTTATCAGACAACATTAGCAGCTTTGAAATAGATTGATATTTTGTTACAAAAGCTCATAAACTAACCCACATACTCTCGTATGTATTAAAATCTTAAGATCGGTAAGATTATGTCACACGTTAATATTATCTGGGACACACCGTTGACATAGCCGCCAGCAAAAGTCTGAAGTAGTGACTATATCTATACAGTGTGTTGATAAAGTTTAGAACATAAATTATAAATGCATTATTTAATTTTTTCAAGAGAAACCCTCCGACAGGTTAATTTTATCTTTTCAATTGCCAACTTATGACGTAAAAATTAGATTTATGACGTCACCTATTTCTGAACGGTGACGTCATCATAAGTTTTTAAATGGCAACTATATTTTTTGCTGTTTTCTATAGACATGCTTGCTAGTTAAATGGCGATGAAAAAAAAAATGGTACCTGACATAACAATTTTCTTGAAGAAATAGCATTATTCACTTTAAAAATGGAAACGTAAGTTTAATGGAAAAAATTATTGAACCAATGAAAACAAAGAAAATTTAGCGCAAATGTTCAAATTGTTTTCACCCTACCAATTGGCATTAACCGATACGAACACTTTGTACACTGCGCTCAAAAAGTTACGACTAATTTGCTCCACTTCAGAGCGAATTCTTTGCTGTAGCTCTTCTAAAATATTTGGTCTCTTGAAATCAACTTTCACTTTTAAATAACCCCACAGAAGAATGTTCAAGGGGTCAAATCTGGAGAACGCGGTGGCCACTCAATTGCTCCTCGACGCCCTATCCATCCTGCAGGAAATGTGACATCTTGCTGAAATCGAATACCTTGATGGGGTACATCTGCCTCGTGATTATTTTGAAAAACTACTGCTGTAGCTGGCACGAAATACAATCGCAAGAAATTTAGATAACGTGCATTAAGGTGTCCTTGAAACATATAAGGCCATATGAAACGCCGTCTGATTATTCCCATCGATACATTCACTTTGTTATGACGTTGACTGTGGGAGTCTTGAGTCCAATGAGGTTTTTTCCGTGACCAATATCTTGAGATGTGACGATTTACTCGCCCATTCAGGAAAAAAGTGTCATTTTCAGAAAAGAGAATGTTATTAAGAAAATTGGGGTCTTCATCGCAGCGTAATATTAATTGTTCACAAAACTGTAAACGGCAGTCTAAATTATCATCGTTTAACTTGCGTATCAATTGTACTTGGTATGGATGATACTTAATATAATATTACAGATTGGTCCACGTTGTTATCTATGGCTAGTTGCCTTGTAGAATGGTGAGGTATTTTTTCAGATTTAAGCAATATATCAAATATGACTCCTCGACTTACTCGAGATCGACCTTGTCGAGGCAAATTTTTACGGATCTCGTTCTGTGAATTTGGCAACCATTTTACTTACCGTAGATCTTGAAATTCGTGATCTATCAGGATGTTGTTGGTTGAATAACCCGCATGCTTCCTGACGACTTCCAAGCCTGTAGCCATGTGCAATATGCATCCTTTCCGTTTCAGTTAAACGTGCCATTTTTGTAAAATTCGAGTTGCAATTGACTACTTTTAGCACTTTTGCACTTTCACCACCAAGACTATTAATTAATTAAAACGGCAGGTAATAATTGAAATTAATTTACAATTTAACATTATTACCTTTATTCACCGAATTCCAAATCCACACTGCGATAAAAGTACAATAACTAAATACTGATAACAGCAAATTATCAATAAATTATCAAAACGGGTGTTGGTTAAAAGTGTCTCTGAGTTTACTTTTTGTTCCACCTGTCAAATACTTATATGACAACGTATCAAAAATCACAAAATCAGGTGTTCATTACTTTAGAAAAGTGAAAGACAACTCGTCCTAAATATTGACGGTGAAGAATATTTCTTATTTCTTATTAAATTTACGTTTCTATTTTTTAAAAATAATTAAAGTAATAAAAAATTGTTATGCCAGATACCCTTTCTTTTCATCATCATTTAAGTAGTAAGTAGGTCTCTGGAAAAACAGCAAAAAATACTGTTATCATTTAAAAAACTTATGATGACGTCATCATTCACAAATAGGTTACGTCATAAATGTAGTTTTTACGTCATAAGTTGGCAATTGGAAAGATAAAATTATCCTGTCCGAGCGTTTTTTTTTTTTGAAAAAATTAAATAACGCATTTATGTTCAAAATTTTATCATCACACTGTACATACAGTGGGGAACATCCAACTTAAATAGATTCAGTATCTCAATTATTGTGCATAATTATAAAAATCCGGAAACCCTAAATTTCAGATTAAAAAATGACATCCTGCAAGGTGGAAACTTCACCGCTACATTCAACCCGCTTCGAGTGACGCTTGAAATTCCAATTTTTTTGAGAGAAAATGGGGGTTTGTATTACCTCATATTAAAGATTTCTTGATTTTCTATTGAAAAATGCTATCGCTTTAAAATGTATTGTAAGAATTAACCGTAAAAAAGAAATTTATCTGATTGACGAACTTCGCTGTAACGCACTTAAAATTAATAACTGATCACGTATAATTATTGATAACAAAAAAGCAGGCAAAAGCAGTTTCACTGTTCCTTTTGGACGATATCAATTTTTAAAAAGCCATAAAATGTTATCAACACTCTTGATAGTTGGCAATGTTAGTTTTGTTTAAAATGCCTTAGCAACTCGCTGTGTGGTTGTAACCGCATCAATCGTTAACTGCAATTCCGGAACGTAGTTTATTTCACAGAAATGCATAAACTAACAAATATTCTACAGATTATTGTTTACGGAGATAAAACACGACGACAGATCCAAAATGCTTGCATATTTCAAGAAAAATCCATGTTTATCCGGTTATATCTCAAGCGACAAATTACTAATTGTCCCTTGAGATATAGTAATTGAAAAGCAATTTCGCGAACTTGGACATGTAAGGCAGATACAAAAAAAAACGTTATTATGCACTGAGTAATAACAACAATCTGGAAGTAGTTAAGTTTGAGGAAAACCCACAAACTTTGAGCCGACAAGCAGCCGCAACATTGGCTTGTAAGCCATTCATCGATTATTCGCATACTAAAAGAAAATAAAGTGCATTACTATATATTTATACTAATTAAGGAGCTCATGGGAGTCGATTTTGATAGAAGGACGTTTTTTTGAATAAATGGCGGAAATGTTAAATAACAATGTTATCCAACTATAACATGTTTTGTCTTCTGACAAGTGCAGTTTTGCGCCTCACAGAAGAAAATCCACACTGAATGAAAGAAGAACATACGCAACAGTAGCATCTACTCTTTTTAATAGTTCTGTTAAGATAATTAAGTGTATAAAATACCTAAAAGACATCACAAAACTTCAAGAGCAAAAAGGAAAACTTCAGGATTATCACGAGCAAAATTGTAATGGGATTAATGAAATTTATGCACATTTAAAAACAAAATTTTCCTGGCCAAACATGAAAATTCAAACTAATGATTTTATGGATAAGCGTGAAATATGTTTACAGGCAAAATATGAACATAACACTTATAAACGCCCATCCCAAGAACCTTTAGTTGTTTATAGACCATTCGAAGGTATACATATTGACGTATTTAGTTTTGATAATGGTAAAGTTCTAATAATAACTGATTTATTTAGTAAATATGCACAAACCTATTAAATTATAGATACTACAGCACTGACCATAGCAAACTTTGTCACTCTTTTTATCATCATAACTACCCCTTCAAAATGGTGCGTCATCACAACTGCGAATTCTATAATTCCATACTCAAAGACTACTGTTCAATATTTTAAATCAATTTATACATTACTATCCCTCGGAATTCCAATTCTAATTCACCCATAGAATGTTGACACTCAACACTGTTAAAAAAATATGTAGTGAAAATACAAAATTCGAATGAGAGCCCCCAGTCTCTTATGATCACAGCTGTTTTATTCTATAACCAATCAATACATTCTTCAACAGGCCACTCTCCTTTTAAATTTTCGTAGTGGCCCGTTTGATGAGTTACCACCTATTGATCCCAATCAAACAGTTTTCAAATAATATAGCAGCAAACGATTAAAAATAAATTGTTCCGTTTCATAAAGCCATGTATCAGAAATAAAAGGATAAAGCAACACAGTGCCTCAAGAAACCGAATAAAACAAAGGAGTAGTTTTATGTGTATCAGTTGCCTATTTCTAAAATGAAGCACAACTTTGAGATATAGATTTTTGATGCTCTGATAAAATAAAATAATTAAAAAAATTAATCAATACTAAAACCAACTGCTGTTGCTTTATTTACCCTTTTGTGTATATATATATATATATATATATATATATATATATATATATATATATATATATATATATATATATATATATATATATATATATATATATGGAACGGACACTTCGGGGACCAAAATTGTGTTTTTTTTTTTGATTTTGGCCCAAAACTACTTATTCACCTCTAACGCAGTACTTAGAATTTAGTTGATTACTACTCAGATCGTTAGCGCAAGGAATGAAGAAACAGTATGGGATTATGGTACCTACAATGTTTTTCATTCGTTCTCAAACTGAACAAATGTTTGGGCAGACATAGTTGGAAACCAGGCTACTGATTCCTTTTTCATTCATGAAAATTTAACGGTAGATAATTACTTAGCACTGCTCCACAATAATGTCGTCTTGGCTCTGGCAAATTTATATCCTGTTTGAGCAAACCCACAAGTTCTAGAGAATATGTTGCCAGCAGGACGCAGCACCAGCGTTTTACCAAATAAATGTCTGGTAGTACGTCGACTGAACATTTCCAAATCGCCGGATAATGAGGCGAAGATCGTTAGAATGGCCAGTCACCCAATCTTACGCTATTATTTTTTCTAATATATTTTTAGTTTAATTTTACATTAGATCTATATGCTAATATGGCATTGTGTAATATTTCGTAGGTTGCATTGCATGAAATATACGGTAAATAAACCTACTATTATTATTATTGTTATTATCCTAATAGTGAATTAATATGTCTGTTAACGTTAATCAACACCTGAGAAGTGACCAATCTGTAATCGTTACTCTTTATCTTAAGTCAATTAAATCGCATGGTTTAGTTATGTATACCATACTTTTCACATATTCCCATAAAAAGAAGTCTAATAGCGTAAGATCAGGTGATCGTGCTGGCCATTCTAACGATTTTCGCCTCCATGTCCAGAGATTGGATGGTTACAGTGGTTACAGTGGAAGAAAAACAAGAAAGCAGCCTGCAGAAAGCCCAAGAAAAACTTTACAGAAAAACGTTCAAACTAAACGACATACACCTTCCTAAGCCTTAACAATGTTATCAACTAAAGCTCTATTCTCTCTTATCATGAACCCAGTCCCCCACCCTTCTCTTATAGGGTTTACCCCACGTATATTTAATGTCACCCGTAAACAATTGTAAATTCTGGTCGTAAGGTAAGCAAAGCATCGTTTCCCAATTGTTTTATGACATCTTGCTCTTTTTGAATTTTGTCAAAATCGAGTTTCATGGGAGTTTTCTATTTCAACCAGTGACTCGTGCCGATCTCTCTGATAGAGCAATATCTGAAAGCAGTAAGAGTGTCTTACATCCATAGCTCTTGCCTCCGCATAAAGAGCTTCGAAACTGTACGTAGCGTCCCGTTTAATAATTGCTTTCAAAAACCACCTCTGGATTGTTGCCAATTGCTTTATGTAACATTCAGCAGCCATACGCCAGCCCAATATACCATAGATAAGATAATGGGCAATCAGCGCATGATATACAGTTTTTAGGTGCTCTGTAGCAACAGAAGGACCCAATTATTTAAGCTTATATAACAAACCTCGAAGCCAAAATAGTATGTTTTATACATTAATATTTCATGTGATTAACTGATTGAATCTGGAATGACTCTTCCACCAAATGTTTTTCGAGCGATGGCAGATTGGCAGTGAATGCAATATACATGGTTTTAGTTGTATTAATAGACAACCCATTTGAACTGAATCAATGTTGTATCTCCCTTAGATCACGTTCCACCTCAATCTTCACAGTTTCCACGTATGTTCCTCATAGATAAGCACTATGTCATCTGCATACCTAATAATATGTGCCGTTTTAGGAATTCTAAATAGGGCCTTAACACACATGTTGAACAATAGGGGACCCAAAACTGTCTTCTGTGGCACACCGCTCTCAACAGCATAAAACCCACAAGCCATCCATCAAGAGCCACACACTGCTCTCTTCCAGAAAGATAACAGCGGATCATATCAAAAATGGAAGGTGCCAAGACGTTCAAGGCATGCATTTTGAACATCTCCTACATTAGGATTAATGTCTTCTTTATTAGTGAATTTGGGTCCCTAGAACCCAAAAGCAACGTCCGTTAAATTTTTTATACGTTTATATATATATATATATATATATATATATATATATATATATATATATATATATATATATATATATATATATATATATATATATATATATATTTATTTATTTGAGCGATAACTCAAAAAATAGTAAATTGGTTTCAATAAAACTTGTCAAAAATCTTGTTTGGACGAAAACCGAGGTCGAGTTCGTTAATCAGCCTTTGGGCTCAAGTTTTTCCGGTAAAAAATCGGGGGAAACTTTTTGAAAACGCGATATTTTTCAAATATCAGAGTAACTAGAATGATACTTTACATGTGGCTAGAAATAGTGCAAATAAAGCTATGTTGTGAAATGTATGTAATTTAGTACACAATATTTAGAGTTTTTTCCAAATTAAAAATAAAATTCCAAAGACATTCATTGAGAGGACTTAGCGGTTATAGCCCAATGCCTGACAGACAGAGTATTTAACTGCCACGCGTAGATTGATTCATTCAACAGGTATAAACCGTAACTAAACTAAATACAACAGACAACATACTACCCGAACTAACAATCGTGAAATCTCAGCCGCAATTATGAAAAATGGCAGACGACACGAAATTAAAAATTTGCCAACTACCTGTTATTTAACTGGGGGATTCAATCAATTATTAAAAAACGCTATATTTGTAGCTTTGTGAACGGCCTCAAATACAGTTTTTGCGCAGCATAGATCTATCATGCTGTCATCGAATATACTAGAAATGTAAACAAAATTAAGCCAAGTCTCTATAAAATGATTCTAAAATAGTTTCTTTTATTTTTAAACTTAAACATAAGACGTCATATAAGACCGAAACAGTCGTGGGATGTGTTTCAATGGTAATTCTATTAATTTTGTAATTAACTCCGTATATTTTTAATGTAATATCCCGGGGATGAAGCCAATCTAAAGTATCACGCAAATAAAACGCTAGTTTAAGTATACTCAGATGGTGCCGGGGATATCGCGCTTGCCTCCTAAGCAGAAGGTTACGTGATCGAATCCAGCTTGATGGATTTATGTTTTTTTATGTTTTATTTTGACATTTATTTTACGTTTTAACAAAATATCATTTTTTGTTTAAAACGCTATAAGTTTGTCACCTTTGAGCCTGAAATTATAATTTTGTTATTGTTGATATTGAAAAAACCGGTTTGATTAGGTGGACTACAACGAAATCATACTGGCGATTAATATGGAAAAATAACTGTTACGTTTATACCAGTAATTTGTCAGATACTTTACTTTTCTAAATGTGTTTTTTAAGTTTCCTTCTGTAAATCTTTTGTATAACTTTAATTAAATTTGTAATACAAGTTTCTTTGAGAGAGGCTTACACTATCTACAGATATAACAAAATTTACTTCTTTAGCACCATAGATAAATGAGTTTTGGGCATTTTTCTCAAAAAGAGTTAGAACACAACTTTTTTTTTTGATAATAGAGAGATATCGATGATAACACTTTCGCAAGAATTCTTCAAATGTGCGCGTACTAGGACCTCAAAAATCGTTCGTCAAGATCTGTGTAATTTTAGTGTAAATATAAACTTTACCTAATTGCCGTATAAATTAATAGTGTACAATTATTATGAAAATTCGCTACTATAACGCACTTGCTGCTTCCCGATTTTTTTCTATTATCAAGAATGAAATTCGATTTGTTATTATTTGTTTAGTATGCCGTGGCAAAATCGTCAATCAGATAAAGTTCCTTTGTTCACTGTTAATTCTTGCAATACATTTTAAAACCATAGAATTTGTAAATAAAAATTAAGCGATCTTTCAAATGAGGTATAACAATCCCCAATAATTATTTAAAAGTTTGTAGGTTGCAACTGTCACTCAAAGGGGTGCAATTTTCACGTTGCATTATGTAATTTTTCAATCTAAATTTGAGGTGTTTTTGGATTTGCTTTTGTGAATGCGCACAATAATTGAGATAGAGAATTATTAAATTTGGCTGTTCCACACTGTATATGTGGTTTCATCATATGCTCAGTTTACAATGATTAGCAAGTGTAATAACTAGAACAAAGTATAATTTTGCTCAGGTTTTTCCAGACTGGATAATAAGTTAGTTAATCGAATAATTAGAAACACCTATTGCTCTTAATGAGTGACGAGAGCAATAAAGAGCGTTGCTCTATTTATTTATTAGTTGCAAATTATAGAGAGAACACTTAAATTATAACGATAAAACTATTGCAATAGTATCTATGAGAATGGATTGATAACAAGTTAGTTCAGACCATTTACAATAAATTGAATCATAGCTTCCACATAGCTGTGACAATTTACTCTCTTCAGAAAAACATTCTCATAAAATGAATTTAGGGTCCATGCCTTGACCACAAAGAAAATATTACTATTACTGTACCCATGAACTTCTGAAACATTATATTACTCGAGTTTTAACGAACAAATGTCAATTTTCACCAAATCCCACCTAATATATCACCTACCCCCAAAAGCGATCTTACCCAAAAATAATTCGAAGCATTCCCTGTATACCAAACTTGAAGATGATATCTCAATTCGTTCCAAAGTCATTGCGCCTATTAACAGATAGACGTACAAGCTGACAGACCGACAGACAAAGAAATTTTCGTTGTAGAATCACGTCTTCTGTATGTTTTGATACTTTTTACGCAGTTTTAGCAAAAAAAAAATCGAGATTTCTGTCACCGATATTCCACCCCCACACATTCAACCCCTAATTTAATTTTAGCGCAAAATACCAGATGGTTGATGAAATTGAAAGCTTTCTAATAGCCAAACCCTAATACGTTATATTACTCGAGTTTTAACGAAAAAATGTTAATTTTCACCAAATCACTCCCCATTCATCCCCCCTAACTCCTGAAGCGATCTTACCCAAAAACAATCCGAACCGTTAGTTTATCGGGTGCTAACTGGTTACTAAATTTAAAGACGATATCCCAATTTGTTCTAAAGTTATCGTGGCTACAAACTGGCAGACATACAGACATACAGACCGACAGACCGACTCACCGACAGACCGACAGACACAAAAAAATTCGTTCGCAAGACATGTTTTCTATATGTTTGGACACTTTTTACGACGTTTAAGCAAAAAAAAAATTTGAAATTTTTGTTGCCGATGCCATACTTTCACAACTATTGATGATGTGCAAGTAATATATATATATATATATATATATATATATATATATATATATATATATATATATATATATATATATATATATATATATATATATATATATATATATATATCAATCAATATATCAATACCATAGCAATGACTAATAATTAAGCATAGAGATCAGGGTAGAATTTGAGATTAAAAATTCGTAGCATTAATTCGGTTGCTGGTAACCCCAAAAACAGCAAGTTAAAAATTGAACTTTCGAACATTCGAGGATTGACCACTAATTTGAATGGTGTTTGTCATTCACCACAAGCAACCCCATTCCCTAGTTTTAACTATACCCCAAATTCTTTTTTCGCAGTGTCCCCATATTCTGTGCGCCAAATATGAATATAATTAGGCCCTCCGGTTCAAAGGTGGTGTTTCTAACGTTTACGTTTCATTATTGCTATAAAATAAATTTTTATTGAAAACTGTTTTAATTTTTCTAACAAAAATTCGGTACCAACGAGCACAGAGGGGTAAGTTTATCAGAGATTAATGTCCAGTTTAACAGACTACGATTAAAACGTTAATTGGTTAATCATTGCTTAATACAACCAATCACAACTTCAAAATAGTTGGTTGTCATGGCAAACCCGAATTATAGTCTGTGATTGGTTATCTGAAGCAATGATTAACTAACCGTCCGTTAAATATTTAATAGATGTTTGCGAAAGTGAGCAAGAGTGTTTTAAAATAAATGAAATCTGCAGATAACTCTCTTATTTCAAGAAAGTAAACTGCACCTTACAATGGTTTGATAAAAAAATTCTCTGAAAATAAAAGTAAAATAAAAATGACGGAGGAGGTCTTCAAAATGTCCCCGTGATGTAATGTCAATACTTAACGTGAAAACAGAATCCACCTATAACAGTAATGAATATAACAATAATAAAATAACTAAACATTAAGATAGCAACGGGTTTTTATTTGTAGTTATTATGGATTTGTAGAAATTATTTCAATTTTTCTCTGACTGGCGATGCTGCCAAACAGCGAAACCGTTTACGCAAAATAAAACTAGCATTTGTGAAGCCAGACAAATAGTCTCCACGTCTGTATTTAGTATGGAACGGTTTCACCAAGTAAGGGCAACAACAACTAATGAATTTGTTAGAGCCCTGTCGCCAAGCAATTAATTGTCCGTCCCTTTTTCTGAATAAGGGTAAGTAATTAAAGCTAATTTTTATCTTGCACATATCACGAAAGAATTATTTCATTTAACGGGGACTTTGAGTACTGGATATTATTTTGGATTCTGGCGTATATCCTGGTTCTGGATATTATTTTGGACACTGGATATTACCTGCGAGTTCGGTTCAGAATTATACTTCTGGTTCTGAATCTCAATTTGATGAATATTTTAAATTGAGTTATGATTAAAATCAAAGCCTGATTTTACCGACTGATCGCTACCTATCAATGTCTGTTGTGAATTGCCTATAGACTGTCTGCGGCTTCCCTAAAAGAACTACCAGTCCGAGCTAGGGAGACTTGTTTCAAGTTGGTCCCCTTGTCATAAAAGTGACCAACGTATTTACGTTAAAGACAGCTAATCAGTCAGACGTGAGTAACAGCTGTAGGATTTGTGCGTTTCTGTTAAATAGGTCATGGTGGTTTTTGGTTACATGAGTCTTGTTTTGTGCTTTGTACTATCCACATTAAAAACCATTGGTAATGTTATGAATCTCTCTGGCCGAGACGATGCTGTACTCAAAGAATTTTTAATGCCATTGTACCAAACCTCTTCATTTTCCATTCTTACAACATCAACGACTGGCGTCTTCAATTAAAAGATACCATCAATTCTTAATTTCTACCATTTGATTTTAATACCTGCAATATATGTTTAAACGCACTATAACTTATTTTATAACAACGATAGCATGTATATTGTGAAATGTACGACATGGTCGCTATCTCTGTGCGGAAGCAGGCAGTATGTTGTCGCGACAGCTCCAATAAACACAAAATGTTATAAATAGAGACTGTGTACAACCAACCAACAGTTTTATAAATTGTCAACGCTAGTCATTTCTTTCCTAATACAGGGACAGCGATGTAAGGCTAGATACATTCTCGCCGTAAGTAAAAACGCATACCGGTTTCGCTCTTATTGGAGCTCGTCAGTGTACACTGACGCCGCAAAATCAGTATGCGTTTCCAATTATGGTGAGAATGCATCTAGCCTTACAACGATACCGGGTTCTGAGTTATTGCACTAGTGAAATATGAAAATCGATAGTATCTTGTTCTTGATCCTCACCATTAAATTAATTGTCATCTTCAGGAGGGATGATGCAGTCACCATCATAAGTATAATTTTTACATGTTCAATGTCCTTTTTCAGAGCAACTCACCCCATGTCTAGTAAATAGTTCACTGACATTTGTTGGCAATAACAGCGTGTTTACAACAGCATGTACGTGGTAAGCGCCAAAACTTCCCGGCCTGGCAAAGATCCAGGGTATCATAGCGTGTTAAAATTTAGTAAGACAATTAGTTCACGTTTTATTAGCCTAGAAAAAAACAACAATGGATTTTGTGTCAGTTAGTTTTCTTATTACTGACACTTACTGATCACGATGTTAGAGGTCAGGAAAATTGTGTATAGAGCTGTTATTAAATTAGAGAAGGTATTTGACCTCAAGGCATCAAAGATCGGCTGGTTGGGATGTACGGGGAAAATTCTACGTCTTTTTCTGTAGTAAGAGATTGGTCAAAACGGTTTCAAATGGGGCAGGAATCCTTGGCAGATAACGTAGGAGCAGGAAGGACGGTGAAAGTGGTGACGGACAAGAAGATTTCCCTTGTTGAGGATCTCGTATTAAGCGATCGACGCTTGAATGGGGAAGAATTATCAAAAATGTCGGAGCCGAATTATTATTATTATTAATGCTTTATTGGTATATAATAATACATCATGTCCATATAAAGAAGTCAGAGACTTGTACATGTATTATTTGACATAATTTAAATCGTTTTGGCCCAAATGTGTTTGACGTATGCTTTCCAAAAGTTATTAACTTCAGATTTTGACGTACGAAAATTTAATTACCTTTTTCTCCCATCTAATGTTTCAATCATTGCCTACATTTATAACAGCTCCCAACCATACCAATATTCTCTTCGGATAAAAATCTGTTCTAACCATTCCTTATTAAATACAACATTTTTAAATTTTAAACAGGAACTAAATGACAGTATCTAACATTTAGGTATGAATAAAATTAGTGCAAGGTTGGTCGCTAAACATCTTTCAGCAGTTCAGCGCCAGCGTCACGTTGGATGTGCCCGATCCTTTTTGGAGCTCTGTGAAGAAAACCCGAAATGTGAGACTATTTTTCTCATACACTTCAAAGAGCGCAACACAGTAGTCGACGGGGTATATTATGCAACACTTCTGCATAAATTCGACAAAATATTCGTAGTAAAGTGTATTATATTTCGATGAAAAATGCAAAAATGCAATAACATAAGGCGTGTTCGATTAAACAAAAAGAAAATTTGAATCACCAACGACTTATGGGCCAGCCTGTAATTGTAGAAATATTTTTTAAGATGTAGCTCAAGACACCATATAATTAATGTATACAATCTTTTTCGTATCTTGCATAATAATGGATTTATTGAGCTTTAAAGATTTTTTACGAAAATTCGACAAAAATGATATACCATTAAACGATTAACTCTATAGTCAACACTACTGCCAAAGCATTAGAAAAAGTGTCTATTTGAAATGGATTTTTCCAAAACATTTTAGTAAAAGGAAGGACAATGACGATTGAAACTAAGACTTCAGGCTTTGTAAAACATTCTTTTTGAGACATTTTCCTTCCATAGGTCATATTAGTTTTAGGTTCATTGCCTAAATAATTTGACGTTTTAAGGAAAACCCAAATTTATTTTTCTTTAAATACCTGTAACTGTTTTATACTTTAATTTACAGAGCTAAATTTTGGTATGTGACTTACCTATAATGATATAAACCCGTGTGCTAAATTTCGTTGCCCTTACTTTGTTAATTCCGGAGATATAATTTTTTTTAGAAGAAAATACAAAATTTTCCGGGAAAACCTCGGCGGATTTTCCCGGCTAACGAACTTATCCAAGCCACTTGCGAAAGGAAGGTACTTACCAAGTGTTATCAAAATCGGTCTATTATTTTTTTAGTTACAGGTGTGACACACACACATATATATATATATATATATATATATATATATATATATATATATATATATATATATATATATATATATATATATATATATATATATATATATATATATATATATATATATATATATATCATATAAAGTCTGAAACCTACCTCGGATATGGGTTCCAGGGGTCCTAAATAGCGCTCATTTGAGGAAATTTTTTCAAAATTAAAAAGTCGGGATCTCCTCATTAGTGATTTTTTTAAAAGAAAATTCACTAAAAAGGACCTTCACTGGCGCCATCTCAGTTACAATGAAGAGGTGACAGGTGAGAGCTTTCACATTGGGCACATTTTGAGCACAAATCGAAAGATTATTTTTGAGGGTATCGACTTGTTTCTGAAACAATCTAATAAGTTCATTGGTGTCACAGGGGGAGACTATATTGAAAAATAAGATTTAATTAGGCCGGGGAATTTTGGCGCTTACCTTGTATGTATTTCCACCCTGGAGATGGATCGTAGAATTATGACGGCTGTGGGTGAGCGCAGAAGCTCTTAATAAACAATCTGATACCAGCACTGACAATCATGTGTTAGCTTCTGGTGGGAACAAGCGTCATCACTAAATTAGATGTTGTCATTTATTTTTGGTTTCCAGCGACAGAGAGGGAGGTGAACATGTAGTTGATTCTTTGAAAATTTTATATTCTACTAGTGGGGATGAACTATGCTCTGCTGTGTTAAAGCTACGTGCTTTAGAGCTATATGTGCCTCTTTCTACGATAATTAGTAACTCCTTAACGCATGGAAAATTTTCTGATGTTCTAAAGAATTGAAAAATAATTCCCATGCATAAAAAAGTTTCACACAAAAAGCCTGATTTCTGCAGACCTATCACTGGTTGATTTTTTTTTGCGAAGATATTTTAAAACATCACTAACTTAATGATGCTGAGCACGGATTTCGTGTGGGACGCTTCAAGAATACTGCACTGATTACTTTTTTTGATAAGCTGTACCGTGATATTGCAGAAGGTGGGTCTTGTTTGAGGATATTTTTTGACTTGAGCAAGGCTTTAGACCTAGTCGATCATGATGTCTTTGTGTCTAAGCGTGGGTTCGTCGGCGTCGGGCGAGTGCCTCAGATTGTTTAATTAGTTACCTGAGTAGAAGGCAACACTAACCCGCTCGAAGGTATAAATTCAGATGCATTGGCGGTAAATGTGGTGTCCCGCAGGACTCTGTGTTGCGCCCTTTACTATTATTTATTACCTTTTATTTATTACCTATTTTTATGTCAATTTTCACCAAATCAACCATCATTTATCTCCTAACCCCTAAAGCGATCTTACTTAAAAACAATGCGAAGCGTTGCTTTCTCTGGTGCTAACTGGATGCGAAATTTGAAGATGATATCTCAATTCGTTCGAAAGTTATTGCCCCTAATAACAGAAGACGTACTGACCGACAGACAAACAACTTTTCTTCCAGATTCAAGTTCTATATGTTTTGAGACTTTTAACGCCATTTTAGCAACAAAAAAAATCTTCGTCATTTTTGTCCTCGATATTCCACCCCTACACATTCAACCATTAATTTAATTTCAGCAGAAAATACCAAGTGTTTAATGAAATTGAATGTTTTCTAATAAACAAGCCCTAAAACGTTATATTACTCGAGTTTTAACGAAAGCATGTCAATTTTCATGAAATCATACCCCACCCCCTAGAGCGATTTTCCCCAAAAATAATCCGAACCGTTCCTTCGTCGGGTGCTAACCGTGTACAAGATTTGAAGACGATATCTTAATTCGTTTTAAAGTTATCGTGGCTACAAACAGACAGACATACAGACCGACAGACCAACAGATCGACAGACCAAAAGACCGACAGAAAAAAAATTCGTTCCCAAATCATGTTTTCTATATGTCTTGGCACTTTTTACTACGTTTAAGAGAAAAAAATATTTTGAAATTTTTGTCGCCGCCACAACGCATTGACGTTCTGGAAGTAATACTATTAAATTTTTACTTTCATAAATAAGATAATGTTATTTAGGGTAACGCAGTTTAGATCAAATAAGCTCTAAATTTATTAGTGATATTAACTAGTTTTCGCAATTGTTCAAATGCTGCCTGATTGTGTTGTCAATCTATAATTATTACAAAAATATTGATTGCTGACAGCAGGTCAATTCAATTCAATATGTTAATATTTTTGCAATTTGTTATATAACAGTTGAGGTATTGTAGTCATAAACTACCTTCTAAATACGGGAAAAGAAATGCACACATGGCCAATCTAATGCGTGTTCCCAATAATATCTGAATAATATCTTATAATGTAAATGTTTACATGCATTTAAGAACCGGTACACAAGTATACCACGGTTTCGCAACTTGTCATTTATTTGTTAAATTTGTAGCAAGTTCAATATTTCACTCGGTGGTGGAAATACGAAAGTACGAGTCTATAAATTCAATTAGGTCCATTTCAATACTCAGTTTATAATTTTCTGGTACAATATTCAATATGCAGGCAAAATATATAGTATGTGTTTAAAATTATTTTAATTATTATTGCTAGTGATAAGAAGTTGGTGATAAACATAGGACTTAAAAGCGACCCCTTTAGTGCATTTGTGTATAGTTTACATCGCGTGTATACTTGGTGAAATGACGAGACTACTGCAGATTGCATTCCGTCTGTTTTAAAAAGTTGCCATTGGAGCCATTGGAGCCAATGGATATTTATTTTTGCAGCTAGTTTTACTCAAACATGTACTGACCTTTAGTTAGATTCCTTTTGAAATATTATCCGGCACATTCAGCATTCTTTGTAATTCTTTTTCCGTTTCTCTTATCAGAGCTATGTCATTTGCGCACCTTATGCGATAGAGCCGTTGTCCATTTATTGTGATTGCTGATGTCTTTTTCTTCGGCCTGGTTATTGTATCTGTTATCAATCGGCTGAACAAATATGGCTATAATGGACATCCTTCCGGTACACCTTTCCTTATTTTAGCTTCAGTTTCATATCAGTTAATATCTATTATGATGAATAGATTTTTGTGTACAGGGTAAACATAACGTCGTGCATATGTTTAAGACAGTGACAGTACTTTGCAAAATAAGAAAAAAATTCGGGATGCAACAAGTGCGTTATAGTAGCGAATTTTCATAAGAATTGTACACTCTTACTATACGGCATATTAGTAAACTTACTACTCTAAACTTCCACAGCCCTCGAAGATAGATTTTAGAGGTCCTAGTACGCGCACATTTGAAAAACTCTTCCAAAAGTGTTACCATCGATCTCTCTCTTATCAAAAAAATCTTGTGTTCTAACTCCTTTTGAGGAAAATGCCCAAAACTCAATTTCCTATGAAGCTAAAAATTGAATTTTGTCATATCTGTAGATAGTGTAAGTCTCTTTCAAAGAAACTTGTATTACAAATTTTATTGAAGTTATACAAAAGATTTCCAGAAGGAAACTTAATTTTTATTTAGAAAAGTAAAATATCTGCCAAATTATAAACGTAGCAGTTATTTTTCCTTATTAATCGCCTGAATGATTTCGTTTTAGTCAACCTAAGCAAACGGGTTCTTTCAATACCAGAAATAACAAAATGTCTGCTGAAAAGTATAATTTCAGACTCAAAGGTGACAAAGTAATTCAGGCGTTTTAAACAAAAAAGTTGAGTTTTTGTAGAGTAAGGTATTTACGAGGGCAACATACCAACCAAATTTGGTCAAAATAACTTGTTTATTTTTTTGAGATGCAAATTTTTTTTCGGAAAGTTTAATTTTTTTTATAAAAACTGGCCCGATAGGGCTGGCGTACCCTGCATGCTTCTATGGCGACGAAATATAAGAATCTGGACAAGGTATCTATGTGAACAAGGTAGGGTCGTGTTACACATTATTGTTCAAAAATATAAACATTTTCCGAAAATAAATATAATTGTCCCGAAACAACTGTACTGTTTTCTAGACAAGGAACCACTTCACGCGATTTACACAAAAACTACTCTGGCCAAGATATAATTATTCACAAAAAGCTTTTTGACAAAAATTTTGCAAACAACCCCTTTCACCAAAATTAACCATTTTCTTACGAAAATCGGCTTAAATGTCCACAAAATTTATATAAAATTCTTTTTACATAAATTAGCTAGGTAAGCTTGTTTACACAATTTGCCAAACATATTACTTTTCAAGAAAATTCGTAAAAAGATTTTCCATGTGAATTTGCAAACACTTTTTTACAATAATCTATTAAACAGTACTTGATAATCACTACCATTTCACAATAATTCGACAAAAAATGATTTCTGCGAAAACTGACATATATTTTACATGAAAATTGCTGATAAAATACATAACACTTAAATTACATAGTCCATAATTAAATTTGAAATAACACAGGCGCTGCCCCATTTGAAAAACGAATTCATCCAAGCTATTAATGCAATAAATATCAATATATATATATATATATATATATATATATATATATATATATATATATATATATATATATATATATATATCTATTTATTCATTTCTAGCATTTATTTTATAAGGTACAATACAAATAAGCTTAGGCTTGTGGCTGTATTAAATGTACAATTTAAAAGTATGGTATCTAAAATTTTTTGCAAAGTCTCACCATCGATACCTCTCTATTAGCGAATGTTTTAAAATAAAATACGCTTTTTTTTTAATTCGCTAATAAGAACAAAACAGAAATGGCAGTACCTAAAAAACAACCTATTCTCTCATTAACTTAAAATAAAAACAATTAAATGCCAAATTTTTAATATCATGTCGTGTGTCATTTTGCATAATTGCGGCCGAGATTTCACGTTTGTTAGTTCGGGTAGTATGTTCATGCCCGGTATATATTTAATTTGGTTACCGTGGATGTACGGTTTATACCTCTTGTATGAATCAATCTACGCGTGGCAGTTAACTACTCTGTCTGTCAGGCATTGGACTTTAACCACTAAGGCGTCTCAACGCATGTCTCTGGAATTTTATTTTCAATTTGGAAAAACTCTAAATATTGTGTACCAAATTACTTAAAATTCACAGCATAGGGTTACTTGCACTATTTCTAGCCACATGTAAAGTCTGATTCCAGTTACTTTGATACTTACAAAAATATAGCGTTTTCAAAAAGTTTTCCCCGAATTTTCACCGGAAAAACTTGAGCATAAAGGCTGATTAACGAACTCGAGTTTTCGCCCAGACAATATTTTTGACCAGTTTGATTGAAATTAGTTTAGTATTTTTGAGTTATCGTTCGGATACATATACATACATACATACATACATACATATATATATATATATATATATATATATATATATATATATATATATATATATATATATATATATATATATATATCTTACCAAATTTTTCTTAATGAAATTCTCTAAAAATGTTAATAGACATATGGTCAAAAAGGCACCGGTTTTGATACACAAGATGACAAAGTTTCAAATTTTAATAATATTTTGCGGTTTTCTCTCGTACGCCTGACGATAAATTTTTGAAATTTAGTACACCAGTCTTTTTAAGAGCTTCTGCAATAAAATGTCACAATCGTTGGACATTATATATGTACATGGTCTTATGGTCATGTACTATTTTATGCCTCGTCACTTTTTTGGAGTACCTCTATGAGGTCTGATACCAAATTTGAATTTTCTGCATTATTCTTGTATCTTTCTTGGTTCCGATTAATCTGCAAAAATAGCTGTACATGCAATTTAAGAACGGAAAGGAAGTAACTTCATAGTAGTCAACTAGCAATTCTGAAACAATTCATTTAATCAAATTTATGAAATTAAATGTAAACCAAAAAAAAACCTACAAAAACTGTTGCAAACGTGCTCCTCTTGCTAAAAGCAGAATTGCACTCTTTGTTTCAGGGACCGATGGACCTTGAAAAATTCCAAAAGTATTGTGAATAATGTCGCATGAAGCCACTATAAATCCTTTTCTGTTCCAATTGGAGTCCGATTAACTAATGGCTTCAGGTGTCCTCATAAAAATTTTCAGATTATTCAAGAGTCGTGATCTAGAAAGCCATGACTAAGGTCCCCCTCGACCTATCCAACGGTTGTTAAAATGTTGGTTCAGGAACTTCGTAACCTTCATACTAAAATGGGCTGACGCACCATCGTGCATGAACCACATTTGGTTACTGCAAAGAACTTCCTTTTAGAAAAATTGATAATGATTACGTCCATTCCTTGCCGGCAGAAAAAATGGTCCTATCAAATAATCTCCAATAATTTCGTCCCACAAATTTACTGAAAACTGATGTCGGAAATTATTTACGCGTGCTACTTGCGGATTTTCTTCTGCCCAAAGATGTTCGTTATGGAAATTCCAGATGGCAATTCTCGAAATGTTTGACTTATCACTAAATAAAATTATGTTTGCAAACAACGTATTTTGAGCGAGTATTTGTAGGAACCATTGACAAAAATTGAAACGTGGAGGAAAGTCACGTGGGAGAAGAGCTTGAACCATTGAGACGTGGTAAGGGTACAAAGTTATCTACCAAAATTTTCCAGGCAAGCATACATGAAATATTTAAGATTGCTCCTTCGACTTCTTGAGTTCTCCTCGTTTGATTTGCACCTTCAAAATTGGTGTGTTTCTTGAATGTTCCAGTTTCACATAGCCACATATGTGCATTTGAGCAAGCCTTTGGGTTAGGTAGTATTCGATTAGGATTTCTACATGCATAGAGTCTGCATGCTTCATAAGAGTTGCAATTGGCTTTTCCATAGATTAAATGCATTTCTGGATACTTTTTATTAGTAAATTCAACTATAATCAAACAACTCAAAAACAATTTGTAATCATTAAACGAAACAAAGTACTTGATGCAAGACATCAAAAAGTTGTGTGTGTGTTTTGTTTCTTTAACGTCGGCCTATTTCCGCAACTATGGCCAATCATCGATGCCAGGTAGCAGTTTCACCTCACCATCCTGATACTTTTTTGCCGAACCCCTGCCTTTCTGTAAGGCGGGTAGTGATCTTTAACTTGCCCAACATCGCATGGACACGGGATCGACGGCTTTACGCCCCATCCGAAGGGCGGAACGTGCAGAAATACAATTTCAGATGATCGGTTGATATTAATGTTACAGTTTGTACTGAAAAAGTGAAAGGAGTACCCTGGGATCGAACCCAATACCCTTCGGTTCAGAGGCACACGTTCTTACCTCTGAACCACCGAGTCTCGTCATCAAAAAGTTAACAAGCAACATTGATGAATAAGGTGACCTAGCCTACTAATTTATTTTTCATTAATATTGGATAAGCATCGATAGCTATTTTTGCAGATTAATCTAAAACGGTGAAAAATACGAAAATAGTGAAAAAGACCAAAATACTAAACAAATGAAGACAAAATACAAACTTGGTATCAGAATTCATACAGTGTGCTCCACAAACAGTAACGAATAATAAAAATTATACATGACCCAAGAAAACATAAGACTCTGTAAATGGCGACCACCGATTTTGACATTTTATTGTAAAGACTAGGTGTATCAGATTTCAAAAATGTATCTCAAGGCATACGAAAGAAAAACGCAAAATAAAAAAATTGAAACTTTGTCACCCTGTATATTAAGAATGGTGTGCTTTTGACCATGGGTATACTGACAGATTTTTCTTATTTTGCAGAATACTATCACCCTCTAAAATATCTACATAAGGTTATGTTGCACTCTCTATATTGGGAATTATGCGCCTCTCCATCACATCCAATCCAGCTCTCTTTATTATATGGATCAATATTTTTCAATCCACATTATCAAATGATTTTTACAGGTCTACAAAAGCAATAATGCATTTCTATTTTTTTGCAAGTTATTTTACAAATATCTGTCCTTTACATATTATCAAAAAGTTGCTAGTCTCAGAATATGTCCAATAAATTTTGTCCTCTTCCTTCAATTTCTTTAAGAAAACAATTTTCTTGTCTCATGTCTTGTGGCATACTATATATTGGTAAAAACCGAAGGAATACGGGTTATGTAAAGGAAATATGTTAAGAAATGCATTTGATAAAACCGCAAATGTCAGCTTCAACCACCATTGTCGTTCATTTTACTGAAATATTTACAGAAAATTCATTTCAAATAGAACCTTTTTTAAGTGCTTTGGCTGTAGTTTCCGTTATAAAGTTTAGTAGCCTATAATTCCTAGCGAATTTTCGTACAAAAACTGCTATTAAGGAGACCAAGACTTTTGAATTTTGGAAAGATTTCCTCCAGTGAACGCGAACTAGCCCCCCTAGCACCGATATCCGGGTTCAGTTTCAGTTTTTATCTGTTAACATATACACTCTGTCTATAAAGTAACGCATAAATTCAATAAAATTTAAAGTGGCTATAATTAAGGACAATTAAAAAACCGATCGATTTTTTTTGGTCAAAAACTAACTTTGTGATACAAAAATCTCATCCCTGTCGTCATACCTCTTCAAAGGGTATAGTTAACCTTTCGAAATTTTGAAACTGGATGGCGGGTAGTGGAATACATCATTTTAAAACTAATCCAATTCTCTATTCAGTAACACAAATTTTCTTTGTAGGAATAAAATAAAGTGAGTAATAACAGTAACTGTTAGTAACACCTAACACAGGAACACCCTGTAAAGAATTACATAGTCCAGTCTTATGATACTGATATGATACTTATGATATGATACTTCAATAGCTCAAAGTCTGCAAACAATGTTCAAAATGTTGGGCTTCTTGTATGAAAAGAACTCTAGAGATTTTATTGTGTACTATGTCATATCTGTAACAATTGACTAATGATAACAATTATCTGCTGTGTGACATGTGTGAACAAACTACTCAAGCATAAGTTTGAAATTTTTTGTGCTACAATCCACAGATAATAGTAGTAAATATTCTGTTTCCGGATGAATCTGCTTTTACATTAAATGGAGAAGTTAACCGTCAAAACTGCAGATATTGGGCAAGAAAAATCCCAGATTGATGCGACACAATCACAGACAATATCCACAAATGTAAACGTTTGGGCGGAAATTGATGGAACTGTAAATAGTCGATGATATCTACAATTTTTAGAGCAATATCTCCTACTGAATTTATTCCCTGATGGACTCAATACTGGTATGGTAAATCATAACTTGTGGTATCAGCAAGATGGTGCCCCCATGCATTGTGACGCTAACGTTCGACAGTATCTGGATCAACAATTTCCCAACAGATGGTTTGGCAGACGTGGTGCAATCGAGCGGCCAGCAAGATCACCTGACCTAACTCCCTTACATTTTTTCTATGGGTCATTTGAAGAATGGAGTATTCAAAAGTAAAACAGCTACTAGCGACGAATTAAAAACAAGACGTAGAACTGACTGTACCAAAATTTCTCCAGGGATTATAAATATCGTCTAACAAGAATTTGTTGACCGTTTGTGATTTTGGAACAGGAAGGCGGGCATTTCAAACATTTGGTTAGATAATACGGACGAATTTAATTATTTTAGGCTTCACTTGTGTTTGGTGCAACTGATAATAAAAATGTTATTACTCACTTTATTTTATTCCTACAAAAAAAATGGTCTTGCTGAATAGAGAATTAGATTAGCTTTAAAAGATCTATCACACTACCCACCATCTAATTTCAAAATTTCGAAAGGGTAGCTACTTCATGAAGAGGTATAACGATAGGGGTGAGATTTTTATTTCAAAAAGTTAGTTTTTGAAGATAAAACTCGACCTGTTTTTGAATTTTCCTTAATAATGGCCACTTTTATTGAATTAATGTGTTACTTTGTAGGCATAATGTATACAGGCTGACGCATTTATACGGTAAAGTTCAATATATCAGTTATTATACAAGATACAACAAAAAAAATTATACATTAACTATAGGTGTCTTGAGCTGCATCTTCTAAAACTATTCTGGTAATCACAGCATGGCTCACAAGTCGTTGGTAACACACTTTTTTTTTTTTAAATAAAACACTCCTTATATTATTGCATTTTTGCATCCTCCATGGAACTATAATGCATGTTTGTGGGAAAAAAAATATCGGTAATCGTTTCGAGTTATTTCATTTATTCTTAACTTTTTACGTCTGTGGTGTATATCAAAAATCGTGATACGGCATTGTTACCGATAGAGAAGGGAATCTCATGAAAATGACGCATTACAAGTAGGTTTCCTTTATATTATTCGTCGAAAAAATCTAGATGCCATATACAGGGCGCTCTCAAATAATGGCTGAAATTGAAGAAATTGTAACTGCGTAACTCAATTTTTTTAAATGAAACAGCCTGTATTTTGTGTTTTAGAAGTGAAGGGCATGCCCCCTGCTTCAGGTTTTCTATAACACTCCCTATACCTGCAGATTCTAGTTTTGGAAATATTTACATTTATATCCGCATACCATGTCATGTAAGGTTTAGTTTTGTTTTTTAGATTTTATCCAAGTCTAATAGCCTATCAGAGTGTAAGGGAATTTAAAAATATATATTAAAGGTTTGAAATAAACATTGCTACAAAAAATTTAAGAAATAATTAACTTGATAGGATTATCTGTTTACATAATATATAAGTACTTAGTTGATAAATTGTTTTCACTAATGTTAAATGAAACTTCAAAGCGACTGGCTTAAATAACGTCCTTATTTCGGGCAGATTGCGACATGAACATTTGAATATTTTTCCACTGTTATTCTTTACTTCCACTGGCTCAAATTTCCGTGAAAAGTTAAAAAACTTTTTCTTTTGTTCAACTTTAATCACAGACTACGTTCATTATTTAAATTTTATGTATTTTTTAAGCAAATTTTCTTGTAAAATATATTTAGTAGAATTTTTTTGGTTTTCTGTAGAAGTCATTTTTTGGAATCTTAATGGAATAGAATGGTATTTAATAATATATGTTTAATAAGTTATTGTAAAAAAAACTGTTTTTGAATCCTCAAATTGTCGTAAAAATATAATTTTTGCTTAACATTACTTAAGCCATTTTTTTTAAAAAGAATGGTAAATTTTCGTGAAAGAAATTGTGAGCAAATGTTCATGCAGTTTTTGTTTGTAATTTCTGTCAAAATCCTTTTTTTGGTGAAGAAGTTCGTTGTCCAGGAAAATCAGACCACTTTTCGGGAATATTTTAAGTTTATTTTTGAAAAATTTGTGTACTTTTTCAAACACTTAGGTTAGTTTGATCAAACATGGTATATTGTTTCTATTATAAAGATTATATGAAAATTGATGCCTCTTATTAAAAAAAAAACATATTTTCCATTAACAAAATTTTCATGAAAATTTGCTACCCGAACGCACTTGCTGCGGCCAGACGTTTAATTTCCTTCAAGAAGCATCTTCTTCCTCTAGCATCTTTTATCACACTTTTATTTGGCTTTCATCGGAAAAACATTTTCATATACATATACATATTAAGTTATTTATAAGAGTTTTTACAAAATGAATTTAATATTGGTTTAAGTTTTTTGGTTTTATTTTTAGGCTCTCTTAGTATGCTGCCTATCATTATCAACAGCAGGTAATCGCGAACGGGACAAACGCAGTTTTCTACATTTCGGATTATTTGGATTGGGCTTAGGATCTCATGGTGGTGGTGGCGGCGGCCTCTCTAGTGGTGGTTGGAGTTCAGGTATAGAAAAATGGCCCTGTGATACCGAAAGCAGCGTTGGAGAGCATCATGAAAAAACGGTTACCCTTTTCAAAAATGTCGAGGTACCGTACCCCGTAGAAAAGGAGGTTCATGTACCTGTTGAAAAAAAAGTACCATATCCAGTTCATGTAAAAGTACCTTATCCTGTTGCCGTTGAAAAGAAAGTTCCTTATCCAGTCAAGGTACAAGTTAAAGTACCATATCCAGTTCACAAGCCTGTACCTGTAGAAAAAATTGTAAAGGTACCAGTTGAGGTTAAAGTTGATCAGCCTTATCCCGTTAAGGTATTTGAAAAAGTACCATTTCCAGTTGAGAAAACCGTCAAGGTGCCCTACGAGATAAAAATACCCGTACCGTACCCAGTTGAGAAGAAGATACATGTGCCTTATAAGGTACCAGTACACGTACCTCAACCTTATCCAGTCTTCAAAACTCAGCATGTACCTGTTAAAGTTCCCTACGACAGACCAATACCTTACGAAGTTATCAAACCATATCCAGTTAAAGTGGAGAAAAAAGTAAATGTACCTTATTACGTAGAAAAGAAATACCCTGTCAAAGTACCTTACGACCGACCAGTTCCATATCCAGTAGAAAAAGAGGTGCCTTATCCAGTTAAGGTTCATGTGCCAGTACCAGTACCTGTTGAAAAAGAAGTCAAAGTGGAGGTGATTAAACACAAGCCATACCCAGTAGAAATAAAAGTAGACAGACCTGTGCCATATGAAGTAATTAAACATGTACCTTATTTCGTCGAAAAGAAGGTACCATATCCAGTTGAAGAAAAAATTCCGGTTGCACCTTGCAAAGAACACGTTTTTGCTGAAAGTGACTGGAAATTTGACAGTTACAAATGGTAGACTTATTTAAGTAAATTAAGGTTTTTGTTATAATTTATAATCTTAGAATTTTAGAACATACAGCTTTTTTTTAATGTAAAATTGTTATTATTTTAAATGTTAACTATTCTTACAAGTGTTTGTTTAAATATTAATAAAAGTAAATAAAGCCATACAATTGTTGTCAGCAAGAAGTATATTAAGTCTGTCTGTCTGTTTGTAGCCAACTACCTTTGCTCAAAATGTTACTCGGCATGTCACCTCTAAGATTAAAAACTAGAATTTATAGTTAAGAAATTCTTTACTAATTGTATATTATTAAAAATTTGCCCTTGAGCTTTTGCTGTAGTCTGTTTGCAAGAATTTATTGGCGGTTTTTCTATATCGAGTTGTATAATACTCATCTTTAATCTTATAAAATACGACAATTAATTTTTAACAACAAATTAACTGAAATTTGAAATTTAATGACATTAAAAATAGATAAGATAAGAACAATTGGATCTTCCAAAAATGCTATAAATTCTTGTACCATTAATAATTCTAAGCCACTTTCCAACTCTTTTTAAAAATATGTTTCTTATTTTCCTTGACTTAATTTAGTGTCAAACAATGACTCTTTTGTCTATTTTGCTTAAATAGTTAAAAAGATATATTGCATCTATTTTAGTGACTTAGCCTCGTTTTATGTACATACTTTTTATATCTTACTATTTAATATAAATAAGATGTTTTCCTGAAAATATATGTTTGTTAATAAAGAAAAATAATTATTTACTTTATGAATATTTTAATTAATAACTATATTTTTTAAGCAATACACGTTAGATGACTACGTAAACTAATTTTCACGGGGCATAGACTTATCCATAATTTTTATTTATAAAATTTGAGTATGTATGTTTATGTTTCAGAAGTTTGTATTTTAATACAATAAATTATTATTTCTACTGGTACCTAATAGTAGAACTTTCTAGACAAAAAAAGTGCGAGTGCCGGAGCTATTAACTACCCTAATAACTAAGAATAGTAAAGCTTTCTAAACTATTATTTAAATTAGCAAAATCAGTGAAATTCCCAAATCCGTAACATTGAAACCATCTTCATAACAGGTAAATAAAAACGGTTGAGTCTAATAAAACTCGTCAGGATATGATTCCAAAAGACGCTATGAAGTACCTTGTTCCGACTGTCCCCGCAAATATATTGACAAACTAATGGACGCATCCACTATAGAATATATAAACGCACTCTTGAAGTTAGAAAAACTGACCCCTCGCACTGCACAGCATACATATAGGACACAAAATACGCTTTGACAATGTTAAAAACATAGCACAATTTACAACTTCAGTGCAAGAAATATCCGCGGAGCCAGTGTGTTCAAAAAACGACACGATCATTGAAACAAAAGCTGATTCGACTTCCGGTTACCCGATAACCCCTTATACATTCCTTGCAATTTGCAACACATTGGAAGGAGATTTCTTCTTTCTTCTTTAGGCAGATTAAGGCCTCAGGGTAATCCCCTCCGTACTTCCTTAACATGTTTTAAAAAGTCTGGACGCAGCAAGTGCGTTATGGTAGTTAATTTTGATAAACATGCTTTAATAACTACATAGTAATGTCTTTTAATAATAATAATAGTAATGATAATAGATATTCTGCTCCCCTCAGAAACACATTCTCATTCTTTCCATAAATTTAGGGTCTATGACTTGACCTTAAAGAAAATATGCGTATTCCTGTATCCATAAACTTCTGACACGTTATATTACTCGAGTTTTAACGAAAAAATGTCAACTTTCACCCAATCACCCCTCATTTATTACCTACTCCCTGAAGCGATCTTATCCAAAAACAATTCAAAGAGTTCCTTTGTCGGGTGCTAACCAAATTTGAAGATGGTATCTCAATTCTTTCGAAAGTTATTGCGCCTACTAACAGATAGACGTACAGCCCGACAGACCGACCGACAGACAAAAAAACGTTCGTTCCAAAGTCAAGTATTCTTTATGTTATGAGACATTTTACGCCGTTTTAGCAAGAAAAAAATTTGAAATTTCTGTCACCAAGCATTTCACCCCCACACATTCAACCCCTAATTTAATTTCAGCATAAAATACCAGATGTTTTATGAAATTTAGAAATTTCTAAGAAACAAACCCTAAAACGTTGATCACTCGTGTTTTAACGAAAAAAATATCAATTTTCACTAAGATCACCCACCATTCATCCCCTACCCCCTAGAGCGATTTTACCCAAAAACAATCCGAACCGTTCATTTGTCGGGTACTGACTGTGTACCAAATTTGAAGACGATATCTGAATTCTTTCTAAAGGTATCGTGGATACAAACAGACAAGCACACTTGGAGAACCCAAATCACCACAACACATTTAGAAAAACCTGAAGATCGTTTCACTAACCAAGTTAGCTTGATCAGAGGATGAATACTTCAACATTTCTTATATCCATAACTCTATGTATATTCTTCTGCAGGCAGTCGGTCACTAACGATTTAGGGACGTTCCACAACATCAAAAATTAACATATTTCGTTAAACGGAAATATCTGTATTCTTTTATTATTTACCGGACGTGCTTATGCCGGTATTTATTTTATAAAATAATTTATTACGGGACTACCCGCAGGCGGCGGAGCAAGATTCATACTCTTCTTATTATTACTATATTTAGCAATATATATATATATATATATATATATATATATATATATATATATATATATATATATATATATAGGGTGTCACAAAAGTCGTAAATCAAACGTCACGTGAAGATAGGCTAGCTCAAGCCCTTTCAGAAAAACCCTATATGATCTTATCAAAAAGTTTACGGTTTTCAAGATATTGACAATTTTATGAATAAAAATGAAAATTGTCAAATTTTGAGGTGTTTTGCTCACCCCTCCCTCCCCCACACATGCCAAAAAAACATTTCCGTAATGTGATTTTTGTGCCTGTTAATCCTCTATAATAGCGTTATCGAACCAATCTGAAATATTATATATTATTATTCAGAAAATCAGTTTAAAAAAAATATCGGACTGTTCCTCCCCAATTTTTTTAAAATTTGAAATGAACCTCCGTACTGAAAAAATGTTAGTAAAATTTACTGGCTCATACTTTCAAAAACTTCCCTGTTCTAAAATGGTATAAAACATTATCAACATCTCTTAAAAATAATTCACCGTCGACGATTGAAAATAAATGTGGAAGTGAAATCAGGTAGCTACTAAATAAAAATAAGCAGATTGTGACATTTACAAGAATTATTCTATTCATAACACATGCTCTATTTGACGGCCATTCTGTCTTATACATAAACGATATCGTCTTAGGAACGATCCTCTTAGTCTTCTTAGGTTGCTTCGTGAAATTTCTTGAGCTGCTGTTCTGATTCTTTGACGTCCACCTGCCACGGGTATGTCTGATTCAAGTATTGCCATACTGCTAAGGCAGAGTGGGCTGGGCGTCCGTCATTTGGAAGCCACATTGTTCTCCAAATTGCTAATGGGGTGTCTTCCAGCAGTTCTGGCAAATTGCTTTGTAAAAACGTCAAATATATTTGGCGCGCAGTTCCACTGGTCCCAAAAGTGTTCCATTAAAAATACCGGCCCGGAGATTTATCTTAAATTGATGCTGGGACCGGTCCTCTCTGAACTCATGTGGATCTTCAATTTTTCAAACTATGAAAGTTATGGAGGTTCATGTAACAAATCATTTGTACATGCTGACTCGCCACTCCATAAAACTTTATCGAAGAAATTGGGATCTTGTATGATTTTTCTTAACATAATTTCGCAAAATCTCTTGCGTCTTGCGTATTAACCCAGTTCCACAATTTGGACCGTCTGAATATGGTACCCATACCTTTTTAAAATTCTATGGATAGTAGACGTTGAGACACCAGTTCGTCTCTGTACTTTCAGCGGCGAGGTACCAGGTTCTTCGATAACAGCGCTGTTAGAATGCCTGGCATCGATCGTGTTGATTGAACTGGACGACCGGGAACTGCAGACGAGGATGCTGTCCTGGATGCTGTTATCGAAGAACCTGGTACGTCGACGCGGAAAGTACAGAGACGTGTCTCAACGTCTACTACCCATAAAATTTTAACAAGGTATGGTACCATATTCAGACGGTCCATATTTTGGAACTGCGTGAATATGCAAGGCGCAAGCGATTTTGCGAAATTATGTTAAGAAAAATCATACAAAATCCCAATTTCTTCGATAAAGTTTTATGGAGTGGCGAGTCAGCATGTACAAATGATTTGTTACCTTAACCTCCATAACTTTCATAGTTGGAAAATTGAAGATTCACATGTGTTCACAGAGGATCGGTCCCAGGATCAATTTAAGATAAATCTCTGGGCCGGTATTTTTGACGGAATACTTTTGAGACCATTGTAACTGCGCCCTACGTTAAAAGGCCAAAGATATTTGGCGTTTTTACAAAACAATTTCGAGAACTGCTGGAAGACACCGCATTAGAACTTCAAAATGATGGACGTCCAGCCCACTCTGCCTTAGCAGTAAGGCAATACTTAACCTACTCGTGGCAGGTGGACGTCAAAGAATCAGAACAGCAGCTCAAGAAATTTCACGAAGCAGCCTAAGAAAACTAAGAAGATCGTTGCTACGACGATATCGTTTATGTATAAGACAAAATGGCTGTCAAATAGAGCATCTGTTATGAAATAATAATTTTTGTAAATGTCACACTCTGCTTATTAGTAAATTTTCTTAAAAAAAATTCACTAATGAGGAGATCCCGACTTTTGAATTTTGAAAAAATTTCTTCAAATGAGCGCTAAGTAAGCCCCCCAGAACACATATCCGGGGTCAGTTTCAATATATATATATATATATATATATATATATATATATATATATATATATATATATATATATATATATATATATATATATATATATATATATATATATATATATATATATATATATATATATATATATGTATCACACTGATAACTCAAAAAATAATGGGCCGATTTTGTTTAAATTTGGTGAATAAATTCCTTTTGCAAATGGCTTGGATAAGTTCGTTATACAGGAAAATCTGCCAAGGTTTTCCCGGAAAATTTTGTGTTTTCTTTTGAAAAAAATTTATATCTCCGGAATTAAGAAAGTAAGGGCAACAAAATTTAGTACACGGGTTTATGTTCTTATATGTAAGTTACCTACCAAAATTTAGCCCTGTAGCTCAAAATACAAAAAAGAAAAATAAATTGGGGTTTTCCTCAAAACGTCAAAGTTGCGATTTAAAACCTCAAAATCAGCCACATTTAGGCAAAGAACTTGAATCTAATACGGGCTATGGAAATAAAATGTCTCAATAAGAATGTTTTACAAACCCTGAAGTCTTAGTTTCAACCGTCACTGTCCTTCATTTTACTAAAATATTTCCAGAAAATTCATTTCAAATAGACCCTTTCTCTGATGCTTGGCAGTAGCCTTAGCTATAGAGTTTATCGTTTAATGTATATAATTTTTGACGAATTTTCGTAAAAAATCAATAAAGCTCAATATAGCCGTAATTATAAAATATATGAAAAAAATTTGTATATATTAATTATAGGGTGTCTTGAGCTACATCTGAAAAAAATATTTCTACAATCACAGGGTGGCCCATAAGTCGTTGGTGATAATTTTTTTTTTAATCAAACACGCCTTATGTTATTGCATTTTCCATCGAAATATAATGCATGTTTGTAAGAAAAAAATTCTGGACGCAGCAAGTGCGTTATGGTAGCGAACTTTATTTGTTTATGTAGAAATCATTGTTTGTGAAATTTTTGTAAAATTTTGGTAATTAGTACCTAATGTTTAATGAGTTATTGTAAAAAGCTGTTTTTGGATTTTCGCAAAAAAGTTTACATTTTTTTTTGTAAGTTTTGTCGAAAAGCTTTTTGTAAATAATTATATCTTGGTAGGTGGCTAAATACCTTGAAGAAGTTTGTTGGCCAGGAAAATCGGGTCAGTTTTTCGGATATATTTTAAGTTAGTTTTCGAAAAATATTTGCCCTTTTCCAACAACAAAGTTATTTTGATAAAATGTGGTACATTATTCCCACTATAGAGGTTATACTGGTTATAAAAACCATTTTTATGAAAATTCACTACCATAACCCACTTGCTGCGTCCCGAGTTTTTTTTAATTTATTAGCTACCTGATTTCACTTATTACAAGTTTACTTTCAATCGTCGACAGTGAATTATTTTTAAGAGATATTGATAATGTTTTATAATCTCTTTCAAACAATAAAGTTATTTTGATGAAATGTTGTACATTGTTTCTAATATATAGGTTATACAGATAACCAAATTTGATGCTTGCTTTCATTTAAAAAGACATGTAGTTAATAGAAACATTTTAATGAAAGATCACTACCATAAGCCACTTGCTGCGTCCAGACTTTCTCTATTTTTAATGTTTTATTTATCTTGTTTTAATTTTTATAGTTGGTGAATTTTCTTAGAAAACATTAACAAATGGGGAGATCCCGGTTTTGAATTTTGAAAAAATTTCATCGAATGAGTGCGATATAGGACCCCTAGAACCCATATCCGGGGTCAGTTTCAATTTTTATATGTTTATATATATATATATATATATATATATATATATATATATATATATATATATATATATATATATATATATATATATATATATATATATATATATATATATATATATATATATATATATATATATATATATATATGGCGTGTGTATCACACCTATAACTCAAAAAATAATAAACTGATTTTGATAAAATTTAGCATGTACCTTACTTTTGTAACTGGCTTGGATAAGTTCGGTAGCCAGGAAAATCTAACCTGGTTTTCCGGGAACATTTTGGGGTTTCTCTCGAAAAAAAATTTATCTCAAAACATATAAAAGCTCTGATAACCAAATTTGGTACGTAAGTTAACGATATTAAAAGAAAACTATATACCAAAATTTATATTTCTATGTTAAAAGATAAAAAAGTTATAAAAAAATATTTCGTGTCAGATCATTTCTATGAAAATTAACTACCATTACGCACTTGCTGCGTCCAGATTTTTTTGTTTATATATTTGTTATTTATAGACTAGTTATGTTTAATGTTCGTACCTTCTGTTTAGGCTGTTATTGATTGCATCTAAGAAAGCAAGTATTTAATTTGTACCTATCTTAGAAATGCAATTTTAAATCCTGTTTTTCTTAAATATGGATACAAATCACGGGGGAGGGGTATTTTATACGAAATACGAATCACTTTACTTGTCATCAGTAAATGTTAAATTTGTACTACTTCTTGATAAATGTCAGAACTAATGTAAAACCGGCAGATTACATGAATTAGATACAAACGTGGAGACTTATATTTATGTTTGAAAATTTTAATGATTTAACTCATTTAGTGTTGTTCTTACCTGGTTAAACCATTCCATACTAAATATAGAGGTAGAGGTTATTTCCCTGACTTCGCAGAGGTTTGTTTTCTTCTCCGTAATCGGTTTCACTATTTGAAAGCATCACCAGACCAAAAACTCGGGACGCAGCAAGTGCGTTATGGTAGTGAATTTTTATTAAATGCTTCAAATTTAAATAACTCAATTTTCTATAAACTTAGAGAGTTTAATTTTAATACTTAGTAAGGCCTTTCTTAATGCCAGATATCCACAAAATTTCATTAAAATAACTTTGTAATTTTCGGTGAAAAAAATTTTTTTCGAAAGAAAATTTAAAATTTGAAAAACTCAATTTTCTCCAAACTTAGAAAGTTAAATTTTGGCACGTAGTAATATCTCTTCTTAGGCAACATATATAGTAAATTTCATTAAAACGGCTTTGTTACTTTCGGAGAAAAATTTTTTTTTCGAAATAAAACTCAAAATTTTCCCGGAAAACCCCGTTCGATTTTTCTGCGTAACGAACCCATCCAAGCCATTTATAAAAGAAAGGCACTAGCCAAGTTTCATCCAATTGGTTAATTATTTTTTGAGTTATCAGACGGATACATATATATATATATATATATATATATATATATATATATATATATATATATATATATATATATATATATATATATATATATATATATATATATATATATATATATATATATATATATATATATATATATATATATATATATATAACATAAAAATTGAAACTGACCCCGGATATGGGTTCTAAGGGTCCTAGTTCGCACTCATTTGAAAGAATTTTTGCAAAGTCTCACCATCGATTTCTCTCTATTAGTGAATTTTTTTAAAATTTTTATTAAAAAAAATTCACTAATTATGCATATTGTGCTTTCTCAATATTCTGTGTATTTCCCAGATAGATAAACCCAAATCTTGAGACCTACTTCTTAACGAACTTTGTAGACATGCTTCAAAATATGCAAGAACTATAATTACATTCATTTCATTGTCTTCAATTTTGAAACGTTTAACAACGCGTCATGTCAGTATTATTCCATGACTTGACGACTTACTTTTAATTCTGCTGAATTTTGTTCTATTAATTGGAGCCAAATAAAGGAATCTGTTGTTAAATATTCGAACTGTTGTCTCAACTATTCTGTTACATTCGCCATATATTGAAAACAAATTGAAAACGTCATCTGCAGAATAACAAACTAGCACGTACAACATTAGTTTTAAACACTGCCACTGCCTATCCTCTCATGTGATCCTGATACTAGAGACGTGAAAATCGTCTCGTCGTTTCTACGATTTCTGTGGTACAAACTTCATGTTAAATATTAAATGCTTCAAATTTGAATAACTTAATTTTCTATAAACTTAGAGAGTTTAGTTTTGGTGTGTAGTAAGGTCTCTCCTAACGCAAGATATCTATCAAATTTCATTAAAATAACTTTGTAATTTAAAAAAAAAATTTGTTCGAAAGAAAGATTAAAATTTGAATAACTCAATTTTTTATAAACTTAGAAAGTTGAATTTCAGTATGTAGTAAGATCTCTCCCAAGGCAACATATATAGTAAATTTCATTAAAACAGCTTTGTTACTTTCGGAGAAAAATTTTTTTTCGAAAGAAAACTCAAAATTTTCCCGGAAAACCCCGTCCGTTTTTTCTGGATAACGAACTCATCCAAGCAATTAATAAAAGAAAGCCACTTGCCAAGTTTCATCGAAATCTGTTAATTATTGTTTGAGTTATCAGACGGATACATATATATATATATATATATATATATATATATATATATATATATATATATATATATATATATATATATATATATATATATATATATAGTTAAGTAACTTGAATTAAGGGCAGCCAAAAAAGGAAATTTATTTGGCTAATAATTACAAGTTTATTTAATGAGAAAGGTATAAAGATTACTAGTTATGAACTAAACGATGTTATAGCAAGCACGTCTAAAACCAATCTGAATGTTTAGTGTACTTGCTTCAACATTTACAACAGGAACGCATAATAAGCATAATTAAATAAAATGGAAAATCACACAATATTTGCAACTAAACGTTTTTATATGAAAAAGACATCACGCCACAGATCTTCGTTCTACTTCTTCTAGATGATGGAAGTCGACGATGACTTATCTCCTCCATTGCCAGTTTGAAGAACGTCCTCGTTCTTGGAAAGGGGGTTGGTTTCTTGAACATCGCTGGCTTCTGACGACCTTCTTGTTCTTCTTCTAACAACCATTATCGTTATCACAAAGAAGATAACACCAATTATAGTTAACCCAAAGTGTGTGGTATGGACTGCTGGGTGCCATGCATGATGCTGGTTGATTTTTTCTAGTTGACTTCTTAACTTTTCGGTTTTCTTAATATGCATTGGATGAAATTTTATTTTATGTTGGGGTGTTACTTCTAATTTTGGAATGATATCTTGGTTCCAAGTAATATTCGTACTTATATCTTCATAATGTTCGTCTTTGATTGTTATTTTGCAATTTTTCTTACTGCATACGAGGGAGGTTTGGTTAGCTATCTGTTTATCTAATTTGGATTTGCATTCTTCTGATATCGACGGTTTTTGATTTGTGATGAGTAGCACGTTCCCATTATTTAACTGAATTGATGTAGTGTAATAATTTGTGACAACCGCGAAAAGGCAGGTGGATGGTTCTTCTAAATTGCACTTTTCTGTATAGGGTTGGTCAGTGCAAACAATGGCTTCTTCTATCGCAGGACAGTGTTCTGCTGTCCATAAATTTTTCTGAGGTGTTTCTAGATAATATGAGCTAGGTGGAATAAGGACTTTATTGTTTTTAGGAACAGGTAAAATACGAAAATAAGAGCCAGGTGTTGGGTGCAGAATTGGAATTTTAAGGAGACATACAATAGTATCTCTGACTGATAAAACGTTAAATTTTGTAAACTCAATTATTTTAAAAATATGGTTAGAATCAAAATTTATTAATTCGTTATCATTATAAATTAATTTTAAATGTTGTTTAATATGATTTAAATCGTGTGAAGTAAAAATCTCTATATTTGTAATTTCATTAAAACTAAGGGAAATGGTGCGTTGTAGTATTTTTATTGACTCTAATAATTTTCTGCCTAAGGATATTTGAAATTCGATACTTGATCTCTGTTCTACGCGAGAGTATAAGTCTTCAAAACAATTTTTTATGTAATTTAAATTTTTATTTATGTTCTCTTGTTCTTCTTCGAATCGCTGTGTCATCACATTTGCAAATGAATTTAAATTGTCCAACTGAACCATCACGTCTCTTTGATTAGTATACAGGGCGTCTAAATTTTTATTTATTTCTTTAAGATCATCTTGATCAAGATTTCCAGTGATTATTTTAATAACAGATCCCGCTCCGTTTATCAAACCTCTTTTCTCTCTGGAGTGTGTCAATTTTTGTATTTCATTTTTTATTACTGACATTTGGTCATTTAACATTTTAATATGTAGTATAGTTGCATCATGTGTAAAATTTTGATTAACAATTTGTGTATTAATTAAAAGTTGATTATAATTACTTTCAATAAGAGTTAAATTAAAGTAAAAATAGAAACGGTGATAATGATTAAGGATTTTTGCTATACCTATGTAATCTTTGAAAAACCCGTTTGTTTCAATGCTCTGAATCTGCAAGGGTTGCACTTGTTGAAGGACGACCATCAGCCAAGGGAGAAGGTTCCTGTAAGGGAAACCGTTTTTTAATTCTTTTTACGTTCTGTAAGTGAGCAGATTGTTTCGTAGAATGAGGTAACAGTAATTTATTATGCGGGATATTTACAGGACCGGAATGTATTTTGTATAGTGGGTCGGTTTTTCTAACTCTAGGCGTCCTGACTGCTTCTATGTCAGTGGACACGGTTATGTTATGTTCTCTATTCTGATTTATTTTCTCTAAAATTTTCGTGGCTTTTTCTTTTTGATTATTGTACACTGTGTTGTAAAATGGCACGATCTCTTTCAGTCTTTTATTGTTATATTCATTGTATATAGTCTGATTAGGATCAATCGGTTCTAGTTCGTCGTGAGGGCCGTACAAGAGCTTAAAGGGTGAATATCCAGTTAGGGAGTGAATCGATTGATTGTAAATTAAAACCGCAGTAATCATTAAAGATTGTGGGCTTTCTGTTGGATTTTCAATTTTCAATATTCTAATTTTTTCTAACAAGGTGGAATGTAATCTCTCAACAGGGGAGTTTGAATTTGGATTTTGGGGTGTCGCTATATGGAGGTTAATTTTAAACAAAGAGCAGTATTCTTTCAGTAGAGCGTTGTCGAACTCGCAACCTGCGTCCGAGACGATTGTCTTTACGTAATTATGATGTGTGAAGAAATGACGTAATTTATTTATTATCGTAAGGGCAGTTTTGTCTATTATGTAGTATGCTTGAGCGTATTTACTAAATAAATCAATAAAAGTAAGGAATTTACAGTTGTCAAAACTAAACACATCTATGTGAATTACTTCGAAAGGTCTCGTTGCCACTAAAGGACCTGAAAAGGGTGGTTTATAGGGGTGTCGTTCGTATTTAGCTTGAAGGCATACTTCGCATTTGTTAATGTAGTCATTTATGTGTGTCTTCATATTTGGCCAGTAATATTTAGATTTAAGGTGACCATATGTTTCGTTAATGCCATTATGATTTGAATTATGGTAATCTTGTATAAAGTCTAGTTGTCTTTGCTTTGTTAAAACATCTTCAACATATTTGGTGCATTTAATAATTTTAACAGAGCTATTAAACAAGTCGGAGGTAATTAATGTAAAATATCGTTCTAATTCAGACTGCATAAATAATACGCCATATGTGTTTACGGGATTAATATACTTTTTCAAAAAAGTTGTAATTTGTTGTAGTTCATGATCTTTCTCAATATAGACTCGTGAACAAGTATTGTTAAATGCTTTGGAAATTTTCGTATCATTTTTCTCACCATAATTAAAAATAATTTGTTGTTTAAAGTGGTTAAGTGGGTTTTCTGAGATTGGCATGTTGAAGACGGGGTTTTGTACAGAAGTGTGTTGTGTCTGTGTGTCTGTTGGTTCATTAGGTTGTTCGTTATTGATTTGTTGGTCATTGATATCTAATCCAAGATCTTTTAAATCTTCGTCAGTCAAAACTCTCAAATCCGAAGGATCTAAATTATTAAAAAGCGACGCTAAGTCTTCGTCTTCTTCGTTAGCATTTATTTCTATCCGCGAAAGGGCGTCGGCCACAACATTATCCTTACCTCTTTTGTATTTGATTTCAAAATCGTACTCTTCTAATTTTAGTCGCCACTTTACTAGTCGTGAATTTGGGTCTTTGATCGAAAATAGCCAAACCAATGGTTTATGATCAGTTTCAATATAAAATTTTCTACCGTACAAATAAGGCCTAAAGTGTTTCGTATTTTCTATAATTGAGAGCAATTCTTTTTCTATTGTCGAGTAATTTTTCTCGGCAGAATTTAGAGTACGCGAATAAAATGCAATAGGTTTGTCTTTCTGAGAAAGAACGCCGCCAATAGCTACGTTACTTGCGTCTGTCGTAAGATGAAATGTTTTGTCAAAGTCAGGGTACGTTAGTATTGGTGAATTTGTAATTAAATCTTTTGATTTTTCGAAAGCTTCTCTATATTCTGAATTATTTATATCTAACTTACAGTCTTTTTTCAAGCATTTTGTTAAGGGAAAAACTATCTTTGCAAAATTTTTTATGAAGCGTCTATAGTATCCGATAAGTCCTAGATATGATTTTATTTCTTTTTGTGTTTTAGGTAAAGGGTACTTTTGGATTGCAGAGATTTTATTAGGGTTCGGTCTGATCCCGTCCACAGCGATGACGTGCCCAAGAAATTCGACCTCTTTTCTTAAAAATTCAGATTTGTCAAGCTGTACCTTTAAATTACATTCCAATAGCTTATTGAATATTTGTTTTAGGTGAATCATGTGTTCCTGCAGTGATTTTGAAAAGATGACTATGTCATCCATATAGACGTAACAAGATTTATACAAAAATTCACGTAGAACATTATCCATTACTCGTTGAAACGAGCTTGGCCCTCCTTTAATCCCAAAGGGCATGCGCAGCCACTCGTAGTGCCCATTGTTTACAGAGAAGGCTGTTTTTTCTATACTATTTGGATGCATTTCGATTTGGTGGAACCCTTGAGCTAAATCTAAAGTTGTGAAATATGTACATTTACCTAGACTGTCCAAAATTTCTTCTATACGCGGTAGAGGGTACCTATCATTTATTGTTTTATCGTTTAACTTACGATAATCAACAACTAACCTATATTTTTTCTTTCCTGAGGCATCAATCTTTTTGGGAACCACCCACACAGGGCTTGCATAGGGTGATATAGAAGGACGTATAATCTTGCCGTCTAATAATTTTTTAATTTGGTTTTGTATCTCTTCCCTCAAATGGAAAGGATAGCCATAAGACTTTACGTATACAGGCTCTTCATCCTTGGCCTTAATTTCATGCTTGACAGCGTTAGTAAAGGTTAAATCAGACCCTTCGTGATAAAATATTGTTTTATATTTATGACATAAATTTAACAGTTTTGATTTCTCTTCTGAGTTTAGATGTTCTAACCTTAATTGGTCTAAAATGTTGTCTTGTGGTTTAGTAAAATTTTTATTTATGGGTCCTTGTAATTCGCTATAATTTTGAATAGGGGATACGTCAAATTGTTGGTTAAAACATAATGTAATTGACTTTACATTATTTTTCATTGTGCAGGGTACAATGCATACACCATTGTTCGCTTCGGCTATGCATTCTTCCACACAAATGTTTTCTGTTTCAATTTTAGGAACTAATACTGCCCCTTTGTCAATAGTGACAGCTATTTTAACATGACCTTTTACTATTTGTTTAAAAGGTGTAAAATTTGAAGGGTTTAATTGTAGGAAAAATGGAATTTCAATTTTTCCAAATCTAATTGTTTGATTTTCATAGTTGATTTGTGTTTTTAATTTCTGCATATGTGCAGTACCAATAAGGGCATCGAATCTATCGTGCCAATCCATAACTCTGAAGGAGAATGGAAAATGTACACCATACTCTCGTAATACAGGGTATTTAATATTATCTGTACCCTTTGTAACCTTGTGTACAGACTTAAGGGCAAAACTTTCTTTATAAAAATAATCTGAAAATAATTTGTGTGCTACTTTAGGGTTGATTATGCTATCAGTGGCTCCGGTATCGATCAATATTTTTAAACCTAACGTAGGTATGGTAATAAACGGAAGTTTGGGTTGATAATGAATATTATTGAAATCAATTTCGATTAATTTCCCGAGGCTGCCAAGTGAAAATCCTGATTATTTTCATCTTCGCAGTCATTTTCTTCAGGATAAGTTGGTTCGTCTTGCTCATAATCCATAGGTGGATTTTCATCATAGTAATCAAAGGAACTTTCTCCTTGATAATTGTAAAGCTCTCTGACACCAGAGGTGGGTCTAGAGCGCGGGTTAGAGAAATTATTTATTCCCTGAGGCTGTGTTCTAAAGTTATTTGTATTCCGAGCAGTACTAATGGACATGGGAGTCGGTGGTGGTTGCCTGTTACCAAACACTTGTGAATTTGAAGGATAATTTCTATGCTGGTAAATTGGCCTAATATTACTAATTGGTCGGCTAGGAAACCGTGGTTGACTAATTGGTTGTTGAACATTTGGTTGTTGAAAATTTGTGTGTTGAAAATTTGAATAATTTCTGGGTAATCTGTTCAATATAGGGGTTACATTTTTAATCTGAGCCTTTGCCTCATTACTATTATTATGAGTTTTGTTTCTTAAACTATTAATAAAATTCGCCTGCATGATTTCATTATCAATACGTTGGCATTCTAGTAACCCTGTCTCAAGAGAATCAATATTTATTAGTCTAAGATGAGAATAATAAGGTTCGAGAGAACCTGCTTTAAATGCAGAAACAGCCATACTTTTGAAATATTGTTTTTTATAAGATTTTATAGCTGGTTCTAAATTTTGTAATTCAACAAATTCGTTTAGATTTTTCAACTTTTCCTTAATAACATTAATAAAATCGAGTATTGATTGTGATTTTGTCATAAATACTGTTGTCAAATCTGATAATAATAAATTTTCTGACCTAGGGTCGGAATACTGTGCCTTAAGGGCTGATTTAATACTATCCCATGTTAAATTTTCAATTGTTAAAAGCACGTCTCGGGCTTCGCCCGTGATCTTAGCTTTAATAAATTCTAATATCATACTATTTATATGAAAATTTTCTGCCGTATTTCCTTCTTGTTTATAATTGCATATAAATAAATCACACTGGTTTATAAAGTAGGTTAAATGTTTTTGACTACCAGAATACTCCGGAATCATCATAGAGGCTTGAGAAATCATGCTTAAAGTATTTTGCTGAGCCATGATAATTGAGTTGGAGTTATTTTCTAAATTAATTTTATATTTAATTAAACCTGTTTTACTATTTTCTAATTCTGTTTCTTCAGCAATTCGATTAAGACGTATAGGAGATCTTTCTCGAATTGGCATAAATAACAATTACTACAATAAAATTGGTAAAATATGTGCAATGGAATTTTAAATGTTTACGAAAGGAATTTCTTTGTTAACTTAAAATAGATAGGTATATTGTTCAAATGTTTAACATAAACGAGACACAATTGTATGATATAAAAGGAATGTTTTACTTACTGGAAATAGCTCATATTTCTTCTAGTATCGTATTTCAATCTCCGCTCGTCTTGGTGTTTCCACTTGGAAATAATATACCAGGCTGGTTCTTTAAGTGTAAATTTCTTATTGAAAACCAGTCCAAAAATGCCGAATTCTAAGTTTTGTGCACAAAGGGACTGTCACAAAATCCTGTTCTTTATCGCAGCGCCAGTTAAGTAACTTGAATTAAGGGCAGCCAAAAAAGGAAATTTATTTGGCTAATAATTACAAGTTTATTTAATGAGAAAGGTATAAAGATTACTAGTTATGAACTAAACGATGTTATAGCAAGCACGTCTAAAACCAATCTGAATGTTTAGTGTACTTGCTTCAACATTTACAACAGGAACGCATAATAAGCATAATTTAATAAAATGGAAAATCACACAATATTTGCAACTAAACGTTTTTATATGAAAAAGACATCACGCCACAGATCTTCGTTCTACTTCTTCTAGATGATGGAAGTCGACGATGACTTATCTATATATATATATATATATATATATATATATATATATATATATATATATATATATATATATATATATATTATATTATATATATAAAAATTGAAACTGACCCCGGATATGGGTTCTAGGGGTCCTAGTTCGCGCTCATTTGCAAAAATTTATGCAAAGTATCACCATCGATACCTCTCTATTAGTGAATTTTTTTAAATAAAAATTCACTAAAAAGAACCGCCAACAGAGAAGAAAACAAACCTTTGTTAAGCCAGAGAAATAGCATCTACGTCCGTATTTAATATCAAACAGTCTCACCAGGTGAGAGCAATAACAATTAGTAAATTAAATTACTAAAATTTTCGACTGTAAATATGAGTATTTTTTTTTCTTCTTGGATTTTGTTGGCCACGACAGCTTTAGCGGAAGATCTACATATTATTTTAAGTCATTCTGTTTCGTTAACGGATTTTCTGCCTGAAGACCAAACTTACAGCCGCACTAACTTCGATTTGCGTCAGTCGTTTGTACTGTGCCGTTAAATATCGGCAAAGCTATTCTTTATTTTATAGTGCTTAGTCTATTAATTATATCGAGCAAGAAGAACATATAAAACTATTGATTAGCGATTTTATTGCATCGAAAATTACCAAGGAAGTGTAAAAAATCGAAAGTGTGAAGCTTAGAATCGTTGCAAAAGTTTACTTGTGGTTATGTAATGATCTCATTATTATTAATTTAACTAAATACGTTGTTTTCACTGAAAATATGTTATATATTAGATCTACACAATGTGTACATGACAACAAATATTTTAGAATATGTAGCGGAAATAGCATATTGAAGAATTCAACATTTACATGCTCAATAATTATGAACGATAAAAGTAATTTCAACAGAGAATAATTTATAGTCATTGGGTATAGCGATTTATATGTTCATCAGCATTTGATCCTGTCTGGATCCCGTTTTAATGAGTTTTAATTTTATATTATATACAGTGAGCGGCAAAATTATGGAATATAGTTAATTAAAAGTTTTTGTGTTTTTAGCTAAAAAGCTTTTGAAAAAATGTCTTCAGATGAGCGCGAATTTGAAATAGACCCAAAATCAAGGTCCGTTAA
>OZ023262.1:79816562-79971562 GCA_964006375.1 Tillus elongatus | reverse complement strand
AGAAGTCATTTCTCAAGCATACCAACTTCAGGTTATCACCAATGAAAGAAAGAAAAGAGGAAAAAAGAAAACACAACAAGCTCCAGTGAAGAGCATAGAAGGAAGGTGCCGCCAATAAAAGTTAGTATAAAAGAGTCTAAAGTATTGAAAGAACAGGAGACTAAAAAACGATAAAGAGAAAAACAGTGTTGGCTCAGATGAATCAGATCAAGGTAATGAATATTTCAATTGGTGATAACCCAATTTCCCATTACGTAAACTAGAATCGTCAGTTATTATACATAGTAAAACCTATATAAAAGCAGCGTGGATACTGAATAAACAGATAACACAATGTGCTTCACAGATAGTTACAAATTTGTTTTAAAAAAGCTGTTTTGTTATTTTCTTTGCAGAAACTGGTTCGATTGAGTTGATTAAAACCGATCATTCAACCGATTAATATGTAAAAATACTTATCTGCCACCTATAATTTCATAGATGCATTCCTTTTGTAAATAAAAAATAAAATTTTCGGTAAATTTGTAGATGTGCACATGGGGGGTGTTTAGAAAAATCTTTCCAGAAATATGCTTAGAACCCCTGCTGGATGCCCAAACCACAAGAAGAATTTCTTGCAAACAGCCCACAAGAAAATTATGGGACCAAGAGTGAGGAGTGTTGGGCGGATAAGAATATAAAAAATAAAAGTGAGCGTAAAGTGCGAAAGAAACAGTTTAGTTGTACATCTTTAAGCTGCCTTTATCCCATTTTGCAGATATACCTCCTTAAAATCCTGTTTACCTCACGCAGAAGCTCTGTATTCGCCGCAGGTCCCGTAACTTTCTTAGTGGTTGCTCCAAAGGAATTTTTCTTGTTTACATTGTTCTCGTTTATGCATTGAGGGTGATTGTAGGCATGCATAAGGGGAAGGAGAATCCCCGCGACGAAGCAGCGAACCAAGATTTTCAATTTACGTTTAAATTGTTATCTCACTTCATTTCTTTAAATATTTTCCCAAAAATGATTTCGAGGTTGCCTTGTTTTTCAGTCATACATAGTAAGTCGCAATATTTTATCATTTTCAAAAATTATGGATACAGCAACGGTAAATAAGTGTTGGAAAGGGTCTGGGTGCAGCAAGTAGGTATGTTATGGTAGAAAATTCTCGCAAAAATATTTCAAATCCGATAGCTCAATAAATTTCACATTAAGCTAGAATCTTCAATCTTGACCATAGTAGCACCTACGTAAACGCACCTAAAGTACTAAACTAAAGAAAAATAATATAATGAGCTTCGCGGATAACTACAAATTTGTTTTTGTTGTTTATTGTTTGCCAAAACTGGATGGGTTGACTAAAACAAACCATCCAAGCCACTAATAATGAAAAATACCTGCCATATTTATAATTTGACATGTACATTCTCTTTGTAAATATATTTTTTTTCTGAAAAACTATCGTAACTTTCATGAAATTTGTAACACCTTTTTTTAAAGACACTTACATATTATATCTAAGGCCAAATTTTAATTTTTAGCTCCATATATATATATATATATATATATATATATATATATATATATATATATATATATATATATATATATATATATATATATATATATATATTCATATAATCGCTAACTGGGACTCTAGAGCCGACCTGCAAGGTCCATTTCAATTTAAAGAATTAGTTTTAATAATATATCTTAGTAATAGTGTACAATTCTTATGAAAATTCACTACTATAACGCACTTGCTGCGTCCCGAACTTTTTTATTTTTTTTAAAGTTGTGAACACTCGGTATAAGTTACGATATTGAAACTTGGGATTTGTGGGTTACAAATGTGTCTAGATCAATAGAGATATTTGTTTTTTTTTTCGTAAAAAATGCTTAATATGCTTCAGTAATTTTTGGGGTTTTATTTGTTATCGTAGTAGGCTACGGGGACAAATCAAATTTAAAAGTAATGCATACAGGATGTGAAGTTTTTGGAGTACTTTATTTTAAAAAAGAGATTATATATATATATATATATATATATATATATATATATATATATATATATATATATATATATATATATATATATATATATTAGTTTCAAAATAGCCATACTAAACTTGCTGCATTTCGCTCTTGAATACTCTTCATTTGATATACATATAAAAGAGGATGTGAGAACGAAGAATTCCGTCTTTTACGTCGGCTGCTATTTTTGCTTACTTAAAGCCCTACCTCCCCTAGCTCACTGTATTTTACTTGCAAAGCCCTTCTTTATACCCGTGTCAATGGAGTTGTGAAGAAAAATATATTTCGCCATTTTGTGTCGGCTGCCATATTGAATTTATAAAAGCTTCACCTAACCTACTGTATTTTACCCCTGAAACCTTTTCTTTTGTTATTTATACCAAGGGGGTTGTGAAGAAACTATATTTCGGCATCTTGCATCGGACGGCCTATTGAAATTATCAAAGCGTTATCTAGCCTACTGTATTTTACTCGTGAAGAAAAAATATTTTGCCATCTTGCGTTGAACGCCATTTTGAACTACCGTATTGTCACTGCATGCACAATCAGATAAAATTAAAATTCGATTCCAAGATTTGATTGTCAGGTAGCGGTGAAGCTAAATAAAATCATCTAGTAAAGATACTATTGTCGAGGTAAATGTTGTTTTGTGACATACACATATTAAAACGATGGAAATTAAGTTTTGCAATACCCGCAGACTTGAGACATATTCTTCATTGTTAAAAATATTTGGGTTGTAAAAAATGTGTCTGCTAAATTGTTAAATTGTTACACAAGCTTGGAGAAAAAATGTATTACAACCGTATCAACATATTAAAAAAGATCATGTCGCAAATATTAATCAAATTTGTTCTTTCTTCTAAAAAAAGTCCGGACGGAGTAGATGCGTATGGTAGCGGTTTTAGTGAATTTTCTTAGAAAAAATTCACTAATGGGGAGATCCCGACTTTTATATCTTCATATATATATATATATATATATATATATATATATATATATATATATATATATATATATATATATATATATAATAATAATAATAATAATCGCCCACACCCACTTGACAAGTATAAAGCAAACCAAAAAATAAATAACATTAAATTGAAATCGGTGTGTGAAAGGGCGGAGTTCAGATGAAAGGTGCCATAAAGTGACACCTCCCTCTGCTCTTTCATTCAACCCACTCCGAAATTACACTTAACAGTAAACACAGCTCTACACAATCAACTGCAGAAAACCAAAATAACCACTATATATATATATATATATATATATATATATATATATATATATATATATATATATATATATATATATATATATATATATATATATATATATATTTATATATATATATATATATATATATATATATATATATATATATATATATATATATACTAAATACAAGGCACATAATAATACCACTTTGTCTTCTCACACTTCCCTCCCCTTCCCAAGCATATGCGGCATAATATACCCAATACATAAATATGCACAATTGAAAACGACTATTCCACCACTCGGCATACTCAGCTTTAATCCACCGACTCAAAAAACGTACTAAACAAATGTTTCCTGAATTTTAATCTGTTGTACGCTCTAATTTAATAACCAAATTGATGGAATATTTTGTACACCCTATACGTAAAAGATCTCTCAAAGATAGATACTTTATGCCTAGGTGCTGTAACCATGTCCTTTCTGCGAATGTTTAGGTTATGTATATCAGTCCTGAAAGTAATTTTATTGTAGAGATAACCTGGTGTCCTATTAACAATAACCGAGTGATATAACATAGCCTCCCTCACCAAAAACCTCTGTCTCATGTTCAACCACCCAGCGTCCCTTAGCTTATAAGATATATGTTGAAACTTTCTTATATCATAAAAAAATGTTTCATCAAAATAACTTTATTGTGTGAAAATGTACAACATTTTCCAAAAGTAAACTTAAAGTGTTCCCGAAAAAACACGTTTCTTGGTCAACCTTATAGGTTAATAGCAAATTGAGCTGTTCAAATATGAAACATTTGATCAAAATTCGCTACCATAACGCACTTGCTGCGTCTAGAATTTCTTTTCTTACAAACATGCATTATATCTCGATGGAAAATGCAAAAATGCAATAACATAAGGCGTGTTTGATTAAAAAAAAAGGAAATTTGTATCACCAATGACTTATGGGCTACCCTGTGATTGTAGAAATATTATTTTAAGATGTAGCTCAAGACACCCTATAATTAATATAAATAATTATTTTTTTTCATATCTTATATAATAACGGATATATTGAGCTTTATTGATTTTTTACGAAAATTCGACAAAAATTATATACCATTAAACGGTAAACTCTATAGCTAAGGCTACTGCCAAGCATCAGAGAAAGGGTCTATTTGAAATGAATTTTCTGCAAATATTTTAGTAAAATGAAGCACAATGACGGTTAAAATTAAGACTTTAGGGTTTGTAAAACATTCTTCTTGAGACATTTTATTTCTATAGCCCGTATTAGATTCAAGTTATTTGCCTAAATGTTGCCAATTTTGACATTTTAAATCGCCACTTTAACGTTTTGAGGAAAACCCCAATTTATTTTTCTTAAAATGCCTATACCTTTTTTGTCTTTTGACTTACATAGCTAAATTTTGGTAAGTAGCTCACTTATAAGGACGTAAACCAGCGTACTAAATTTGGTTGCCCTTACTTTGTTAATTCCGGAGATATAAATTTTTTTCGAAAGAAAACACATAATTTTCCGGAAAAACCTAGGTAGATTTTCCTGTTTAACGAACTCATCCAAGCCATTTGCAAAGGGAATTTTTTCGCCAAATTTAATCAAAATCGGCCCATTATTTTTTGAGTTATCGGTGTGATATATATATATATATATATATATATATATATATATATATATATATATATATATATATATATATAAATATACATACATATATATATATATATATATATATATATATATATATATATATATATATATATATATATATATATATATATATATATATATATATATATCAACATCAACATATAAAAATTGAAACTGACCCCGGATATGTTTTCTGGGGGGCCTAATTAGCGCTCATTTGAAGAAATTTTTTCAAAATTCAAAAGTCGGGATCTCCTCATTAGTGAATTTTTTTTTAAGAAAATTCACTAACAAAGCGTAAACATGAATTCTGCAATACTTGCACACGGTATGACCCATACGAATCCAAACACACTGAGAACACCTCAGAACAGTGAGTAAGTTGAGAAAGTACCAGAGTAGAACACAACTGTAACTTAATCTCCTGCGGAAGAAACGATCTATGGGGATAAAGTTTTCTGAGACAATTATATGCTTTTTGTAAACATTTCGAAAGATGTTGTCTATATCTAAAAGTATTATCTATGGTGAGTCCCAAGTCATTTGCCTCCCCCACAAGAGGTATACATTCCCCATTAACTTCTTAACTTCGATACTCACAATACTTCTGACACTGTCACAGCCAGGTTGGCTACCAAATAAAAGAGCACAAGATTTGGTAGGATTCAGATTAAGTGCATGCTGCTTAGCCATAACAAATATGGTATTCAAATCCTCATTGAGTTTTTCCAATGCAGAACTGATATCTTGCGGAGCACATGAGATACAAATCTGCATGCCATTCGCATACATATGCATTATATATATATATATATATATATATATATATATATATATATATATATATATATATATATATATATATATATATATATATATAGGGTGGCGCATTGAAAACGAAACAGAACTATTTGCGTCCAGAGATTTTTTTTAGAAACGTTGAAACACGTCAATTTTAATATTAAGGGGGACATGTTTTGACATAAAACTCAACTTTGTCACATCAACCTCTTAAGGGTGGTGACAACAACCCTTATATTTTAAATGGGAAACATGTGTCGAGTGTTACATCATTTAAAAGCTCATTCTTTTCTGAATTTAGCACATTAATTTTTTTTGAAGTTTTATCAACTCGTTTAAACATTATTTACAGTTGAAGATGCAAAAACGCATTTCACTCATTCCGATAAGAAATGTGTTGATAGTCAATGTTTTGTTGGTTTGTAAACAAAAAATTGACTATCAGAACATTTCTTATTGGAATGAGAGAAATGCGGTTTATTATTTCAGTTTATCGGTCGGTTTGATACTTGAAAGTACTACCGAAAATTAATTTCACAATGGTGTATTCTGTAGAAGGAATAGTTAAAATAATTACTCTTTTTTTTCAAAAACGATGACTGTGCCAACCGTACCGCAAATTTGTTTAATGAACGACATCCGAACAGACATGTTAACAGAAAATACATTTTAGAGTTAGTTGCAAAGTTTCGACAAAGTGGTTCAGTAGCCAACAAAAAACGGGATCCTGAACGTGAGTTTCCGGTTAGAAATGAGACTACTGAGATTGAAGTTGCTGTGCAGACCCAACTTTCAGCACGATAAAATTGGCCACTGTTTCAAACATCAAAAGAAGAACTATTCAGCGAATATTGAAGCATCATAAATTTCACCCGTATAAAATTCATCTTGTACAACAACTGAACGAAGATGATTTTGATCGGCGGCTGGAGTTTTGTGAAGTTATGACTGCACGAATAGCTGACAGCTGAAACTTTCTGTTCAATATCTGTTTTTCAGACGAGTGTACGTTTTATTAAACTCTACAGCCAATCGTCATAATTGTCGTTATTGGACAGATAATAATCCAAGAAATTTTCACTTAGTCCACACTCAAACTCCACAGAAATTGAATGTCTGGACTGTCATTTTTGGAGACCGTTTAGTCGGACCAATTTTTCTTGATAGCAATTTGAGTGGCGAAACGTATTTGGAGTTACTAGAAGACATCGTTTACCCTATACTAATTGAGATTGTTTGAAAATGATGAACGCTATCAAGAAAAGCAATTCGTGTTTCAACAAGATGGAGCTCCTCCGGATTTCTCACAAGGTGTTAGGGAGTTTTTGAACATAGAGTTTCTAGAACAATGGATTGGGCGTAGAGGTGCTATTGAGTGGCCCCCTAGATCACCGGATTTAACTCCTTTAGATTTCTTTCTATGGGGCCATTTAAAGAGTATAATTTAGGCAACAGAACTGGAGTCTCTGGAAGAATTACGACGACGCATTGTTGAAGAATGCCGTCTAATAACTCCACAAATGCTCCAGAATATCAGAGCTCGTTTTGAAGAAAATTTGTACATTTGTATGGAAGCTGGTGGTCAACAATTTGAACACTTACTTAACTGAATAAACATTTTTAAACGTTTGGTTTTGTTTTTTAGTTTTTTACGAAAAATTGACAAATTAGTGCATTTCTTATCACAATGAATGAAATACGTTCTTGCAACTCCCACTGTGAATAATTTTTAAACGAGTTGATAAAATTTCCAAAAAAATTTGTGTGCTGAATTCAGAAAAGAAAGAGCTTTCAAATGATGTAACACTCGACCCATGTTCCCTATTTAAAATATAAGGGTTGTTATCACCACCCTTAAGGGGTTGATGTGACAAAGTTGAGTTTTATGTCAAAACATGTCCCCCTCAATATTAAAAATTGACCTGTTTCGGCGTTTCCTGTATATATATATATATATATATATATATATATATATATATATATATATATATATATATATATATATATATATATATTATATTTATATATATATAAACATATGAAAATCTAAACTGACCCCGGATATGTGTTCTTGGGGGCCTAGCTCATTTGAAGAAATTGTTTCAAAATTCAAAAGTCGCGAGCTCCTCATTAGTGATTTTTTTAAAAAAAAATTCACTAAAATGTCGTTAAACAGCAATCATCTAGCCCAATAAATTGCCTAGCTATATAAGTATAAATAAAGAGATAAATTCACCAGAAATTATTAACATAAATGATGAAACAGAAGACATCTCCTCTGCTCCTGACATTGCTAGCAATAATGAAAATATACCATCAGTTCGCATAGAAGGTGTGTTGATAAACCGTATAATTTGCGCCCTAGAAATAAATGTTAAGTAATATTAAGTGGCATATATTGTACATAATTTTAATCGGTTTTAATGTAAATATGTTGTGAGAATTTATGTGTATAAATCATATGTAAATAATAAATATGTAAAAAATAAAATGAAAATTGTAGATAGTGTTAATATAATATTTATTTATGTATTAAAATTTTAAAGCATATTAGTAACGAAAATTTAAAATGAAGGTGTGATATGTTGTATTAGAGTATATTTCTTTTCTATGTTATCATTTTTTAATCCAAACATCAGTTGATCTTGTAGATTATTACTTCCACATCGTCAATACGTATGAGAGTATGGCATCGGCATTAAATTTTTTTTTTGGCTTAAACGTCGTAAAAAGTGTCAAAACCTATAAAAAACATGATTTGGGAACGAATTTTTTTTCTGTCTGTCGGTCTGCCGATCTGTCGTTCTGTATGTATGTCTGCTTGTAGCCACGATAACTTTAGAACGAAATTAGGTATCGTCTTCAAATTCGGTATACGGTTAGCACCCGACAAACGAACGGTTCAGATTGTTTTTGGATAAAATCAGGGGGTAGCGGATGAATGGGGGGTGATTTGGTTAAAAATGACATTTTTTCGATAGAGCGCGAGTAATATAACGTTTTAGGGCTTGTTTATGAGAAAATTTTCAATTTCATTAAACAATTGGTATTGTGTGCTGAAATTAATTTGGGAGTGGAATGTGCGAAGGTGGAATATCGGTTAATACTCGAGTAAAATCGCTCCAAGGGTGTGATTTGGTGAAAATTGACATTTTTTGGTTAACACTCGAGTAATATAACGTTTAAGGGTTTATTTCTTAAAAGACTTCCAATTTCATGAAACATTTGGTATTCTGTGCTGAAATTAAATCAATGGTTGAATGTGTGAGGGTGGAATATCGGTGTCAGAAATTTAGATTTTTTTTTGGCTGAAACGGCGTAAAAAGTCTCGAAACATATAAAAAACTTGATTCTGGAACGAAAATTGTATGTATGTCGGTCTGTCAGTCGGTCGAGAATGAGAACGCCTTTCAGAGGAGAGTAAATTATCGAAGCTATGATTTAATTTTCAGCACTATCATCCAGACTCTTCTTGATATTGCAGAATTTAGAAAGCTTTTTCTGACAAGCAATAATCTCGTTGGCATGCTACATTTATTGACGAAATTGTGGTTCCAAATGATCTTCCATTAGCTTAACAAGAAAATCAAAGGACTGTTCTTCTGGTTTTTCTGGACTACATAAATCACATAGCAAATCAAATGCTACACTTCTCATTACCGTTATGGGAATGACTGTTTCATTTTTCACAGCCACCTTATTTACTTTACAAAATTGTTTGAGTGTTCCAATTTTTATCGTGAATTCGAAATTCTTTAACTTCTGTTAAAGCACTGATAGTTAATTATTTACCTTGTACGATTACTTTAATATGATTTATTAAATAAGTATTAATCTCGTCACGATGTAATATCTTTGGATATTTTAAGATTTAAATTTATTAACACACTGAATCGCGGAAATATAAGATGAAAATTAAACGAAGGCTGAAACTCAACTGGTTTATTCTGTATAAATATTTCGTGACTCCTAGTCATTATGATACCGAGAAAATGGTAACATAAATAAGAAATATACTCTAATACAATATATATATATATATATATATATATATATATATATATATATATATATATATCGAATTTTACAGTATGCATATATTGTTACGTTCTTCAGGATTCTGGATTTGTTGACCAACAAAACACAGCTTTACAAACTATTAATTTATTATAAACAAATATTTTCCAACACCACTATCAACTGAATCCATCTGTCTTTGGCCCTCCTATGTATATTTTCCATACAGTAGTTCTAGACCTTTCTACATATCCGTCATTTCTAAGTCATTCTCGAAATATAACTCCAGAGTATTCGCTGTTACAAACACACTTTACAACCTGCCTGTGACCACAGAAGTAACAAAGTTCATAGTCCATATTCTCATAGAGACGCATGTGACATTGTCCCCTTCTTACATTCTATCGTCCCCGTCGAATTATGACATTTCTTGGTATGGCGTAAACCTGTGCATATGGAACACCTTGATCTTGCTCTTTGAGCTCCTCTGAACGCGACAGATGTCATTGATCCTTTCGCCTGCTTTATACGGACCTTCCCAAAATTTCTGTAATATCGCTGACCGTCGCGCCTTACTGGATTGTAGAACCACACCCGATATTCTTCTTTAAAATCAGCCGGATTAGCTCGCACGCCATAACGGGTCTTCATGCGGCTACTTTCTAATCGTATGTGCAGTCTGACTGTGGAATGGATGGCTTTCCTTCTCGTCAATTGTTACAGTCACTTTTTTGCTACCGTACCATTCTGCTGAATTTTACAGAATATGTCAGTCAAAAGCTTACTATTTCGGTTGAAACGTTTACACAATATGTCGGAGCTCTCTTCAAGCAAAGTGCTTACGTTGCACTGGTTTTTCCCCACAATTGCTTTTATTCTGGCGTTTCTACTTGCACAAATGTCTCTGCAGTACCTATTCTTCCTGTCGACATCTAGAGCGCTTACAAAACGCTAGCCTGGGAAAAACTTACCCGATTTAGCTTCACTTTGTCCAATACGCATGATCTTAGAGCCCAACATTCGCCTCGTATATGCCGCACCTTCTCGCAGTTCCAGCAACGCAATGCACTTGCACGGTGAGCACTTACTGGGTGCCCATCAGGCGTAGGCCCTATTTGCTCTGATAATTTCTCTAATAGCTGCATGACCTTGGATGAATCTGCTTTATTTTATTCTCGGATTAGGAGACTGCGAAGTTTCACATGACTTTCTGGCGCATGCTTTGCCGCTTAAAACTCCAAGGAACGTACCAAAGCATCGTTCAGGTTTTTGTGTTTCGCCATCCTCAGCGGATGTTGTGTGTCGATATCTCTTATACCATCAATTGATGTTTGCAGCGACAGCCGGTTCAAAAATTCCACCCGTGCTGTATGGTAAGCTAATCGTGTTAATACAGCAACGTCGGCTTCGAATTTCTGGACAGTTTCGCCCGATTTCTGAGAGCGACTTTTTAGCTCAGTTTGATACAGCTGGGTAATACCCAATGCTGTCGAAACTGTCCTGTTCTTCTCTGGGAATACCTTGGAGCACATCTAAGGCATCTCATCTGATAACTACAATTAACTAAGGTGCTTTCTCTCTCTCTCTCTCTCTCTCTTGCCCCAGCCAGTTTCTGTAGCAGCGGCTTCGAACTCGCGTAGGTAAATACTTAATCCGACTGAGCCATTAAAGGTGGGTACCTTAATTCTTACGACGGGGTTATCTTCGAATGTATTGTTTTCTTCGGCCAAGGTGTCACACTTATTTTCTAGTGATTGCATTTTTTTGCTGTACCTCTGGCATAGTCGTCAGTTTGTTATGTACATCGTCAATGGCACTTCTGACTGGGCTCTCTACTTGATGGAAAATGTCGTCTTTTACCTGCTTTATTCGCTCGTCTACACATGAAGTAATATTCTCAATTCTGCTAGCTTGTTCTTGCAGGATTTTCTTGGTTTCTTCGTACCTTTTTCTCAGTTCCTCTCTTGTCTCTTCGTCTATTTTTTTCAGGTCTTCTTTCGCTTCTTATTTTCTTTTTTTTTGCCGCTGCCACTGATCTTCCAGAAATTTTAGAAATGTTCACGTTGTTCAACGAAAATTTTGGAGAATATTTAAGCTAGCAGCTTGAAAATCCCACTTTTGACACCAGCTGTTACGTTCTTCTGGATTTGTGGACTAACAAAGCTTTTCAAACTACTAATTTAGTATAACCCACTATTTTTCAACATCACCATCAACTAAAATATTTCTCTCTATTACTGAATGTCCATAGAACTATATTCCACTATAAGCCTTCTACGATCGCTTATTTTACACCAATACTAACTCACTATTGACTGAATCCCTCTATCTTCGGCTCGCCTATTTAATTTGTACATAGAGTAGTTCTAGACCTTTCTACATTGTTCAATATCTGTCACTTCTGATTCCTTTTAGAAATATAGCTCTAGAGTGTCGCTGTTACCAACACACTTTACAACCTGCCTATGATCATAGAAGTAACAAAGTTCATAAAGTCAATTCTCATAGAGACGGATGTGACAATATACAATAGGTGTACTACTATTATATTACAACATAATTTAAATAAGATTTTATTCAAATAATATTGATAGTGACGTTTCCAAATTATATATATATATATATATATATATATATATATATATATATATATATATATATATATATATATATATATATACGGCGTGTTTCGTGAGGAAAAGGAAATATTTTAAGGGCGTATTCTGGAAGTCAAAATAACGAAATAAACAAAGAATCGTCTAAAAACGTGTGTGCGGAAATACGCATTTCCGAGTAACAATGGCAAACACATTATACAACATCTTGATAATGAGAAAGTAAACAAAAACCATTCCTGCGTTTCTTTTTACTGATATGAAATGAAACAAAAACAAAAACAGTTTTCTTTCTGTTCGTATAAAACTCGTAGCCTTAGCAACTTGTTGTCTGCCTGCATGACAGTAGTGATTAGTGTCAGTGCTATTGTCGTTTGAATTTCGTTAACTGTACGTAATAATATCAGAAAAATGGTTCATTTAACAGAAATGCACAAAATAACCATTCTACAAATGATTGGTTATGGAGATAACACACGGACACAGATGGAAGTGTCTCGCTTATTTCACGAAAAATTTCCAAATTTGCCGCCTGTATCCCAAGGAACAATTAGCAAAATAGAAAAGCAGTTTCGCGAGCTTGGTCATGTGAGACAGATAAAAAAAGTAGCTGCCAATGCAGTAAGTGATGATACGAAATTGGATATTACGCTTGAGTTTCAAGAAAACCCACATACTTCTGGTCGACAAGCAGCCCAACTATTCAACGTTAGCCACACAGCAATTTTTCGAACATTAAAGGAAAGTAAAATGCATCCCTATAAAATGATACCAACTCAGGAGCTCATGGAGGACGATTTCGATAGGAGAACGTATTTTTGTGAACAAATGATGGCAATGTTAGATAACAATGTGATCCAATTAGAAGATGTTTTGTTTTCTGATGAGAGCACATTTACACTTCACGGTCATGTTAATCGTCAAAATTGCCGCTATTGGTCTAATGAGAATCCTCATTGGATGAGAGAGGAACATACGCAATATCCTGAAAAAGTTAATGTTTGGGCAGGAATTGTTGGAAATCATATCGTAGGTCCCTTTTTCATTGATGGCAACTTGAATGGGGATAAATATTTAGAACTGCTCCAAAATAATGTCGTGCCAACTTTGACAAACTTATATCCAGATCCAGCAAACCCACAAGTTCCTGCCAATAAAATATGGTTTCAGCAAGATGGAGCACCGCCCCATTACCAAATCAATGTCCGGCAGTACCTGAACCAAATTTTTCCAAATCGGTGGATAGGGAGGCGCGGATCGATAGAATGGCCAGCACGATCTCCTGATCTGTCGCTATTAGACTACTTTTTGTGGGGATATGTCAAAAGTATTGTATACAAAACTAAGCCCCTCAACTTAGATGACTTAAAAAGACGAATCACGCTTGCGATTAGATCAGTCACGCCTGAGATGTTGAGTAATGTTAGAAGACATTTCTATACCAGATTAGCATGTTGCCAAGATGTTCGTGGCGAGCATTTTGAACATTTACTACATTGACATTAATTTTTTTTTGTTTTTTTAAATTATTAAGAAATAATCAGTATTTCTTATTAGAATTTGTGAAATAAAATAATTTTCTATTTTTAATGTTAATTTTTGTAATAAATCTGAAAATACTTAATATTTCCGAAACAGTTGAAGATAGGTATAGGACATTGTACATGAATTATGTCTAGAATTTTCTGAAGAATCCAAAAAATTAATAATATACAGGGGCTTGTATTTAAAATAAGAAAGTTGGTATTGGCCACTGTCACATGACGCACCCTATATAATTTTTTTTTCTTGAAAAAGATGCGCAGTTAAAAATACAAATCGACATGTCCAAGCGTTTTTCCCAACACGTCCTCATTTATCCGTTATCGAATTTATTCCATTTGGCTGTTCCACACTGTATATATATATATATATATATATATATATATATATATATATATATATATATATATATATATATATATATATATATATATAATAATTTTGATAGTGACGTTTCGAAATTATATATATATATATATATATATATATATATATATATATATATATATATATATATATATATATATATATATATATATATATATACGGCGTGTTTCGTGAGGAAAAGGAAATATTTTAAGGGCGTATTCTGGAAGTCAAAATAACGAAATAAACAAAGAATCGTCTAAAAACGTGTGCGCGGAAATACGCATTTCCGAGTAACAATGGCAAACACATTATACAACATCTGTTTTTCTTAAATATTTTAAAAATGATTTAGCATATCACATTGGGCTTGTGATATTATCTAAACTGATAAACATAGATGTCTTCCTGACTAAACCACTTTTCAAAAACCTACTTTTAGTGAATTTTCATTAAGAAAATTCACTAATAGAGAGTTATCGATGGTGAGATATTTGAAAAATTTCTTCAAGTGAGCGCGAAGTAGGGCCCCTAAAACCCTAAAAATTCAAGATCAGTTAAAATGTTTATATATATATATATATATATATATATATATATATATATATATATATATATATATATATATATATATATATATATATGCAACCGATAACTTAAAAAATACTTCACCAATTTAAACCAAACTTGGCAATTCCCTTCATTTTGTTACTGGCTTGGATGAATTCGTTAGACAGTTTTGACATTCAAATATTTTAGGAAAAAAAAAGAAAAAAATTGTTTGAAAACGCAATATCTTTTAAATTACTAAAAATATTAAACTAAAACTTGACAGGCTCGTACACATTGTACAAGTGGTCCTACCTACCAAAGTTTAACTCAATTTATTCAGTAGATCTTGAGTTATAACTAAATAAAAAATCAATAATTTACTATATGACCTGAAATTACCTCTAAATGGATACCTATAATGTTAGACAAGGTCAGACAGATAAATCAAGGTTCCGCTGCCATTTCAAAAAAAATAATCTTCAAATCAAGTTTTAAACGGAGAGGCTACGAAAATATGTCACAACAAACAATCCGTGGGGTTGCCATTTCTACAACTCTCATCTAAATCTGTAGATATCAGAAAAATGTAAATAAATAGAAATTTTAATGAAAGTGATTCAGTTTGTTTAAAAGCAAAATAGAACTACGTTTTATTATATTATATTGCTATTATACATATAAATATTAAGCTTCCTATTTCCATGGTATTGAAAGCCAGCTCCATCTCTCTAGTTCATCTGAGAACACCACTATTTGTCATCTGTTAGCTGACAGGAGTCATGAGAGAAACCTGTACGTTATGGGCATAACCTCAAATTCGACCCCGCTAATACCTTAGAATCTCAGTATATAAAACAACTACCTATATTCAACAGTTAATACAAATAGTAGGTAAATAATAACCCAACTTTTAATTTTAATATAACTTTAACAAATGCCTTCGGGCTTTGAATGTGATTGTAGTATATTATGACTCTAACATCCAACCAAACAAATAAGAAAGTGGTTGTGTACATCAGATTCAGGTTCTTAATCAATGTAGGTACTGAAACAAAATTATTTCAAGAAAAATATGCCTACCTCAAACTAATATAAGTATAGTACCTAGGGTAACTAGGTACTTATGGTTTCTTTACTCTTAGCTTTTACTATTTATGGTTTTTTTTTTTTTTTTTTTTGTTCCCTCAGGGCTCGTCCGCGGCCTTGCCGCCCCGATAGCACCGCAACCCTTGGTTGATTGTGCATACCCCTAGTCTTACTCCACCCATTCCAAAATCACTGTGCCTTGAACTAGTCTGCACAGCGATTGGTAGGGTGAAGTTTTATATTGCTCTGTCTCCGGTCTAGAGTGACCGTAGATCAGTTGTCTTTTCCGGTCCAGAGCTATACACTCGCACAAGATGTGCTGGGCTGATTCCTCCCCCTCGCCGCAGAGTCTGCATGCGAGGTCCCCTTCGAACCGCCCCATTTTATGTAGGTGTTTCTTGACGGCCATGTGTCCCGTCAAGAGACCTGTTGTGTTTCTGAGCTGTCCTCTGCTAAGGTTTAGCAGCTCCACAGCTCTCTTTGAACTGGGTCCGTCAATTGTTGACTTCCCATGTCTGAGCCCTGGACAGTCCGCCCAGTACACCTTGTGTTGGTTTCTGACCCAGGACTTAATGGCTCCCCTGGCAGTGCTCTTTGACACGCCCAGAGCCGGTTCTGGTCCCATAAATGGTTCTGCTGACCCCCTCTTTGCGAGACTGTCAGCTTCTTCATTGCCTTTGACCCCCGAGTGACCCGGCACCCAGATGAGGGTCACCTCATTCTGCCCAGCCAGGTCGCTCGTCTCGTCTCGGCACTCACTCACCAGCCAGGAATTTACCCGTGGGCTACTTAGTGCCTTAAGGGCTGCCTGGCTGTCTGTGGCTATGAGGATCCGCTTGTTGGTGTAGCCCCTCCTCTTGTTCTCCCGCACACAGTGCAGGATGGCGTACATCTCGGCCTGAAACACCGTTGCATGGGCTCCGAGGGAAATACTGTGACTTACCCTCGGTCCTTCCGAGTAAACACCTGCCCCCGTCCCACGCTCCCCGCCAGATCCGTCCGTGAACCAGACGAGCGCGTCCCGTGGTATGCCCGGTGTCTCCTCCCGCCATGCCCCGCGATCAGGGATTTCCACTGTGAAGTTGTTTTCCCTGCACATTCGCGGGCTCGCGAAGTCTGACCTCATTTCAAGCATGGGTTCCTTCACGATCTCCTGAATTTTGCAGTGGCCCCTGAAGCCTGGGTTGATCTTCAGTCTACCATTGCAGGCTAGTCTGTATAGTCCTAGCCTGGCCTCTCCCATAATAACGAAGTGTAGGGGGGGTAGATCCAGCAACACCTCCATGGCGGCTGTTGGGGTTGAAGACATGGCCCCTGTGATGCCTAGGCAAGCCATCCTTTGGATCTTGCCTAGTTTTTGTTTGGCACTGGATTGTGTCACCTTAGGCCACCAGACCAGTGCCGCATATGTTAACGATGGTCTGACCACCCTTGTGTACAGCCAGTGGGCCATACTAGGTCTTAGTCCCCACGTTTTTCCATATAGCCGCCTAGTGACGGCTAAGGTCATGACTGCCTTACGCAGTATTTTTCCAATGTGACCATTCCAGGTTAGCTTAGAGTCCAATACGACCCCAAGATATTTTACCTCCCTGGCCATTGGAACGCTCCTACCGTATAGAGTGAGAGTTCTGTGGCTTTCACACTTCCTCCTCCTCGTAAACGGCACGACGGTTGCTTTCTCGGGGCTCACCCCGAGCCCTTGATCAACCGTCCACCCTTCCACCACTTTCAGTGCAGTCTGCATACGCTCCCACACTGCCTGTGTGACCTTTCCTCGGACTATGATGACAATGTCGTCCGCATAGCCCTGTACCTCATACCCCCCTCCCGAGAGCCTCCCCAGCAGGCCGTCCACGACTAGACACCAGAGCAAGGGAGACAGAAGGCTCCCCTGCGGACACCCCGCCGCGACCCCCGCCAGCAGAGTCCCTCCCGCGAGTGAGGTGAACACCGCCCTGTCCCTGAGCATGGAACCGATCCACCTGCAGCAGGTCTCCTCTATTCCACGCTCCCGGGCAGCTGCCAGAACCGATCCGAACGAGGTGTTGCTACTACTATTTATGGTACATTTGAAGTAAATGAAACTACATAATATCATAGAGCAGTTTAAGGTACATATATAATCAGATGTACAGGGTCAATTATTAAAATTAAAATTTCAAAATTTTTTACTGTTTATATTTATTTCATTTTCAGGTGCAACAAGTGCGTTATGGTAGCGAATTGTTGTAAAAATATTTCAAATAGTGATAACTTAATTTCCCATTAAACTAGAATCTTCAGTTTTGATTTATGGTAAAACCCATATAAAGGCAGCGTGGGTACTAGATTTGAAAAAATAACAAATTTCTTTTAAAAAACCTTTTTTGTTAGTTGGTTTGCAAAAACAGGTTCGATTTATTTGAGTAAAATATATTATCCAAGCAAATAATAAGGAAAAATACCTGCCACGTTTATAATTTGGCAGGTACATTCTTTTTAAAAAAAAATTTCGGTAAATTTGCAGTTTAGGACACGGGGGACTTTTAGAAAAAAATTCAGAAATATGCTTAGAACCCTTTCTGAATACCACAAGAAAAATTTCTTGCAAACGGCCCCTAAGAAAGTTACAGGACCAGGAGTGAATAGGGGTGCTGGGTAGGGAAGAAGATAAAAAGGAAATGTAAGCGGAAAGTTCGAAAAAACCAGTTTACCTGGAACTCTATATGCTACCTTTTACCCATTTTGCAGCTATACTTCCTTACATTCCTGTTTACTTTGCTCAGAACCCTTATTCACCGCAGGTCCCTCAACTTTCTTGGGGTTGTTCCGAAGAAATTTTACTTGTTTTTATTGTTCTTGTTTATGCATTGAGGGTGGTGGTAGGCACGTAGAAGGAAGAGAGCTCCCGCGACGAAGCCGCGAACCAAGATTTTTAATTTATGTTTAAATTGTTACCTCATTTCATTTGTTTAAAATATTTTTCCAAAAATTAATTTGAGGTTGCCTTGTTTGTCAGTCTCACATAGAGAGCTACAATATTTTACCATTTAAAAAAGTATGTATACAGGAACAGTTAATAAGCGATGAAGAGGATCTAAGTGCAGCAAGTACGTTGTGGTAGAGAATCTTCGTAAAAAGATTTCAAATCCGTTAACTCAATTTTCCATTAAGCTATAATCTTCAATCTTTAGCCATAGTAAAACCTATGTAAAACACCTTTTTGGTTGTTTTGTTTGCAAAAACTAGTTAGATTGGGTTGGCTAAAACAAACCCATCCAAGCAATTAATAAGGAAAAATACCTGCCATATTGATAATTTGGCACGTACATTCTGTTTGTAAATAATTTTCTAGCTCCATAAAAAATATAAATTTCTTCCAGTAATCGCTTATTGGGACCTCTAAAACCAATCTCCAAGATCCATTTAAATTTAAAGAATTAGTTTTAATAATATACCTCACTAAGAGTGTACATTTCTGATGAAAATTAACTACTATAATGCACTTGCTGCGCCCAAACTTTTTATGATTATTTTAATTATAATAATTGAAAAATAATGTTAATTAACTTAGTTTGCATTGAAATACCAACAGTGAACATGGCGGGTGGAAACTGAAATTAAATCAGAATCCCCACAAAAATAATAACAGAGACTTATGCGCTAGATACGTATTTCAACAACCAAGTTTTCTTTATCTGTACTCGTCGCACACTAATTGTATGCTCAAAGTTATCGTATTTATAAAACTAAACTACCAATGCTGTAATGATGCCTTGTATTTCATGATCCGTCTTCCGGTGGCTTTATTTCCTCTGCTTTACAAAAAAATCAAGAATTCTAGTCGTACATTTATTTATGAAAGTCGCTAAAAAACGTATGTCGCTTTTGTGTTGTGTTAACCTATCTTTAAGGACTCTGCTTCTTTGACCAATGTATCTTAAACTACAATTATTACATGGAATACAATATACCACTCCAGACACTTTGGAAATTTCATCCTTACTTTTGAGTTTACTGAAAATGTTATTAATTGTTTTTGAATATCGAAACGTTATTTTAAAATTGGTTTCATCTTTAGATATAAACTTTAACCCATTGGAAATACTTTTAATGTATGGGATTGATACGTAAAAAAAGTTAGATGTTTCCGAACTCGAAATTATATGGGTGTTATGTCTGTCAGATAAATTTGATACTGTTTGTAGAGATTGTCTTGTATTGTAATGGTGATTGTTTGAACAATTGTATAAAAACTTATTAAGTAGTTTGGGAGGATAAGACTTGTTAACAAAACTATAAAAAAGTTTTCTAAAATTTTTTTCATGGAGAGAAGGATGGCATATCTTTAATATTCTATTTTTTAACCTAACAAAATGTTAATTTTAGTTTTAAATAAATGATCTGAATGAAAATTAATATACCTTTGAGAATTAGTTGGCTTTATACACCAATCTAAAATTATGTTGTTATCGTTTGTTCTCATTAATTTTGTATCTAGGATGGTACACTGTTGTCTGTTTCCTCTTCTAATGCAAATTTAATAAATTGGTTGTAAGAATTAAAAACCTCTAAAATGTGTGTTGTTGAATTTAGAGGAATACTACAAATAATGTCGTCAACATATTTAAAAAAAAAGGAATATTGAAATTTAATTTTGGTACACATGTTTCAAGCAAATCATCTATAACATATTGTGCAATAATTGGAGAGATACAAGCACCCGTTGGAGTTCCAAAAATTTGTTTATAATATGTGTTTTCAAAAACAAAATAGCTTAACTTTTATACAATTGTTCAAACAATCACCATTACAATACAAGACAATCTCTACATACAGTATCAAATTTATCTGACAGACATAACACCCATATAATTTTGAGTTCAGAAACATCTAACTTTTTTTACATATTAATCCCATACATTAAAAGTATTTCCAATGGGTTAAAGTTTATATTTAAAGATGAAACAAATTTTAAAATAACGTTTCGATAATCAAAAACAATTAATAACATATTCAGTAAACTCAAAAATAAGGATGAAATTTCCAAAGTGTCTGGAGTGGTATATTGTATTCCATGTAATAATTGTAGTTTAAGATACATTGGCCAAACAAGCAGAGTCCTTAAATATATATAACACAGGACAAAAGTGACATACGTTTACAAAAAAGAACTTGAGGTCTGTCAGAACACAATCTCGACACTGGCCACAATATAAATTTTAGTAATGTTTCTATTTTACACTGTGAAACCTTAAGTAATAAAAGAATGTGTTTAGAAGAATCTGAAATAACTTTTAACGACAATTTAATAAACTTAAAGAAAGATAATAATTTTAGAAATCACTACCCCTATTTATATTTCCTTGACAAAAACAAAAAACAAATTCAATTAGATAATAGTTAGCTTTATATGTCAGCTTGGCACTTCAGTCAAATTTATAAAAAGGTTTTTTATGTTTGTTATTGAATAATTAGTTTAGTAGAACTCACATTATATGTAAGTATTTTAAACTTTTATATTTTTCCCATGTAAATTGTAAACTTTTTTCTTTCCATGTTGTAGCCTTGAGAATGGAATAATTTTTTCCGAAAGCTCGGCCTATAATAAAGAGTTTTATTTTGCAACTGACGGCTTTCCCACAATTTTTTGATAAATAACACTATTACCGTCACAAAAACTTAATACTATATATATATATATATATATATATATATATATATATATATATATATATATATATATATATATATATAACATATAAAGTCTGAAACCGATCTCGGATTTGGGTTCCAGGGGTCCTAAATAGCGCTCATTTGAAGAAACTTTTTCAAAATTCAAAAGTCAGGATCTCCTAATTAGTGAATTTTTTTCTAAGAAAATTCACTAAAAACCTCTCGAAAACCTGACAAAATGAAGTGAGGAAGCTTTAGTGAAATGAAAAGAGCTGCTAGAGACAAAGAGTCATGGTCGCGTCGACAATGTGACATCGCTTTAGACCTTGATGATGATGATGGTTTTATAATGTTTGTAGTGGTTATGTCATAAGAAAAAGGCAAACACAAAAGTAGTAGTGGTAGTTTTGTTATAGTTTTAGTAGTTCGCCCACGCTCGTTTTCACTCATTTGCCTAAATCTACTTAAAATGTAACTCATTTAAGGTTTTGCATTTTACACACTTTATAGCGAATTGATATCTCGAAGTAATATAAAGACAGTTGTAAAACTGATTGTGAAATGAAAACCGTATACAAGATAAGACAGTTTTCATAATCTCGTATATGCGTAACATAAAAGTGGCTATTTTTAATGGCTAATTACGTGTTACACACGTTTTGTACGTTATTATTCACACGTTATATCTTTGTTTCGTCAAACTGTAATTGCAAAATCGGGATTAATTATATCAAGGTGGCATTAGATTACTATGAAACCAACTAATTTATTAACTTCTGCTGAAACTTAACTTTTTGCTTATAAACAATTCAATGTCTGGACGTAGCAAGTGCGTCATAGTATCGAATTTTCATAGAAATGATTTTAGGTATATATATATATATATATATATATATATATATATATATATATATATATATATATATATATATATATATATATATATATATATATATATAGTGTGTTACACTTTAAGTGGCGACAGTTCATTATTTCATAACCGGTCGGCCGATTTCCAAATTATTATTTTTTGAATAAAGTACTTGAAAGGCTCCACATCCTGCTATGCAGTAGTTTGAGATTCGCCTTTTCCATCGCCTACTACGCTAACCAATAAGACACCAACAATGACTAAAGCATATTAGGCATTTTGTTTACTAAAGAAACAAATATATCTATCCATTTAGGCACATCTGTAAGTCACAAATCCCAAGTTTCAATGTCGAATAATACCAAGTGTTCACAACTTGAGTGCAAAAAATGAAAAAAAAAAGAGTTTTTTTGAGTACGCTAGTGAGTGTCATGCGAATATTGTATTTCCAGTGGATTAAGAGTGACATAGTGTATCAATTCACACATATCATCCGCGTATCTTATACAGAGTGTTCAGAATAAATACGGAAACATACCCTTTTGCAATATATTACCTAATTTGGACTTTGATCGGACCAGCATCTTAAATTTTGGGAAGATACCACTCAATTATTTCTAAAGGTGAAGATTGGAACCTCCGATAAGCACTGACACGTACACGTAAAAATAAAATGAAAATGACAGATGATGTATTCAAAATGTCTAGGCGATGTTTGTCAATATTTAATATAAAAGTACAATCAAACTATAACAATAATAACTAACAACAATTACAATAATTTAATAACTAACCAGTAACATCAAGAAATCAGATTGTATGCAACGAAAATATGGAGCTTACCTTCTTCTTTAACCCAGATATTCCCAACGTTCTATATGTAGGACGCTTTACAAATATGCTCCTAGATTCAATAGGAAACGTGTTAGTGGCGACATCTTGTGGTAACATGTAGAACTATAGGTAGTCTAGTGAACTTTGTTACCAACATACACAGATTGCTGTCAAAAGTGTTTTACAAGTGCATTGAAAATGGACAAAATGGTTGATAGTAATTTCAGTGACTATGGAATATGTTTTGAAAGGTAAATATCATCATTGCTATTACAAATTTTGCATAAATGTACTCCCTAAGGATGCTGCAAATACTAGTTACTAATATATTTTTAATTGGGTTCATTTTGTGATTATATTGGGGTTAGAAACATGACCGTCCTATATGTAGGACGTTGGGAATATGCATTACGATTTTCCACTTTTCAGGGGCCTATCATTGAATGAAGTGATTGCACTTCTTGAGGAAGACGATGACTTGGAAAACATTAGTCAGGCTGATGTCACCATTTTACCGCCAGAAAATGCAAATGACAACATAACCGACGAAGACTCAGGTGAAGAAGACAACATAAATTTGTCGAACCTCCCCGCCAGTCAACTGCGAGCACCTGCTGAAGTTGAATTTGCTTGTCACACAGGTGAAATATTAGCTGGTAATAACTTCTAATATATGTACTTACTGAAATGATCTTATTATTTCAGCGCCAGAAGTAAATATAGATTCAGAGGATGATCCAGAGGATAACCTACCCCTGTCACATTTTATAGCTCGTAAGAATGCAAAAAGAAAAGCATATCATTGGTCAAGTGGGGATATCTCTTCAGTTTCCACATGGGTAAATGATGAACCAGCAGCAGCTCCTAGCTCACAGTCTCCGCTTGCGTTATTTGAAGAATTTTTTGACGATGATATTTTTGATCTAATGGAAATAGAGACTAATAGATATGCTAGCAGCCATAATCAACCGGCCAACATAACAAAAAAGGAGCTGAAAGCATTTATTGGTGTGTTGATTTTGAGCGGCTATAATGTATTGCCCCGAAGAAGACTGTACTGGGAACGTAGCCCAGATACTCACAGTGAACTGGTTTCAAACGCTATTTCCCGAAATAGGTTTGAATTTATTATGAGCAATATACATTTTATAGACAATAACACCATCAATGCATTGCCTGACAAATTTGCAAAAGTTAGACCGCTATATGTACATCTGAATAAAAAATTTATTGAGAAGGGCCCGTTGCAGGAAAATCATAGCATCGACGAATCCATGGTTCCATATTTTGGCCGCCATGGATGTAAACAATACATCCATGGTAAGCCTATTCGATACGGCTATAAAATATGGATGGGTTGTACTCGGCTGGGATATGTGAATTGGATGGAGCCATATCAGGGTGCAGCCACCCATGTTTCAGAGAAATATAAAGAATACGGTGTAGGTGCAGGTGTAGTTCTCACCTATGCTGACGTCTTGCATAGTAAATGGCCCGATAAGAATTTTCATTTATACTTTGATAATTTTTTTTCATCTCTACATCTCCTCAATTTGTTATCCAGCAAACATACGCGAGCTACTGGTACAATTCGAAAGAATAGATTGCTGGGAAACCCATTTCCTGATGATGTTTCACTCAAGAAAGCTCCACGTGGGACATTCCATTCAAAGAAAACAAATGAAAATATTATCGCTGTACAGTGGAACGATAATAACATTGTTACAATGTGCTCGAATTCTGTAGGCATAACACCACTTCATTCGGTAAGAAGATATTCTTATAAAGAGAAGAAGAATATATCTGTTGATCAACCCCACATAGTAAATGTCTACAACCAAAATATGGGCGGTGTGGACCGTTGTGATCAGAATGTAAGCCTATATAGGACATCGATACGCGGTAAAAAGTGGTATTTTCCGCTCATAATGCAAGCGGTGGATTTAGCTGTACATAATGCATGGCAGTTGCATAAAATCTATGCTGATAAACAAAATCAGTTGGACCACTTGTCATTCCGAAGACAAATAGCGTTGTCTATACTTCAGACAAATCTGAAAGAAAAAGGCCGTAATTCTACAGGCAGACCAAATTCTAATGAAAATCTAGGAATCAGATATGATAACATTGGGCATTTTGTTATACCCCAGGACACTCAAACTAGATGTCGCCACTGTCACTCTAAAACCACCACTAGATGTGTAAAATGTAACAGCGGTTTACATGTAAAATGTTTCCTGGCATACCATACTTTGAAAGTCTAGCAGTATTCCTAGTGCCCAACGTCCTATATATAGGACGGCCCTTTTTTCAAAAACTAATAATTTTTTCTTCAACTTTATGTATGATGTAGCTTTGTAAGTTCAAAATAAATGCATTTTATAGCAAGATTAGTTATTTTCTTGACAAAAAATGTTTTGGGCATATCTGGGTTAATATGCATAGCTAGGCGTATATGTATATATATATATATATATATATATATATATATATATATATATATATATATATATATATATATATATATATATATATATATATATTATATGTTTATATACAAAGTACGCCTAACTATGCATATTAAAAAAGAAGGTAATAGATTAATGTGTGTCCATATTTTCGTTTTATTTTTATTTTTTCAATATTATTGACAAAATATCGTAACGTCGCCATTGGATTTTTATTATTGTTGTTTCTGTTTTGTTATGAATACGTATAAATCAATGCAATTTTCTCCTGTCTGATGATGCCGTCAAGCTGCGAAACCGGCTACAGAGGGGAAAACGTTTGTGAAACCAGAGAAAAAGTATCTACGTCTGTATTTAGTACGAAACGGTATCACCAAGTAAGAGCAACAACAATTAATGAATTAAAGAGGCCTTCTATTGAAGACCTTGCCCTTTGTATGGAAAATTGAAGATCAAGCAGATGAACGTTTCCCAAAATACGTCATTCTGCCAACTACAGCCACATCAAATAAATCTAAAATTATAAGATAGCGAGCAAACTCGTTTCATTTATTAGAAAATACAACTACATTCCAAAATAATTAGTAAAAAATTCTTATGAACTAACACAAAATTTAAATAACTTGATTATTTCTGCAAACAGTAAATCAATTTTGTTTGTTGTGTGTATCGTGTATTATAAAATACCTCCTAAAGAATGTTTACTTGTATCAGAAAACGATTTACCAAAAAAGTCTAGACGCAGCAAGTGCGTTATGGTAGTTAATTTTCATAATAATATTTTAAATAGCAAATATTGGTTTTTAAAGAAAGCATGCATCAAACTTGGTTACCAGCATGACCTATATAGTAAGCATAGTACCATATATCATCAAAATAACTTTATTGTTTAAAAATGAACAAAAATTTTTCGTAAATAAACATTAATGTTCCCGAAGAAAGTAGCTTCCTGACCAACGAACCTTATAGGTTAATATCAACTTGAGCTACTCAAATATGAAGCCTTTAATGCGTCCAGAATTATTTCTTTTCTTATAAACATGCATTATAATTTCGTTGGAGAAATTCGATACATGAAAGGTCAGCTCAGAACTGGTACGGACCGGGCGAATTTGACTATCTAAATAAAAGAAAGCATTGTTTAATCTAATTGAACTGATAAGATTTTATTTAAAAAATCGTGACTATAACCCACTTGTTGCGTCCCAAATTTCTTTTTTTTTACCAATATGCATTATAATTAGTGCTCGAAATTCGATACATTAAAGGTCAGCTCTGAACTGACACGGACCGGGGGAATCCGACTCTCTTATTAAAAAAGCATTGTTTAATCTATTTAAACTGAGCAGATTTTAGGACAAATTCGCTACCATAATGCACTTGCTGCGTCCCGAATTACCTTTCTTACAAACATGCATTATAATTACGTGGTCGAAATTCTATACATTAAAGGTCAGCTCAGAACTGGCATGGACCGGAAGAACCGGACTATCTAATTAAAACAAAGCATTGTTTAATTTATTTTAACTGAGCAGATATACATTTACCTGGCTAACGAACTTATCGAAGCCACTTGCAAAAGGAAGGTATTAACCAAATTTGTTTCTTATGGGCCCATTATTTTTTGAGTTATCGGTATGACACACATACACACCAATATATATATATATATATATATATATATATATATATATATATATATATATATATATATATATATATATATATATATATATATAATTTTTTTTTTGAAGAAAATTCATTAAAAGTCTGGACGCAGCTAGTGCGTTATGGTAGTGAATCTTCATAAAAATGTTTTAAATTGCAAATATGTGTTTTGTTTAAAGAAAGCCGGCATAAAATTTGGTTACCAGTATAACTTATATAGTACTAAACTAATACGAAATACTAAACAACGTACTAAATAGCGCTCACTTGTGGAAATTTTTTCAAAATTCAAAAGTCGCGATCTTCTCATTCGTGAATTTTTTAATGAAAATTCATTAAAAGTCTTAACGCAGCAAGTGCGTTATGGTAGTGAATTCTCATAAAAATGTTTTAAATTGCAAATATGTGTTTTTTTTAAAGAAAGCAGGCATGAAATTTGGTTACCAGTATAACTTATATAATAGAAACAATGTACCATATATCATCAAAATAACTTTAGTGCTTGAAAATGTACAGAAATGTTTCGAAAATAAACTTTAAAATGTTCCCGAAAAAAGTAGTTTCGTGCCCAACGAACCTCATAGGTTAATAGCAAATTGAGCTATTCAAATTTGAAGCCTTCAATAAAAATTCTCTACCATAATACACTTGCTGCGTCCCGAATTTATTTTCTTACAAACACGCATTACAATTACGTGGTCGAGATTCGATACATTAAAGGCCAGCTCAAAACTGGCACGTCAAACCAACAATTAAAAGAGAACGAATAAGATTATTTACTGCAAATGAAATGTTCAAAATGATATCAATAAGTAGGTACTAATTGACAATATAGAAGAATCAGGTGTACGTCATTGCCAAATTAGCGTTATTCTTAATAACATAAATCTGTTTCGAAAGCTAATTAAATATGTCACATTTAAGTGAAACCCAGCGTATATAAATTTTAATTCTTGTTGGATGCGGTGACAAAACCAGAACACATCAAGAAGTGTTCAATTTGTTTAATGCGAAATATCCAGATAGACGTATCAGCCAATCCACTGTGAGTCAAATCGAGAAGAAATTCTGAGATACTGCACATGTTAAACACATGTTTGCAAGGTTTTAAATGACTGCAATCCTGGCAATTGGATAGGTAGGCTAGGAGCAACAGAGTGACCCCCCACGTCCTCAGATCTTATGCCCCTAGATTTTTTATAGGGGCGTTTAAAATCAACAATCTATGTTAACAAACCAAATAGCCTAATTGAAAAATAGAATTAGCTATGAAATTAGTCGAATTAGCACTGACCTTATTCGCAATATACAAGAGGAGTATGTCAACAGATTTGCCTATTGTCGAGAAGTCGGTGGATTGCATTTAGAACATTATATATTAAACTTGCATGAAGTTTTCTACTAGTTATTGGTAGGACCTTCTTAAATTATTCTATTATACTGCATAAGCCTCAGGTTTATTGCATAGACGATGTATGATAATCAATAAATAATAAATAATAATTAAATATTTAAAAGAAACAATACTTTAATTTATTTTTTTAATTTTATTATTATTTTTTAAACAAAATCCTATTAAATGCAGATGTAGAGCCTACTTATCTGGTTTTACAATTGTATTTTTTCTTCTATGTAAAAACCGAGAAGACAACAAACACTTGTAAAACCAGAGCAGTAGTATTTACATATGCATTTAGTACAGAATGGTTTCACAGTAAGGGAACCAACAATTAATGAATTAAAAGCCTATTGAGAGATGAAGGTACTTTTACTCGCCAGGGTTAATTTAACTTTAGAGAAAAGCTTAAGTGGGATAATGAAAGTCATCATGTACTAGTAGAACGTCACCTCCAACATGAATCCAAAACTTATGTTTGGTGTAGAATAATCGAAAATTATATGTAAAACGTCCAAAACTATCGCTACTGAAGAAATGAAACCCTGTGGAACTCCCTTAGTAATTTATAAGTTATCTGATCAAACACCATCAAAAAGAACACCAAAGGAGCACCACTTAAGAAAACTAGACTAAACTATATATCTATAGGCATAATGTCTAATGCAATCTGTACCGCATGCTAGCCTGAATCAAACGATCTAGAAACATTAAAAGTAATTTCATGGTTTTCTTCAAAATTTTCGAGATCAGAAGACTAATGTTTGATGTAGAATAATCGGAAATTATATCTAAAAACTTTAAAACTATCCCTACTAAAGAAATGAAACCCTGTGGAGCTCCCTTAGTAATTTATAAGTTATCTGATCAAACACCATCAAAAAGAACACCAAAGGAGCACCACTTAAGAAAACTAGACTAAACTAGATATCTATAGGCATAATGTCTAATGCAATCTGTAAATGGATGATAATTGAGGAGTATCGCATGCTAGCCTCAATCAAACGATCTAGAAATATCCAAAGTAATTTCATGGTTTTCTTCAAAATTTTCTAGAGCAGAAGACTAATGTTTGTTGTAGAATAATCGGAAATTATATCTAAAACGTCCAAAACTATCCCTACTGAAGAAATGAAACCCCGTGGAACTCCCTTAGTAATTTATAAGTTATCTGATCAAACACCATCAAAAAGAACATCAAAGGAGAACCACTTAGGAAAACTAGACTAAACTAGATATCTATAGGCATAATATCTAATGCAATCTGTAAATGGAAGCTTATTGAGGAGTACCACATGCCAGCCTCAATCAAACGATCTAGAAATATCCAATGTAATTGCATTTAAAATTTTCGAGAGCAGAACTTGAAAGATAAGTGACGTGAATTTTGAGATAAAGAAAATTCCGAACGAGAAATGAATTTTTTACAAAATAGTTGCAAATAGTTAAATAACATTTTGTTGTAAGCGGACAAATAATATGATTTATTAGATTATTTTTTTTTGGCATTATTGGGGGTAGTAAACATTTATTTGCGTCAAGGTCACTCCGTTTATTTATTCCAAGTCATTCGCTATAATGGTACCAAATTAAATAAATGCACTTTATCATCGTTATTTCTCAAGGATCTAATTTGTAATTTTGTTGGTACTACATCAATGTCGAAGGCTTCTTCTATTAATACCTCTTTCCATGTACGTTTATTAATTACCGGACATCTATCAATATTTTGTTACTTAACTTAAAAAAAATGCTATCAAATCTACTGTTATACATTTAACTTTCTTGAGAAGCTAGGAGGGTGCAGTGGACGGTGAAGTGAGCTCTTCTTCTTCTGGGGGCCAGCGAAAGTATTGCGCTACCTCACCACGTATGTGACTGTCTATAAAAGCATGGGGCTCATAATGGAAATCATCCAGTGGGTTTGGGTACTTCACACAAGCTGCCATGAGACTTCTGGTAAGTTGAAAGAAGTGTTGTTCGTGAATAATGTTACCGGTAATCATATGTTAACATACGGTGTGCGTATATGTAATAGTGAAACTGTTCCGTATTACAGAAGATATCGTTCCGGCACGTGACTGATTATTCTAGTGAAGTTTCTCTATTTGCTCTGTCGATAATAATTATTGTGCCGTTATAATTAAATTCGAATGTGCGCTTTCTTTGACCAACTGCTTGTTATCCATTTACACATACATGAATTCGCGCTTGTTCAGTGCTTTAATTTGATATCTGCCTGTCAATGTTGATTATAATTTACGGCGGTTAAGTATCTTGTTTATTGCGATTTTAGTTTACGGGTAGTAAGCCTGAAGCCAATACCCCCGACGGTAATTAAAAATTAATTAACATTTTAACTTGAGGATTCGCAAACGGAACGAATTTCAGTATTTCTAAATTGTAATTTAATTTAATCAAAAAAATAAATAAATAAGTAGAGAGCCTAATACTTAATACGTGAATAAAAAGTAAACCGATAAATATTAGAAAAAGCTTGTCTATTCTACCAATTAGAACAGCCACTAAATGTGGTTAAAATATTAACTCTATTTTATGTTTAACTTTATTTTATAATAGTGCGAGATCAAATAATGAGAAAGCATTATTTGGCCTATTAACAACCAAACAATAAAGACATAACTTCAATTTTAAATGATTTGTTAGCTTTGTAAGCTTGAAAGGGGTGCTACTAATATATAGCCATTTATTAGTGAATTTTCTTAAAAAAAAATTCACTAATGAGATCCCGACTATTGAATTTTGAAAACATTTCTTCAAATGAGCGCTAATTAGGCCCCCCAGAACACATATCCAGGGTCAGTTTCAATTTTTATATGTTTATATATATATATATATATATATATATATATATATATATATATATATATATATATATATATATATACATATATATATATATATATATATATATATATATATATATATATATATATATATATATATATATATATATATATCACACCGATAACTCAAAAAATAATGGGCCGATTTTGATTAACTTTGGTGAATAAATTCCTTTTGCAAATGGCTTGGATAAGTTCGTTAGCCAGGAAAATCTGCCCAGGTTTTCCCGGAAAATTTTGTGTTTTCTTTCGAAAAAAAATTATATCTCCGGAATTAACAAAGTAGGGGAACCAAATTTGGTACGCGAGTTTATATCCTCATAGGTAAGTTACCTACCAAAATTTAGCTATGTGTGTGTCAAAAGACAAAAAAGTTATAGGCATTTAAAGAAAAATAAATTGGGGTTTTCCTCAAAACGTCAAAGTTGCGATTTAAAAGGTCAAAATCGGCAACATTTAGGCAAATAACTTGAATCTAATATGGCTATGGAAATCAAATGTTTCAAGAAGGATATTTTACAAACCCTGAAATCTTAGTTTCAACCGTCATTGTCCTTCATTTTACTAAAATGTTTCCAGAAAATTCATTTCAAATAGGCCATTTCTCTGATGCTTGGCAGTAGTCTTAGCTATAGAGTTTATCGTTTAATGGTATATAATTGTTGTCGAATTTTCGTAAAAAAACAATAAAGCTCAATATATCCGTTATTATACAAGATATGAAAAAAAATTGTATATATTAATTATAGGGTTTCTTGAGCTACATCTTAAAAAAATATTTCTACAATCACAGGGTGGCCCATAAGTCATTGGTGATACAAATTTTCTTTTTTTTTTAATTAAACACGTCTTATGTTATCGCATTTTTGCATTTTCAAACGAAATATAATGCATGTTTGTAAGAAAAGAAATTCTGGATGCAGCAAGTGCGTTATGGTAGCGAATTTTGATCAAATGCTTCATATTTGATTAGCCCAATTTGCTATTAACCTATAAGGTTGACCAAGAAACGAGTTTTTCCGGGAACACTTAAGTTTACTTTTGGAAATTTTTGTACATTTTCACACAAAGTTATTTTTATTCAACATGGCACATTGTTTTTACTATATAGGTTATACTGGTAACAAAAATTAATGCCTGCTTTCTTAAAAAGAAAACACACATATTTGCAATAAAAACATTTTTTATGAAAATTCACTACCATAACGCACTTGCTGCGTCCAGAGTTTTTAATTTTTTTTTCTCTGAACCTCAAAATAAGACCTCATTAACAGTCTACCATTCTGTTTATGTTATGTTAGTTTATTTGTAAATAAAGAAATTCTAAAACACAGAAATCACAATTACAAAAGATTAGTACGGGCTACCCACAATATGTTTTTAGCGAATTTTTACAAAGAAGATTTCGCTAATAGAGACTTTAAAATTTTCGTACACTATTTTTAGATGAGCACGAATTAGAACCTTTGAATCCTATTTTCAAAATTGATTAAATTTTTATACATACATACATACATACATATATATATATATATATATATATATATATATATATATATATATATATATATATATATATATATATATATATATATATGAAATATATATTATTAAAACTTATTTTCATTTTATGTTCATATATAATCTTTTTACCTCAGGGTGGTTAAATGGAGGCACTTGCAATTTATTTTGGCTTTTGATACTGAAAACATTTTGTTAACTAGGCGTAAAATTAAATGTATTAAACTATCATAAAAAAATTGAAAATCGATAAGCCTTTTTTAAATCGCAGAAATAAATTTAATTTGATTGTATTATTTAATTTCTGTTTTTTTTTTAAATAAACGTGGACAATAGACATTACAATATATAGGACTTGAATCACCCTATTCTCTTCCAATTACTCTGTTAAAACTCGAAAATAGTCTTCTTTCAAAAATTGTCACAATCTTTTTCCATTTTCCTCTGCTTGTTTTGGTAGTCCATGCTTGTCATTTTTTAAAGATTCAGACTTTGTTTACAGATATAAAATTATTTATAACACGAAATAGTTTATTATTGAAGATCACATATTTGTTACTAAAAACGTTTTTATGAAAATTCACTACCATAACGCACTTGCTGCGTCCTGACTTTTTGTTTTCGTCAAGGAAAGGGACAGTGTTTGGAAAAGTTATTATCTTTTTATATTATGTCTAATAATAATAATAATAATAAACAGTTTAGTGGACAAGTAAATTATTATGTTACATTTATTCTGAGAAGCTTTTGGTAGCAAAAGAGCGATGATTTTTATGTTTTAGTGATTCACGGCCTTAGTAAAAATGTTGGTGGACGTTAGAACTAGTAGAATATAGTATACTTAAAAAGTGACAAAACAATTTTTCACAACTGAACTTTACAAGAGGATATTTAGCAAAATTGTATATATATATATATATATATATATATATATATATATATATATATATATATATATATATATATATATATATATATATATATATATACAGGGTCGCTGATAAGTCTGGAAACGGTCGATTATCCGGGAAAATATACAAGGTGTCGAAAAAAGTTTTATACAAAAGTTTTTGGGTTCTTCAATGTCTACTGGGCGGTGATAATTTTATTTATACAGGGTTGGTCATACAGGCGTGGCACACCAATATTATTTTTTTTTTAATGGAACACCCTATATATTATTCGATATTTCAATCCTTCTCTTAATTTCGAGCAACATTTATGAGAAGCATAATGTACCTAAACTCAATCGTTTCCGGGTAAAAAAATAAATAAAAATAAACGCTACTGTTTTTAAAATCTATTGGATGAAGAACAAAAATAAATGAAAAGTAGAATATCTCTTGAAAACAATCTGTGAGTGTGAAAATTCACTACCATAACGCACTTGCTGCGTCCTGACTTTTTGTTTTCGTCAAGGAAAGGGACGGTGTTTGGAAAAGTTATTATCTTTTTATATTATGTCTAATAATAATAATAATAATAATAAACAGTTTAGTGGACAAGTAAATTATTATGTTACATTTATTCTGAGAAGCTTTTGGTAGCAAAAGAGCGATGATTTTTATGTTTTAGTGATTCACGGCCTTAGTAAAAATGTTGGTGGACGTTAGAACTAGTAGAATATAGTATACTTAAAAAGTGACAAAACAATTTTTCACAACTGAACTTTACAAGAGGATATTTAGCAAAATTGTATATATATATATATATATATATATATATATATATATATATATATATATATATATATATATATATATATATATATATATATATATATATATATATATATATATATACAGGGTCGCTGATAAGTCTGGAAACGGTCGATTATCCGGGAAAATATACAAGGTGTCGAAAAAAGTTTTATACAAAAGTTTTTGGGTTCTTCAATGTCTACTGGGCGGTGATAATTTTATTTATACAGGGTTGGTCATACAGGCGTGGCACACCAATATATTTTTTTTTTAATGGAACACCCTATATATTATTCGATATTTCAATCCTTCTCTTAATTTTGAGCAACATTTATGAGAAGCATAATGTACCTAAACTCAATCGTTTCCGGGTAAAAAAATAAATAAAAATAAACGCTACTGTTTTTAAAATCTATTGGATGAAGAACAAAAATAAATGAAAAGTAGAATATCTCTTGAAAACAATCTGTGAGTGTGAAAAGAACCGGTTGCGATGTTTTTAACATTGTTTGGAATCCCAAGATAAGATAAGATGCCCATAAGAAACGCAGTATTATTCTTTTGTTTTAAAATGTTTCCAGGACAACGAATGTCAAACATTCATTCAGTGTCAACAGTTTTGAAACATTAGTAATTTAGTGTCAACAGTTTTTGTGCAAAATGGCAAGTTTAAGTGAAACCGAACGTATCGAAATTTTAATGATGATAGGGTACGGTGATAGAACACGAAGTTTTGCTCAAGTGGTGATTATGTTCAATGAGTTGCATCCTGAGCGGGAATCGATCTCCAAATCCACAGTTTTGAAAACTTTGCATCGTTTTCACGAAACTGGCGGTATCAAGGATAAACCTAGAACTGGAAGGCCAGTAACCGTTACAAATGAAGAAAATTCTTTGAATGTAATATTGGATGTGGTGGAAAATCCGAAAACTTCGGCACAGCAATTGGCTTTAAATCACAATATGAGTCGATATTCAATTCAAAAGATTACGAAGCGGGAAAAGTTCCGTCCATATAAAATTCATTTATTGCAAGAACTGAGTGAAGACGATTTTGATCGCAGAATCGAGTTCTGTGAACTTATTATGGAGAAGTTACGCCAAAATTTTAACTTTGCCAACCACATTTTGTTTTCCGACGAATCTACATTTTGTTTGAATGGACAAGTCAACCGACACAACTGTAGGTACTGGTCAGACGAAAACCCACATTGGATGGAACAAATTCACACCCAAAGACCGCAAAAAGTAAATGTTTGGTGTGCTATTATTGGTGGACATATCATAGGACCTTATTTTATACACGGTAATTTGAACTCTGCTCGATATTTGACACTTTTGCAAGAATCAATTGTTCCAGACGTTAGTCGATTATTTCCGAACAATAACGACCCAAATCTACCAGCGGAAGAAATATGGTTTCAGCAGGATGGGGCACCCCCTCATTTTGGAATTGAGGTACGGGAATATCTGAATCAAACCTTTCCTGGCAGATGGATAGGGCGCAGGGGAACTATTGAATGGCCAGCTAGGTCTCCCGGCATGACGCCGCTTGACTTTTTTTTGTGGGGTCATGTAAAAAATTTAATTTACCAAAATAGACCGCAGAATATTGAAGAGTTGCAAGCAAGGATTGTGCATGAAATTAATAACATTCCTCAAAACGCTCTTGTAAATGCAGTGCAATGTTTTGTTAAGCGAATTCATTATTGTCAGGAGGTCAATGGAGAACACTTTGAACATCTTATAAAATAGGATTTCAAACAATGTTAAAAACATCGCAACCGGTTCTTTTCACACTCACAGATTGTTTTCAAGAGATATTCTACTTTTCATTTATTTTTGTTCTTCATCCAATAGATTTTAAAAACAATAGCGTTTATTTTTATTTATTTTTTTACCCGGAAACGATTGAGTTTATGTACATCATGCTTCTGATAAATGTTGCTCAAAATTAAGAGAAGGATTGAAATATCGAATAATATATAGGGTGTTCCATTAAAAAAATAATAATATTGGTGTGCCACGCCTGTATGACCAACCCTGTATAAATGAAATTATCACCGCCTAGTAGACATTGAAGAACCCAAAAACTTTTGTATAAAACTTTTTTCGACACCTTGTATATTTTCCCGGATAATCGACCGTTTCCAGACTTATCAGCGACCCTGTATATATATATATATATATATATATATATATATATATATATATATATATATATATATATATATATATATATATATATATAATAAGGTAATATAAATTAAATTGGTAAATATGTTGCGATTATAATGGCTGAGCCATTTACGTAAATGGAAGTTTCTAAATCAATGGAAACCTTAGTTATTACCATTTAGAACAGTTTATTAAAAATTTGCTAGCATAACACACTTGCTGCTCATGTTTTGAGAGTCTTAACCGAGACTATTCAAAATAATATCTTAAACTTGTGTACCAAATTTGATTACCATAGCTTTTTTATTTTTGGAGTAAAATTTTTTCCGAAATAAAACCCAAAATGTTCCTGGAAAACCTGGTTCGATATTCCCCGCTAACGAACTTGTCCAAGCCACTTACAAAAGAAAGGTACATGCCAAATTTTATAAAAAGCGGCCTATTATTTTTTGAGTGTGTAATACATACATACATACATATATATATATATATATATATATATATATATATATATATATATATATATATATATATATATATATATATACTCGAGTAATATATCGTTTAAGGGTCTGTTTTATTAGAAACACTTTCAATTTCATGAAAAATCTGGTATTCTGTGCTCAAATTAAATTAGGAGTTAAATATCACTGACAGAAATATCTAATTCCTTTTTTTACTAAAACGGCGTAAAAAGTCTCCACGCATATAGAAAATTTAATTTTGGAACGATTTTTTGTGTCTGTCGGTCGGTCTGTCGACCTGTATGTCTATCTGCTAGTGGGCGCAATAACTTCCGGATGAATTGAGCTACCATCTTCAAATTTGGTATCCAGTTACCACCCTTCAAAAGAACGCTTCGACTTGTTTTTGGGTAAGATCGCTTCAGGGGCTGAAAATCGTTTTTTGGCTAAAACTCGAGTAATATAACGTTTCAGAAGTTTATGGGTACAGGAATAGAAATATTTACTTTGCAAGTCATGGACCCTAAATTCATTTCTTGTGAATGTGTTTCTGAGTAGAGTAGATGAGTAGATTGTCACAGTAAGGTATGTGCAAGTTATAATTCAACTTGCAACACTATTTTGTTGGGTTATCGTAATATATATATATATATATATATATATATATATATATATATATATATATATATATATATATATATATATATATTCAAATCCCTGATCTTTATTTGGTATAAAATGGCTAATAAACTCTAGCCGAATTACGTACTATAGTCATTTAACAGCTAATAATGTCTAGAGATCCTTCCTAGATAATGATCTACGGTACATTTAATCTTCAGAATAGGAATTGTTAATAAATGTTTTACATTAGCAGGCAAATCATACAACAGCGCAATAACATCATATAATTAATCGGAAACATTTTATTAACTTATTTAATTAAAAGTAATTATCTGTGTGAAGAAAGTAAGTCACTATTTTATTTTAACATGCACTGTTGCTCCAACATATTTTATTTATTATCACCTTGTTAGAGAATAATCAATACATCACCACAATCTAAATGGGACGTCGCATTGTCGTCGCAACCCTAATTGTATATCTTCAGCAATATCAACTTATACTTCATTTATTAAAAAAAATCTATAACGTACTAAATTTTCAAGTTTATTCTCGTGAAAATAGCTGGATTAAACTGACTTTTATAAGTACTTGTAGAGACAGACTGACTGTAATTAACAAAATTAAATCTAATAATAACAGTTACTGCAAAATATTGTTTATAGGATTTTTACTAATTTATTGTGTGTAGACTGAATTTATTTACTGCATATTCTTCCTGACAGGAACTGAACTCCAAATAGCTACACGTGAATATATTTTTTTTAATCATAGAATAAAACATTCTCTAAAATTTATCAAAAAATAAATAAAAACTGGTGGTGATACGTCTTCGTACAAATTTTGACATCTTCAACTCTATCTGAAAATTAGATGATCAATGTACCCTGATATGTTGTTGCAAGCTAATTCAACCTAATGGCATGGACACTGTGGTTTTGCGGAGAATGGAATAATGGTTATATATAAGGTCGTTGCTAGAAGCATCTAGTAACTGCAGCGGCAGCGGCAGCGGCATTATCTTGCTTGAAAATTGTGTTTTATAGTGGTCGACGGAAAGCAACCAGCAGGTTGTACAACTTTTGTAATAATTAGCTTAGCGTTCTTGTTTCTGTTCAGAAAAACTCATTTGGCACAGGCTTCGAATTGAAATTGGACTTCTTTGTGTTGCCACTGCAGTCTTGCACTTTATGAAAACAGAACTTAAAGCCTTTTTTACGTGTTAAACGGACTCTTCTACGGACGACATTATATGACAACAAGAACATGACTTGTCACAAAAAACGATGTGATTTCACTCCGGAATACATTTACATTTGCATCCAAAAAAGTATCGAAACTTATGAAGTACATTGACACAATGTAAAACATATTTTGCCCAAACCGCCTTGGCAGTGTCCTCTTTTGGCGCCATTCCAGACCCAGCAGCCTATGCCTATTAGCTTATGGCTAAATGAGTCCAGGACGACTTGCCTGTAGGTCACACTTCTCATTCCTATAGTAAGTAGACCTCAAGGTTAGCTGTTGACTTACAGCTGCTAATCACTAAAACCCATCTTTAAGAAGATTAGTTCTTAGGAACAGTTCTTTGCGATCTGTGGATATTCTTACCTCTGTAACGCTTATACTAGTTATATGACAAATATGTATAAACCAAGCCCTCTAAGTTAGGGTAGGTAAGGTTAGGTTATATTGTGAGTGGACCATTATAGTCCCTCCACTGCGACCTCAGGGTCGTGTCTCACGCCTAAATGTCGTATATTTCACCCAACAAGTCCAGTCTCTTACACAGGATAATAATTTTTGTGGCCAAAAGTTGATTTAGATCTTCTGATGCAGGTTGTGCCTTGCCAAAGAGCAGGCGTCTGGTCTTGTCCGCAGCCGGATAGAAACACAATACGTATTCGACTGTTTTGTCACTCTCCATGCACAGCCGGCACTCGGTTTCTTGTCCGAGGCCAATTCTGTGCATATGGTAACGCAAGCGGCAGTGTCCTGTTAATGAGCCGGCCAGAGTTCCCAGTTGTTACCTGTTTAACTCTACAAGTTGTTTAGCCCTTAATTCTGAAAAGCCAATTATGAAGGCCCCGCATTGTCTTTCCATCTGATCAGGTCTTTAAGGCGAGTTTTGCGGTGCATTAGGCTGTCCCTATAGTAGGTTCTGGTCCGATATAGTCTACCCCAGTACTCCTCCTGGCAAGAACTTCGGCCTCTACATTGTCATCAAGGTTCGAATGCCCCGGTATCCAGAGAAACCACACTCGTTGTAGTTGCCCATTTCGTCGAGGGCAGTCTTGCAGGATACAAGTGCCTTTATACCAGTTTGGCTATCTGAAAATATTTGAGTCCGTTTGTGTGTGCAACGATTTTGTTTAATCTCCCTCGCATACACCTTGGTGGCATATACTTCTGCCAACCACGTAACTGAACACCACAACACTGTACACAGTGGCGTTTCGATCAACCCAAATTGAAATTTCTTAAAAAGGGAAACCCAGGCTCTAGAAATCCAGTCAACCTACATTGTTTAAATTATATAAATCGAGGATTAGATGCTCCAAAATCAAATATCTATAGCCGATTGCTTTACGCAAAAAATTTAAACTGTTTACATTTGTTATATATATATATATATATATATATATATATATATATATATATATATATATATATATATATATATATATATATATACATACATTTAAGAAATTGTAAAAATAATATATAGACGCAGTAGCTGTTTTTCTGTCACACAGTATATGTTGAATCACTGCCAATATTGTATACTTGTTGCTGGGAAAGGCTTTTAGTATCTGACCAGTAAATTAGCCCTAATTTTGTATCTTTGTTCAAGTCATCCAAATATTACAGGACGCATGGTCTTATATACGTTGTCAGTTACAATATAAGGGGCGAAAATTTATGTGTTTATACATATTGTATGAAAATGAAAAGAATAAATCCCTTATTTCATTAGTCAAATAATTTCTAGAAAAACTTTGAAACAAATTGATTTTTGTTTGCAAACGCCCACATTTTTTTATTCGTGACGTGAGCTTGATGACGCTATCGATGACTTTTTTTACATCAAGATGTGGTTCAAGCAATGTCTCTTTTGAGGAGTCTTTAATTATTTATGCAATAATACCACTAAATATTGAATTTTGATGGTGTAAAATATATACAATTATTAGCGAATTTTCTTTAAATAAATTCGCTAATGGTGAGACGTTTGAAAGCATCAAATGAGCGAGAATTTCGGCCCCTAGAACCCGATATATATATATATATATATATATATATATATATATATATATATATATATATATATATATATATATATATATATATATATATATATATATATATATCTGTGTGTGTGTGTGTGTATCCACCCGATAACTAAAGGTTTTTAACTGATTTTAACGAAACTCTGCAAGAATCTTACTTTTATTATTAGCTTCGATGAGTTCGGGCCAGTGTTTCTAAAAAAAATTATTTTTTCAAAAAAAATATATTTTGATGAAATTTGGTTAGTATGTTGCCCTCGTGAATACCTTACTTCATACCAAAACTCAACTCCCTACTGATTTAAAAAAAAATCGTTTGTAGTTTCTGTGGCTGTATTGGAAAAAAATATACTTAAATATGGTTTCTTAAGATAGGCAGATAGGGTGGTAATTGAATAACAAAACTTTGAAAGTCGCGTAGGAACCAAAGTTTACAAATTGTAGTATTTTGCAAATAAAAAAATGTTTCTGACACTTTTAAAACTAAATTACTCAAGCTTATTTGTAAAGTTGGATAGGGAATTAATTAATTCACGACTGTAACAAATATTTAACGGAACGTAAGATTAAAAATAAAAATTAATTTGGTTTAGAATTTTTTCCAAAGTTTACGGATTTACGAAACAATCAATTTATTCTTTGGTAAAGACCCTGCTGTATATGTCAGTATATATATATATATATATATATATATATATATATATATATATATATAATATTCGTTATTTAATAAGTGTCTCAAACTGTTTCGATCCAGTTGCCTGATAGTGTTATTTGTTGCAGAGTTATTCAGCGCTATGCGCACTTTTATTGTTGGTAAGTGCTGAGGACAAGAAGGAATCAAAGGCCACAGATCTCAAATCCGCCGAATCGAGTCAGCCCGATAAGAGGCAAGACAAACGAGGCATTGACTTTGCAGTCGGCGGCGGAGAACACTTAAGTGGAGGTGGAGGAGAACATTTCAGTGGAGGCGGCGGGGATTTTGGAGGTCATGATTTTGGGGGCGGAGACATTGGCGGAGGAGGCTACGGTGGGCACCAAGAGGATGATCATCATCATCATCACTATAAAACAGTTACTGTTGTAAAGAAGGTGCCTCAACCATATGCAGTCTACAAAGAAGTGCCGTACCCCGTTGAAAAGCCGGTCCATTACCCTGTGAAAGTACACGTCCCACACCCATACCCCGTGGAAAAGAAAATAGAGGTGCCAGTCAAGATACCAGTCAAAGTACCTGTACCCATCCACAAACCTTACCCCGTAGAAAAACCAGTGCATTATCCAGTCAAGGTACATGTTGAAAAACCATACCCTGTTAAAGTACTCGTTCCACAACCATACCCAGTTGAAAAAACAATACATGTACCATACAAAGTTCCAATAATCCAACCTTACCCAGTTGAGAAGAAAATACATTACCCAGTTAAGGTACCTGTACATGTCCCTCAACCATACCCAGTAGAGAAAATCATTCCTGTTCCAGTACATGTTCATGTAGACAGGCCTTATCCAGTGCATGTTCCTAAACCTTACCCAGTTCCAGTAGAAAAGAAAATTACATATCCTGTAGAAAAACCAGTACCTTATCCCGTCAAAGTACCTGTAGATAGACCAGTACCTTATCCCGTAGAAAAACCACAGCCTTATCCAGTTAAGGTACCAATCCCAGCACCATACCCAGTACATAAGACAATCCCGTACCCCGTCGAAAAGCCAGTCCCATACCATGTTAAAGTACCAGTAGAAAGACCTGTACCTTACGAAGTTATTAAGAAGGTACCACATTATGTACACAAACCAGTACCATATCCAGTTAAAGTACCAATCCATGTACCTGTTCATGAACACCATGAAGAACACCATGAGCCCGTGCACTATGACCACCAGGAGGAAACCAGTGGAGGAGGTGGCGACTTGGGAGGCCATGAGACAAGTGGAGGTGGTGGTGAATATGAGGGCCATCATTGACGTTAGACTGGTGATATATAGTTGACTAGGCTATTGTATTTTTATTTTCTTGTCAGTATTACTGTTTTGCATTTTTTATTGTGATGTTGTTAAATATATGTTCTTTATAGAATTATGGTTTTTTATTTAATCGATTCTGATCATTAAAGACCTTGTGGTCGTTTTGTATAACACAACATCTGATGTTCTTGATAATCATATTATGTACCTAACCAATAACGTCATGGTTGATACATAATTTTTAATAACATAGCTTTAAAGGTCGTCAATTCATTAGATATATTATTTTCAAAATAAAAAAATAAAATGTGATGGAAACTTCACCAGTTTATTATCGCCATGGCTATACTTTTAAGTTCTTTTGGTTGAGAAAAACTCTATTTTAAGATTACTCAGATACGGCTAACATTCTTGGTTAAACCAGACTGAAGGTGTTCAACTGTGGTTGGTAACCAGATTAAAAATATTATTTTCACCTAACATTAAAAATCTAAGTGCTCGTTAATTAGTTGTTATAAAAAATGACAAAAACCGATACTGTAAAAGTATTAATGTTTGTGTATTTATCGAAAACTGTGGATCCTTTTAAGTCTAATGAAATATTGAGTTTTTAATGGTTAGTTTTTATTGAACGAAGGTAAATTCCTTTTATTAGATGCGGTTGTTTTAAATTTATCCACCAGTTTCAGACTAAATACGGGAGGTTATATTTTACTTATATTTAATTAATATTATTTATCACACACGGATTTTACTATTTTACACAAAAATGATGTTTATTATTAGATATTTTCTTAATATGTTTTTCTGATTATTCTGTTAATAGTTAAACGACGTATTTTTATTTATGTCAAGACTAAGCAAATATTATTCAAACGGAACAAGGAAAGTTTCATCTACCGATAATTTTAAACTTATTAGTAAGTGGTTTCTTCATTTCCACTAATTAACAAAACAAGGCACAATCGTTCAGCTTTGTTAGAACAAGTGGGCATATTAGCAAGTAGAACGTTACAGTATAAATAAATAATTAGATATTTCTATGTAACAGAAACACATGAAATGATTTTTATTAATTATAAATTAGGTACTTGCATAACATTGTGAAACCGAAATGTCTTTCCGCCAGGAATAGACAGGTGAATAATTATCCAGAGCAAAAATTAATTCAAATTGCTAGTTTTACTTATAATTATATATACACAGTTTCACAATAAGTAAGTTTCTCCAGAATAGCAACATATGGATAAATTTGTTCGGTACACAATATCCGAATGGGATCCAATCTTCTTGCAAATGTGTTTGAATAGATTTGCTAGACTTGATTTTGCGTAAATATTATGACCTTAATAGGTGACGGATTTAATGATACAAAATTACAGGTGGCCTCAATCAGTCACAAACCAAGCATATTTTTTTTAAGTGGAATACTCTATACATGGTAAAAACTTCGGGACGCAGCAAGTGCGTTATGGTAGTGAATTTTTATTAAATGCTTCAAACTTGAATAACTCAATTTTCTATACACTTAGAAAGTTTAGTTTTGGTATGTGATAACGTCTTCCCTTAGGCAAGATATCCACCAAATTTCATTAAAATAACTTTAGAAGATTCGGAGACCAAAAAAAATTTTCGAAACAAAATTCAAAATTTGAATAACTCAATTTTCTATAAACTTAGAAAGTTTACTTTTGGTACGTAGAAATGTGTCTCCCAAGGCAACATATATAGTAAATTTCATTAAACAGCTGTGTAATTTTCGGAGAATTTTTTTTTTATAAAGAAAATTCAACATTTTTCCGGAGAACCCTGTCCGCTTTTCCTGAACAACGAACTCATCCAAGCCATTAATAAAAGAAAGGCACTTGTCGAGTTTCATCAAAATCGGTTAATTATTTTTTGAGTTATCGGACGGATACATATATATATATATATATATATATATATATATATATATATATATATATATATATATATATATATATATATATATATATATGTCTATCGTACACTTTGAACACATTTTGTATGATATAACGCACAGTTTGAGCACGGTGTCCGAACTAACTTTGTCATGTATAGCATTCTTCAAGCACGGCAAGTGTCCAAACTGTTCAATGGGACACGTAATGGTCAGTTTCGACACCTGTTACGTGTTCGTTTTCCTAAAGTGTCGGAATACCAAAATTGCAAGTTGTTCAAACAAAAATTTATAAAACTGACCTGTATCTATTCAGAAACTCAATCCCTTCAACAAAATTGTTAAATCTCGTAAATTATTATCTTCTCATGTTGATCAATTTTCATAATTAATAGTTTGTTTATTCTGTTAAAATATGTTCACCTTTTTTCATTTCTTAACTTTTGTATCTGACAATACAAAAAAAAGATTCAATTTCATTTACGTTCTCTGATTTAATCGGGAGTTTGCCACACGAAGGTCTTAACCAAAGAGGTACCTCTTTGGTCCTAACTTAGTGTTAGCATTGACTAACATTAGACTGTTAATGTTAGTCAAGTGTATCTGCTTCTTATTCTAGCATTGACTAACTAGAACATAGATAGTGCATTCTATCTATGAACCGTGGGCTGGCTTGGCTATGGCTATTCCTTACCATGTTGTCAACACATTTTTGAAGAAATAAGAGTATTAAGACAAATTACGTGCTGAGCAGTAACTCAAAATCTGCATAGGATCATAATATATATTATTGCTACAATATATTTTTTATTCTGCACTTTTTGAGCTTGAAACTCATATTTAAAAAGTTAATCTAGGTTAAGTGGATTGAATATGTAGTTTATCTTACATATTCGTGACATATTCCTGATGGCTCATGCAATGAACAGCGTGTAGGTACATATGTTTTTTAAATGGTATAAATGGATAAAGAATGAAAATATATTGTTAATTTTTGTTGTTTCAAAATTTTCTTCACAAGAATAATACATGGGTAAAAGAACAAAATTACAGCAATAAGTTTAAACTACCTAGAAAACTAAAATCTTTGCCGTGTGACGTAATTCGATAGTCAATCTCCAAACAGGCGTTGCATTATTATATTGTGAATTCCAAGTTTAATCGTTTGCTATTTATTTGACTTGTCGCTGAAATGGAAACTAATAATATAACTAAAAAGTTCCAAAAAGTATTGCATCTCACTTTATGTACAAGTACAACGAAATAGGTATAGAAAATTAAGTAAGTGCAATAAGAGACAAAAATCCATACTGTGGGTGCAATGAACTGTAGCTAAACAGTGTAGGTATAATATAGTATGAGTTATCAGTTACTCTTTATACCAGTCCTGAGGACTGCCTGAGTGACTGTTAAGATACTAACATATTATGTATTTATAAGAAAGCATGAACTAAATTCATAAAAAGCAATGTAATTATTTGTAAAATAAATAAATAAAAAACCAAGATAGAATATTGGTGAATTTACAAATTATCCAACAGACAGTTTTAGACAAAGCTTACCATCTTACATGCAAGTTGTATTTTTACCTTATGGTTATGTTATGTTCCAATGCTCTGTGTAAGGTGGTTGGTCGGTAGTGGAGGCGGTTGGTTGGAAATTTTCCTTTCACCTCAACTTCTACGGAGATGTATTGTTGTGTAGTTTTTATTTCCGCTAGCTTTTAAATTGGACGAACCGAGCTTTATTTATGAGGGAACGGGAGGGGTGACGCGAGGTGAGTTTAGATTTTTTTATAAACGATGTTTGAGCTACTTACACTAAATTTCTGTAGGGGTGCATTTTAATGTGGTTATTCCTTGCCCCAGCTTTTCATTTGTGCGAACTGATAATCTTTGGGGAAGAAATGAAGGGGTGGCGAAACGTCCGCTCTTTAAATTTTTTTAAACAGACTCATATAATTACCCCTATGTATGCATAAACCGCGAGAGAAATCTTGTGGTTTCAACCCCCAAAAAAGTTAATTACGGGACTCGTGGGATTGTATGGGGTAAACATAATTATTCAATGTATAACTGCAAAATGTGAAAAAAAGCACCTGATGGAAGTCCAACTAAGCTGCTATTTTTTCGCATTTGCACTTGAATCTCTTTTCAAGTTTCTTCTCCGCCCAGCACCCTTATTCGGGCCGGGTACGGTTAATTTCTTGTGAGTTGTAACCACAACATTTATTATGTCGTTTTATGCATACATGCTGGGTGTCTCTAAATATATATCAGAAAAAAATATAGGTTACCTACATATTCAGAAAGATGATTGGGGAATAATCTGCAAATTTATAAACATATTTTTTAGCACTGCCAGACACAAGTATCTGAAAATAAAGTGCTGCCAAGCAATAAAACGGCCATCAGAAATTACTAAACATAACACTTACAAGTGATTTTTGAGCTATTTCTGAAAATTTGCAATGATATTTCCTGAGTATGCTAGAGAAATTATGTTTGTTACATAGCATTTCAATTAGATGGTTCAAATCAAACTTTCAATAGTCTCTATCTAATAAATTAAACTTTTGTCATACAGTTTGGCTTGTTACAGTGGATACATAATCTTTATACCTAAAATGTTATTGTAATTGCACGTTATACCGTAAATACAACTGGATAAATTGACTGAAATTTAAAAAATCATAATATAAATTAAGAGCTTAAAAAAAACTGTAATAAATATGGGTAATCTTGCATTGTAGACACCTCAGAAGTAAACAAAGAATCGGGTAGATTCGGAACGCAGAATGAATGGGCGACGATGTGCACTATTGCCACATGAATATTACCAAATGTCACTTTAAATAAAGAAGGAAATCAGGGGGTAAACAAATTTTTCATAATGTAAATAAATGATAATATGACGTCATCGACATACATCGATATATGACATATATTACGGAAAGCAGTAGGAAAACGTAAATGTAAACAGTAAATGTTGAGCCTCGGTGGTCCAGTGGAAAGAACGTGTGCCTCTGGACCCAAGAGTACTGGGCTCGATTCCCAGGTTTCAGCAAATTTTGTCGATCTCACTTTAATTCTAAAGGTGCGTCAGAAAATTGCTATTATTAGAGAGCACATCCGGACAGCCGGGTTCCTTTTAGTTCAAGGTTATATTTGAATGGATGGCTATAAAGCTGTGCTGCAGAGTTCCGATATGGTATCAGGTTTTAGCCTTAGCCCTTGCTAACAGCGGCAAACCTTTTATGTAGCAAAATTGGTGGAGAACAAAAATAATAATTCACAAAAAAAATGGCTTATAGAGGTAATACATTTATAAGCGCCTGCCTCCTACATCTTGGGAAATTCTATGTGAATATATAGCAAATAGTAAACTGCAATGAGTCAACAAGACAGGAAGTCAGCCATGTTCATTTTACGATCATATGAGAAAGTCGACTTTACAGCATCTACCTATTAGGTACGATGTTGCTTGCTCTACACATTACTGTTATGATATGCGAAAGTCTACTTTATATCAACTATCAACGTAATGTTCAACTTTTAGATGTCGTACCTCATAGAGTAAATCATCTCATAAGGTCGCCGTGTTTCATTATAGGGTCGCAGTGTATTGTAGGTAAATATATTTTTTAACGATGAAACTGATTCAGTATAATGTTGTTATTCTAAAAGAAGTCTAAAATAGTACGTAAAAAAGGAGTACATCATATAATGTGTAAGCATGTACATAATACATACGTAAATGAATACTGTTTTTTAAAATAATTTTGCATTATGAAAACATTTGTTCACCCCCTGATTTCCTTCTTTATTTGAAATGACACTTGGTAATATTCATGTGGCAACGATGCACATCGTCGCCCGTTCATTTCTACGTTCCGAATCTACCCGATTCTTTGTTTACTTCTGAGGTGTCTACAATACAGGACCATCAAATGTGATTGTATTTCACAAGGAGACATCTGTTGATTAAGACTAGGTTTGTGTGGTGTGTCCAAAGTCACTTTAAAAGTGGTTGGTCATGTAGAGGTTCCATTGCGCCATAACCTTTGTTAACAATGGCCGATTTTACCATGCGCCAATAGCTGAGTTTAGGAACTTATCTGCTGACCACCGATACCTTTAAGCGGTTGGAGATAGATGAGTCAGATGAACGCACTGTTGACTTCAAGCACTATTTTGTGACGTTTGTCTGTCATTTCTCTTCAACAAATTGGCAACAGTTGAGTTCCCACAGAAGCACAGCGGGACTGATTTCAGACAGAAAATGCTGTCAAGCAGCGAAACTATAGTCACCGAAGCATTGAAGAACATCCTAGAACTTCCAGAATTCGAAGGGCCACTTGCTCCAGTTAGCTCACGCGCTGGCTACATCCTTCACCACTAAAACCCAACAGTGAAGCCAGAGAAGTATTCTCCAAGTCTGTATGCAGTATGGACAAGTTTCACCAAGTAAGGGCAACAACAATCAATGAACAAAAGTTTATCTTTGGTACATATCTAGTACCCACAGAGAATACTACACCTCAGCTTCTTTTAAGGTTTTACCATGTATTCAGATTGTATTTTTTTATTATAAATTTATATATATATATATATATATATATATATATATATATATATATAATTTTTTTAACTTCAATTTTTGTTACGTTGATAACATTTTATTAATATATATATATATATATATATATATATATATATATATATATATATATATATATATATATATATATAACCTAACTGTTATATCTTGACACTAAATGGAAATGGATCGTGTGTTTTATCTACCTTAATTGCATGTCCAGTATAAATGTTATAGAAGCATGTATGTAGCCTTATACGATACTCAGGCAATAAATATGTAACAAGATTAAATTAAAATACAAGACTTACCTTAAATACGGAATATTGGCTGGAATATGATATTTGGAACCGGGGTCGAAATTCATCTCTGATCTAAGGACAGGTGGTTTGATTCCCATAAATTGCTCCCTGTTGTGTAAAAATAAATAACCATAATTAGTTGCGAGGTGGTAATAAAAATAAATACCGCTTACGTCAAAAGCCACCACTGACAATTGTATTCGTCTTTTTGTGTTTCACCTCTAAAAACGCCGTACCTCCATCTATCCATGACGTAAGCATAGGGGAGAAATACAACCTTATCGAGGGCCATCAGGTACAAGAAGTTGATGTCAACGGCAGTATCTTCGACTGACGTAGGGACCAGACCAAGGGTTTGAAGATGCTTTGGTGTTCCTACTGATAAACCTATTGCTTCACCAATAGCTTCATGGAATGCTGTAAAACAAAGTACATATTACCTTTTATTTTGTGGTAATTAAAAAAAATACCCACAGATTATTATAAACACACATAGAAAAGCATAATTTTATAATATAATCTATTTTACAGACACGAAATCTAGGCTTTAGAGGACCTCACTCCACAATCCAGCAAGTTCACCGTATAGTCAACAAAGTATTCTTGAAAGCAACGAATTTTGTAAAATTCAAAAGAGCAACTGCTCCAGTTTGCTGATGCGCTGGCTACGTCCTTCATGTACAAAAAAGCAAAACAATAGTAAAGCCAGAGAAGTAGTCTCAAAATCTGTATTTAGTAACGAGTTTTGTACTGGGGTGTTCTTAGAATCCTATCAAGCAGTTGAGAAAGTATGGTACATTGGACTATTGTAAAAGATTAAGCAGCTTCTACCGCAGCCATACGACTTGCTACTAAAACCTCACTTGTCAAATCGCTATTTTTCTGTGAAACACAATGATGCAGTCTTTTTTTCTTCCTTAGGTCTCGTTCGCGTCTTTGCCGCCCCGATAGCACCGCACCCTTTGGCTTAATGTGCATGCCCTTGGTCTTTTCTACTCCACCAATTCCAAAATCACCGTGCCTTGAACTAGTCTGCACAGAAATTGGTAGGGTGAATTTTTATATTGCTTTGTCTCCGGTCTAGGCTGTCCGTAGATCAGTTGTCTTTTGCGGTCCAGCGCTTTGCACGCGCAACAAGATGTGTTGGCTGATTCCTCCCCCTTGCCGCAGAGTCTACGTGTCAGATACCCCTCAAACCGCGCCATTTTATACAGGTGTTATGCAGTCTTAAGTCTATATTCCATAGAATTTCACGTACCACAAGAGAGCGTGCTGGGAGCAGTATTGTACTTAATCACCACATCAGATATACTGTAGTCAGGAGACTTGAAAGGGTTGCTGGTGATATTGCGATACTATTAGCCCATGAAAAAAATAACTGACTTTACAAAACTAACAACACTTGGACTAGATCAGTAAATGGTTTAATAACTGGTATTTGAGTGTAAATGAAAGAAATACGTTCAAGCAACATTAACAAAAAATACGATCGGCCTAAGAGTAACTTTATACAACAAACACATACCTATAAACACTAAAGCAAAATATTTTGATATACATCTTGACCAACGTTTAACGTGGAGAATAAATTCAAACAAATAAATGCTAGGTTTCATCAGATGTCAGGCTTCTAAAAAAAAAGTCAAAGCTCTCCACCAGTAACGAGACCTTAATATACAAGGCCTTTTTACAATTTATTTCGACCCACAAAATGCAGTTTTGGGGAGGCGCCAAGGCAACATATATTTAAATTATATAAAAACAACAATCCAAAATATTTTGCTTGATAGTAAATTCGCCAGGGTATGTTTCAAATCTTCTCTTAGATCAAGGTCTCAAAATACCATTCGGTAATGAAAAAATTCAAAAACATGCCCAAATGTATCACGCCTGGCCACGATAATCGGCTCATAGAGCAACATTCCGAAGACGTTTTTCACGGAGAACGCTTAAGAACCTAGCCAAGAGATCTACTAAACTAACAATCCAATGTTACCTGAGAGGGAGTGTCAATAGTGGTCAGCTTCTTTTTACACGTTCTACATTATTTATTTTTTGTATATATATATATATATATATATATATATATATATATATATATATATATATATATATATATATATATATATATATGTTCAGAAAGATTTCCGCGGTCTTTAATGTGAGACATACTTGGTTCTCGGGTTGAACCGCGTCCAGAATCTATGGAAACTTGACGTTTCGGCTCCTGTTTTGGAGCCATTTTCAAGAGGTAAAGGAAATATGTAAGGACACTTCAAGGCCTCAATCTGTCTACTCCTTAGAGTGGTGGACAAAGGTGGTTAAAGGAAATATGTAAGGACACTCTAAGGCCTCAATCTGCCTACTCCTTAATGTGATGGACAAAAGTGGGTAATGGAAATATATAAGGACACTCTAAGGCCTTCCGTGACCAAAGCCCCCCCACCCCCACCTAATTGACGGTGACCCCACTACTTTCACTGATAACGAAGCAGGTAGACGGAACGACATATATAAGACAAGACTTGCAACAAACTGCCAGATCTCTCTGAGGCCTAGGTTTGAACACACTGAGACCTCACAGACGATCTCCGGCGAGATTTTGAGGGTAGGCAGATTGAAGCCCCGTAATCGAGCTACAACAACCCAACCCACCTTTGTCTAAGGAGTAGGCAGATTGAGGCCTTAGAGTGTCCTTACATATTTCCTTTACCTACCTTTGCCCACCACTCTAAGGAGTAGGCAGATTGAGGCCTTAGGGTGTCCTTACATAGTTCTTTTGTCCACCAAAAAACCGAAACGTCGAGTTTCCATAAATTCTGGACGCGGTTCGACCCGAGAACCAAGTATGTCTCATATATATATATATATATATATATATATATATATATATATATATATATATATATATATATATATATATATATATATATATATATATATAACACTGTACAGAAAAAAGGAAGCTGTACCTGAAATAAAATTATAGAGCAAATACAACTACTCCCCTGATACCAGTAGTTGTTACGAGATCATACTACAGTGAGTTGCTGTTTCAATTACGTAAGGAAAGTGTGAAAAAATGCTGCGAAGACCTTGCCGAAAATGTGCTTTTTGCGAGACAAGGCAAGACAAGAAGAGACAACTCGTTGATGGCGCTACAAGTAATTGATAAAATTAGTTTTGAGTTGTTTCGCCGCCAGCTGTATTCTACGAAGTTAGCACTATTGGATTTCAAACATTTGAAGCGTAAACAATTAGAGAAGATTTTGTTGAACAAACACAATTTTGTTCTAAAAAAACTGTGGAGGTAACTTGTACTATCGATACCTCTCCATTATCATAAAAAAACTAAATTATGTGCTCTCATTTTGAGAAAAAAAAACATTAAATGCCTAAAACTCATATTTCTTTAAAGCTAGAAAATTAAAATTTGGTATATGGAAGTATAGCTATTCTGCAAAAGTTTTGCAGGAGCAAATTTAATTTTTATTCATAAAAGGAATGTACCTGCCAAGTTATAAAAGCCGTAGGTATTTTCCCTCATAAATGGCTTGGATGATTTGGCTTTAGTCAACCCAATCGAACTAGTTTTTGCAAACAAAACAACAAAAAAGGTTTTTAAAACAAATTTGTAGTTATCCGAAAAGCTTATTATGCTATAGTTTTTTAATTTAACTGCGTTTACTATGTCTCAAAATTGAAGAATGGGAAATTGAGTTATCGCATTTGAAATATTTTTCCAAAAATTCGCTACCATAACTCACTTATTGCACCCAAACTCTTTTCAACGATTATTTACTATTTCTGTATCCATCGTTTTTAAAAATGATTAAACATTCCTCTCTATGTGAGACTGACTACCAAAGCAACCTTAAATTGATTTTTTGCAAATATTTTAGATAAATGAAATGAGGTAAAAAATTGAACATAAATTTAACAACTTATCAAACACATGTCACGTAATATTTTATTCCCCAGAGGACGTATGTGTTTGAGAATCTTGGTTTGCTCATCTCCCTTCTGCAAGCCCACAACCACCCCAAATTCATGAACAAGACAAATTTCTTGGGAACGACAAGTTACGGGACCTGTAGTGAATAGGGGCTTTGGGCGAGATAAATAGGATTTTAAGGCGCTATTGCTGCAAGATAGGATAAACGAAGCTTATAGAAGTTTGACTCAACTGTTTTTTCGTATTTCCGCTTTCCCGCCCAGCACCCCTGTTCCATTCCGGTTCCGTAACTTTCTGGATGGACGTTTGCAACATTTTTGTTGTGGTTTGTGCTTCCAGGGGGAGAGGGGTTCTAAGCATGTTTATAAATATTTTTTCTAAAAACCCTCCGTGTGCTAACCTGCAAATTTACAATTTAACCTACTTCACGATATTATGTAGTTTGCATACACTAGATGAACAGTAGAAACTGAGAGTAAAGTAAAGTACCTGCTATACTTACTGGATATTAGTTTGTACCTATAATTCTTCTTAAAATAAATGTGATTCACTTACGAGTGTCTCACCACAGTTTTGCGTTTTTAGCCGTTTTATTACATCGTTTTAAAAAAGATCTGAGTACTGGGTAAAGCTGCTGTTTAAGCACAAACTTTTCCCACCAAACTTCTGACTTACCATGACTATCGATTTGCCTAATTGAAAAGCTGGAGGGAGGAAAATCATGAGAAAGGTAATGAACCCTGGAAAACATCAAGGTCATGTGAGCATAATGTGTACATTATGGGTGGGGCCAGATCATCAGCGTTTGCCTTCTCTATCTCAAGGCGTCAAGGTATTCAATTATTAAGATAAGTACAAATTGGAGATCCCAATTCACCATAATATAGTTTTTTTAGACCTGACAAAGGTAGCGTCATCAAAGGGATGAATAAATAAATTTGTTAACGAAACGATGGTAAGGTCTAAAAAGCTGTATTGTTATCAATTGGGTTTTCCAAATTGTACTTACCAGTGCTCATCACAGGTTCCAGTATTTACTCCTTGAACTACTGAGATACAAATTATAAATGAAACTGTTGTTGTTATGAACCATAATAATAATAATAGTAATAATAAAATTTCGAGCTTTCACCACGTAAGATGTAAATGTAAAGAAACCGTAACATTTTCGTCTTGACATAATGAAAGGTACCGTTTAAATAATCTTGGTGGGCTATATAAAAATAATTAACGTCATGCATAAGTATATCATTGTTACGATGCAGAAGATTGCGCTCAGATAAACTCTTTTATCATCACTTGACTTTCCGCACGTATCAAATGCGGGTTCCTGTCCAAGGTACGTGTGCTACTATTCGCCACGCATACACGAAACATTTAATAAACATCTATAATAAATTAAAGCGTATGGAATCGGAGAAAGTCAGCTTAATAGTATTGGTCGTAATCCAAGACTCAATTCGTGTTTCAAAAATGAACGAAAGGAACTGTCTTCCAATTTTTTGTAAGGTCAATAGTACGTGACGATGCTGAAAATTTTCGAGACGCAGCTACTGCGTTATCGTAGTGAATTTTCATAAAAATTTTACACCATTAGGACGACATATTACCAGAATTACCACTTTAAATTTTAAAACCGACGTTGAAGATTGGATTAAAAGCCCTAATAGATGCTCATTTGAAGAATTTGTTCGAAAGTGTTACAATCGATATCTCTATTATAAAAAAAAGACACTGTAATCTTGTGTTCTAGTTCCTTTTGGAACAAATACCCAACAAGAAGCAGAATCACCCAAAAAACGCATAAATAATAACAGAGAGTTACGCGCTAGATACTGTTGCTGAACTCCGTACTGATGAAGACAACTTCGTTATCGAAATACGTATCTAGCGCATAACTTTGGTAGGTGGTAGTCGACTTTTCCTTTACGTGATAGTAAATGATTTTTTTCACGCCCGAGGAGGTACCACCCCTTACATCAAGGGGCTAATGAAGCCCCAACGGACGTTACCGGTTCTGGTGTATGAGTCGGTTTCCCTTATAAACAAAAATGATGATGGCTCCTCCTTGTTCAAAAGATTCCGGAGATAAAATACCCCTCCATTCGGATCTCCGATAGAGGGGTGTGCAGGAGGCGCCGGCATCAAGATTTAACATACCTTCTCGAATATATGTGGCCTAACTTCTAACCTGAACTCCGACCACCATTTCCTCCAGGCTAATAGGCCCCAACTCCTCTTCCTCACTGAAACCCAAATCAGTGCCAAAACAGCCAATAATCACCTTATGTTCCCAGGGTATGAGCTCGTTACTTCCTTTATATTGCATGGAGGTGTGTGCGCATACGTCCGTAGCAATCTACCCTGCACTCCCCAGTTTAAAAGCTGGACGAAAAGACATACTTTGGATGAAACTTTCTCCCAGGGCTGCAACTAAATTCATCTGTTGTATTTACCGGTCACCTTCTGACAACAACTTTGTCCAGCTCTTCGACTACCTTTCTGGAAAAACCGACCATCTAATTTCTGAATATCCTTCCTCCGAGGTCACTATTCTTGGTGATTTCAATGAGCTTAATAAGAAATGGCTATGGTCATCAAAAACAGATCTACAAGAGAGAGGAGCGGAGGCCTTCGTAGACAGAAATTCTTTAGCCAATATGGTTCAGCAACCTACTTACCTTCCTCGCATCCCAACGCACAGCTCAAATTCCTTGGATCTCCTTCTTACTACAAAACCTGAGTGCTATAAAACATCAGTCACCGCCCATTGGTCGCTCGGACCACGGCATGGTCACTGCTTCCTGCGCAATACAACCCGAGGTCATACAGTCATCACACCCACGTATCCTTTGGCATTAGAACTCCGCGAACTAGGATGAAATGCGGGATTAGTTTTCCTAATTTCCATGGGCGTCTGTTATAATGATCCCTCTGATATCTCACAAAACGTCACCGAAATCATCCAAGCTGGCATGTAATTATTTATTCCACGTACACAGAAAACCTATTCAGCAACTCAAAAGCTCTGATTCTCTAAATCCTGTGACAAGGCCCGACTTGAAAAGGTGAAAGCGCACAAAACGCTTCTACACAATCTCAGTCAAGAAAACTGTCAAGCATTCTGGAATGTTTCATCCAGCATTTAACGACGCAAGCAACCGCTATTTCCGCATTCTCGTTAAATAACCACATCAAAAACAAAGTACTCTAAACCTTCAACGGCAGCAAACCCTTCTGGACTCTTGCTAAATCTATTGGGAATAATTTCTACAAGAGCACGTTCCCACCTCTTGTTTCAGGGGATAAAATTGTTTCTACAGCCCTGGGAAAGGCTGAACTTTTTGCCTAGTTGTTCGCCTGCAATTCTACCCTCAACCCACCTTCAAATGTTTAACCACCAACAGTCCCCAATGTCGCGCATAAAATGACGAATATCATTTTTAAAACTAAAAAGGTACTCGCTTCTTTTAATACCAAGAAAGCCTCTGGCCTTGACGATATCCCAGAAATTGTTCTCAAAAAAATGCGCACCAGAACTTGCTCCTGTCCTGACTCGTCTGTTTCAGACATCTTACAATAGAGGCATATTCCCTAGTAACTGGAAAACAGCTCGAGTACAACCCGTCCCCAAGAAAGGATCCAATGGGTTTCCTAGCAACTACAGGCCTATTTCTAATCCACGAAAGGCAGACATAGCCGAAACAATAGGTCTAATTGATTCTCGCGGTTTATGAATTTTTGGGAGAACGTACTTCTTGGGGACTTTAGGGTTTTCAACTTGAAACTCTCTTCGTAACTCTTTTGATATGAGGTTGTGACAACTTTTTAGACTATTTTTAACTATCGAAATCATTTGTGGTAGCGGATTTTTATTTAGTTCTTTGTACGGCCCTGTCTCTATGGCGTTATAAATTCCATCTTTATACTCGTTTTTGTCCAAAATCACAACCTTATTGCCTTGATCTGCTTTGACATAAAAACAATATTTCGCTCGCAATCGCTCAACTATTTTCATTCGATCAAAACTTTTGTTTTTCGTTGACTTATTTTCTTTCAAGTTTCTTTACATTTTATTTTTACATGTTTCTCTAATAAATTTTTTTTAAGATTCAGGTGGTTTTTTAATCCCTGTTTCAATACTCGCAATGATTTCTACCATATCGTTTTGTTTTGTGACCGTAGACCGAATATTTCAACCCTCTCTTTAGGAGGTCGATATCATTTTATAATAAACGATTGTGAATAATGATTTTCTAAGAGATCAATTTTTGGAGGAACTGGTTTTTTGTTTTTAATTTGACATTTTACCAGTTATTCAATTTTTTATTTTGTATATTAATTTTCTTACAATTTTTGCGTTAATGACTACAAACATTTTCCTCTGAAAATTACACCATTCTTCATATTCTAAGTTATCTAACTTAAAGGTGAACTTTTTAAACAAACTATATGCCGGTATTTCTAACATACAACGTTTTGAGTACAGCTATTGCATTTCTAAATCTAGCCATTTTTGTTTAGCAAAATTTTCAATCTTTTGACCAACTTTTGTGTTGTTAGAAATTTTTAAATTGAAATTAATGAAATTCGGAAAAACGAATTTTCGTTTGCAAGATTGTAATTTTTGCCCTTCGTTATAAAATACAAAAGGAAGGCACATGCCAAATTTTATCAAAATCGGCCCATTATTTTTTGAGTTATCAGTGTGATATATATATATATATATATATATATATATATATATATATATATATATATATATATATATATATATATATATATATATATATATATATATATATATATATATATATAAACATATAAAAATTGAAACTGACCCCGGATATGGGTTCTAGGGTCCTAGTTCGCGCTCATTTGCAAAAATTTTTTTCAAAATTCAAAAGTCGGGATCTCCCGATTAGTGAATTTGTTCTACGAAAATTCACTAAAACACATTTGCCATTAAAAAGATTGTTATGAAAATTCGTTGCGATAACGCACTTGCTGCGTTGATCCTTTTATAAAATTTGCCTATGTAATGTTTCTTAGAGATATTATGAGCATTAAATACATCTAGGTTTTTTAACCCTCTAAGCTCGCAAAATGCTTGTCCCCTTTTTTCTAACTTTGGAGCTAAAAGATCATATTTACCTGGATTAGCGCCATCTCTAAAAACTTTCGGCTGGTTCTTATATTGCATGAAATAGTGAATATGAGCCATTTCGTGATGTGCTGTGATGAGGTCTTTCATATTGATGTTTGAGCACATCTTTATTCTAAAAATGTAAGATAAAAATATAAGTAAGACAGGTGAATACATACTTTAAAATATTTGTTATTTTAATCATACCTAAAGTCTCGTCTATTGCAAAAGTCCCATGCAGAAGGCTGGCAGAGAACAACTCTATCCAGAGGTTCTTCTAAAATTGATCCTGACCAGAAATCACGCGGCATGGCACTAAGATTCATCGAAACATAGAAATCTTCAGCAAGTCTAAAGATATCCAGTGGCGTATATCCCTGTAAAATATAAATGTTAATTTTAAGCAAAAAAAATATTCACAGAAATCACGAATATTTTCGGATAATTTTTTCACATGGACTCTAACTTAGAGTCCTTAGAATCCACATTAAAGATGATTAAAAGAACTCTATTGTTTTATCGTTATATAATATGCATTTAAACTTTGATTCAGAACTACTATATCCACCATCGAAAAACCGCATATATAGGTTAAGAGACGGAATTTTAAAAAAATCTTTCAAAATCCAATAACCAAATTTTTTGTCAACACTAAAATTTACTTATAGGTATATATATGTCGGGGCAAAAAGTATACCAACTTTCTTCAATGTAATACAATACTTTTCTGGAAAATAACCTTGAATTTTAACGAACTGGCTTGCTAGATTTACAGACGAAATACAAGTGCACAGTTGTATGTGTGTGTTATTATTATTATAATTACTAAATAAAATAATATCGACATGTACATATCATATATATATATATATATATATATATATATATATATATATATATATATATATATATATATATATATATATATATATATATATATATATAACATTCTTGCAACATTTTTTATTTTATTTTTATTTCAATAACACACCACGAGGGCTCACAGCCTAAATAATATCGTACGGTGGGTGTCGACAAGGAGAAAAGAGGCAACTTGTTAATTCAGCACTTGAAGGTTTGGAAGTTCGGAGGAAAAGAAAAAAACATGTGCCGGCAAGGAATTCCACAAGTTGGAAGTACTCGGGACAAAAGAGCGGGAATAACAAGATGTTCTATGTCTCGTGACCTGGACAGTAAAAGGGTGCATTGGCCCTGATAGATCTGTTGGGGGCAGCGGGTGAAGGAACTATGGAGAAAAGCTCCTTTGAGCAGTGGCTGTGCAGATATCTATAAAAGAGAGAGAGAGGTCACCAACGTCACGTCGGTGGGAAATGGACGGCAGCCTTTGGGTGAGGGTAGGGTCACCGATGAAACGTATAGCTCTCTCCTGAATAGAGTCCAGGATAGCGAGTGTAGAACCGGCAGCGGCACCCCAGATGTGAGAGCAGTAGTCGAGGCTTGACCTTATTTGTGAAGTATATAAGGTATAGAGATTAGCTGGAGAAATGTATTTGCAAGCCCGGAAGAGGAAACCCAATTTCTTAGCAGCCGCTTCTGCAATTGATGTGACATGTTGGTGCCAATTGAGATTTCGCTCCACAGAAATTCCAACAACTGAAAAGGACTCATTACGTCGAATAACTTAGTTGTTCATTGTGATGGGTCTAGGGCAGGTGTATCTCTTATAAGATAGAAAGCAAGACTTGGTAGAGTTGAATTGTACAAGATTTTTACTTTACCAGTCTAATATTTTTTGGAGATCCACAGAGACAGAACCCTCCATGAGTCGGCGATCCTTATCTAATTGGGCTAAAGAGACAGGTTTAGAATATTGTATATTTGAGTGGAGGATGCTGTCATCCGCGTAACTGTGAACTGGCTTGGGTGTGCTAGAGAGGAGGTCATTGATGTGGAGAAGAAACAAATTGGATACAGTTTAGAGGAATTGCCATCCACGACAACAGAAATGCCCCGATTGGAGAGGAAATTTGCTATCCAGGTACAGAGTTTTGGTGGTAGGCCATAGGCCGGAAGTTTATCAAGCAGCGCTGCGTGCCAGACCTGGTCGAATGCTTTGGATATGTCTAAAGCGACAATCTGGGATTTACCGTGTAGTTCCATGGGCTTGTTCTAAGAATGGGTGACAAAGCAAAGGAGGTCGGCAGTTGATCTGCGCTGACGGAATCCATACTGCCTGTCGTGGATTAGACTGTGTTTCTCAAGAAATTTTAGTAGTTCGGTGTTTCTATACTTTTCCATCATTTTAGAGACGACTGAAAGGAGAGAAATAGGCCTGTAGTTGCTAGGTAGCGCTTTGGATCCTTTCTTGGGAACGGGTTGTACTCGAGCAGTTTTCCAGTTACTAGGAAATATGCCTCTATTGTAAGACGTCTGAAACAGACAAGTCAAGACAGGAGCAAGTTCTGGTGCGCATTTTTTGAGAACAATTGCTGGGATCTCGTCAAGGTCAGATTCTTTTCTGGTATTAAGAGAAGAGAGCATCTTTCGTACCTTTTTAGTTTTGAATTGGGGACTGTTGGTGGTTGAACATTTTGAGGTGGGTTGAGAGTAGAATTTACGGCGAACAACTAGGCAAAAAGTTCAACCTTGCCCAGGGCGGAAGAAAAAATGTCATCCCCTGAAACAAGAGGTGGGAACGTGCTTTTGCATAAATTATTCCCAATAGATTGGCAAGACTCCAGAAGGGTTTGCTACCGTTGGAGATTGAGAGGAATTTGTTTTTAATGTGGTTGTTAAACGAATTTTTTGCCTCAGAAAGAATGCAGACCTAGCGGTTTCTTGCGTCGTTAAATGCTTGACGGTTTTCTAGACTGTGATTGTGTAGAAGCTTTTTGTGAGTTCTGACCTTTTCAAGTCTGGCCTTGTCACATTATTTAGAGAACAAAGGCTTTTGAGTGGCTGAAGAGGTTTTCTATCTACGTGGAATAAATAATTCCATGCCAGCTTGGATGAATAAGGTGACGTTTTGTGAGATATCAGAGGGGTCAGGATGAGAGAAGCAGACAGACGCCCATGGAAGTTAGTAAAAGTTATCCCGCATTTCGTCCCAGTTCGCGGAGTTGTAGTGCCAAACGATACGTGGGTGTGATGACTGTGCGACCATGGGTTGCATTGCGCAAGAAGCAGTGACCATGCCGTGGTCTAAGCGACTAAGAGGGGCGGTGACTGATGTCTTATAGCATTCAGGTTTTGTAGTAAGAAGGAGATCCAAGGGATTTGAACTCTGTGTTGGGATGCGAGTAAGTAGGTTTCTGAACCATATTGGCTAAAGAATTGCTGACTCCGAAGGGCCTCCGCAGCTCTCCCTTGTGGATCGGTTTTTGAAGATCTTAGCCATTCCTTATTATGGATATTGAAGTCACCATGAACGGTAACCTCGGAAGAAGGATATTCAGAAATCAGATGGTCGGGTGTTTGAGAAAGGTAATCGAAGAGCTGGACAAAGTTGTTGTCAGAACGTGAATGCAACAGATGAATTTAGTTGCAGCCCTGAGAGAGAGAGTTTCATCCAAAGTGTGTCTTTTCTTCCAGCTTCCAAATTGAAGAGTCTGGTGCAGGGTATATTGCTACGGAGGAATGCGCAAACACCTCCATGCAATCTAAAGGAAGTATGGAGCTTATACACTGGAAAGTTAAGGTGATTAGTGGCTGTTTTGGCACTGATTTGGGTGTCGGTAAGGAAGGCGAGTTGGGGCCTAGCTTCCATACAAAAGTACAAATTTTGCTCAAAACGAGCTCTGATATTCGGGAGCATTTGTGGAGTTATTAGACAGCATTCTTCAACAATGCGTAGTCGTTATTGCTCCATAGACTCCAGTTCTGTTGCGAAAATTCTACTCTTTAAATGGTCCCATAGAAAGAAGTCTAAAGGAGTTAAATCCGGTGATCTAGGGGGCCACTCAATAGCACCTCTACGTCCAATCCATTTCTCTGGAAACTATATGTTCAAAAACTCCTTGACACGTTGTGAAAAATGCGGAGGAGCTCCATCTTGTTGAAGCACTAATTGATTTTCTTGATACCGATCATCATTTTCAACAATCTCAATTAGTAGAACGACATCTTCTAGTAACTCCAAATACGTTTCGCCACTCAAATTGCCATCCAGAAAAATTGGTCCGATTAAACGGTCTTCAAAAATGCCAGTCCAGACATTCAATTTCTGTGGAGTTTGAATGTGGACTTCGTGAAAATTTCTGCAATTATTATCTGCCCAATAACGACAATTATGACGATTGACTGTAGAGTTTAATAAAAACGTACACTCGTCTGAAAAACAGATATTGAACAGAAAGTTCCCGTTATCAACCATTCGCGCAGTCATAACTTCACAAAACTCCAGCCGCCTATCAAAATCATCTTCATTCAGTTGTTGTACAAGATGAATTTTATACGGGTGAAATTTATGATGCTTTAATATTCGCTGAATAGTTCTTCTTTTGATGTTTAAAACAGTGACCAATTTTCTCGTGCTCAAAGTTGGGTCTGCAGCAATTTGTCCTAAAACTTCAATCTCAGTAGTCTCATTTCTAGCCGAAAATTCACGTTCAGGATCCCGTTTTTTGTTGGCTACTGAACAACTTTGTCGAAACTTTGCAACTAACTCCAAAATGTATTTTCTGTTAACATGTCTGTTCGGATGTCGTTCATTAATCAAATTTGCGGTACGGTTGGCACAGTCATCGTTTTTGAAAAAAGAGTAATTATATCAACTCTTTCTTCTACAAAATACACCATTGTGAAATTAATTTTCGGTAGTACTATCAAGTATCAAACCGACCGAGAAACTAAAATAATAAACCGCATTTCTCTCATTCCGATACGAAATGTTCTGATAGTAAATTTTTTGTTTACAAACCAACAAAACATTGACTATCAGCACATTTCTTATCGGAATGAGTGAAATGCGTTTTTGCATCTTCAACTGTGAATAATTTTTAACGAGTTAATAAAACGTCAAAAAAAATTTGTGTGCTGAATTCAGAAAGGAAAGAGCTTTCAAATGATGTAACACTAGACCCATGTTTCCTATTTAAAACATAAGGGTTGCTATCACCCTTAAGGGGTTGATGTGACAAAGTTGAGTTTTATGTCAAAACATGTCCCCCTCAATATTAAAATTGACGTGTTTCATCGTTTCTTAAAAAAAATTATCTGGACGCAAATCGGTCTGTTTCGTTTTCAATGCGCCACTCTCTCTCTCTCTCTCTCTCTCTCTCTCTCTCTATATATATATATATATATATATATATATATATATATATATATATATATATATATATATATATATATAAATTTAAACTAACCCCGGATATGTGTTCTAGGGGAATTAGTTTTCACTCATATGAAAAAAAAATATTTTTCGCGATCTCCTCATTAGTGATTTTTTTAAAAGAAATTTCACTAAAAAGCTTGCAATAAATAAATCAGATTTACTGTACAGTAATTTAATTTCCGACCCTCGGTGGTTCACTGGTAAGATCGTGCACCTCTGAATTGAAGGGTATTGGGTTCGGTCGCAGGGTTCTCCTTTAACTTTTTCAGTACAGACTGTAATATAAACATCGACTCAGGCTGTGCCATGGTATTTGAGCAAGTTGGATGTCTGCACGTTCCGCCCTTCAGACGAGGCGTAGAGTCGTCGGTTCCGTGTCCGTGCTACGTTGGGCACCTTAAAGATCCCTACTGTCTTTACAGAAAGGCATGGGTTTGCCAAAACTTCCAGTATAGTGAGATTAAACTGCTCTCTGACGACGGTGTTTGGCCATAGTCTCTGAAATATGACCGACGTTAAAGAAGAAAAAAAGAAAGAAAAAAAATCATTTTCTATTTGTGAAATACCAATTCAGAAATAAAGTAGGAGTAAAACATAATCTTATATTTTTTTATGTTTTATGACATTTGACTTATATAAAAAAAGGACACCATAACTATTCATTAAAATCAAAGCATATACCGCTTTCACTTAATTCCTTTTTGACAGTTACGACTTTTATCCTTAGGGCTCTTGAAAAAAAAAGATTTAATTCTGTTATCTGACGATTAACATTAGAGTCAATCCATAGCCGACAGCAATTAAAAGCAAATTTTATATAATTAAATCTTCTAACTGTGGCATTTAAAAGTCTTTGATATCATCACAAAATACTAACACCACGTAATATTTCATACGAGCATTAATTGTAAACAAATCTTGATGTGTGTAACAAGGATAAGTTCGCTTTCACTTTTTATACCTGTACCAGAACTTCCGATTTCAGTAACTTGATCATTAGAATTGCCTTGCTAACCGAAGCGTGATGCTTTATGTAGACCAAAATGAATAGAGGAAATTGAACTTTATATTTGGTATAACTATGAGCGCATCTTGAGCATTATTTGTGCTTGCAGCAACGTTACATAGTGTGTTAGCGGATTCCTTGTGTGATGCGTACATCAAGTGAGCTACATATTTGAGCTTGTTTTTAATAATGGGTAAGGAAAGGTGAAAGTTACGTAACTATCGGTACAGTTGTCACGAAAGAGAAGAACTAACATTTTATGATTAATTACATTTGTCGACATTCTCTTTTTCGAATACGCATTTATCATTGATCACGTATATTTAGTTACCTTCTGGGTATTAATAATTATAACTGAAATTTATGGATTACAGTTACAAAAGTACTATAAAAGCAGACATCTACCTAGTAGCTAGAAGTAGTGATTCGTCTATCGAATATTACATTACTCTTTAAAGGCAAACAAGTTAACTTAACATATCAGCACTGTATTCATGCAAAATATTTATCCACAAGTTATCAACATTTAACACGGCTTCTCAGAAATGTATTTATTAATTCCCCTATTTGTAACCGTTAATCAGGGGAACTGCATTAAAAGAGCAGGGTATAATTAGCCCACTTACTAGGTTCACTTAAAAAGTTATCAACACTCTTCATAGTTGGCAATGTAAGTTTTGTTTAAAACGCCTTAGCTTGAGAACGAAAAACCAAGCAAAAAAACTTTGTGTCCTTTTTAAACAGTATCAGTTAAAAAGAAGACATAAAAAGTTATCAACATTCTTCATAGTTCGCAATGTTAGTTTTGTTTAACACACCTTAGCAACTTGTGTGATTGTAACCGCATGAGAGTAGTTGTCAGTTGTTAGCTGCAATTAAGAAACATGGTTTATTTAACAGAAATAGGTACATAAAATAACAATTTTAGAAATGATTGGTTACGGAGATAAGACATAATCACATTTCGAAGTTGCTCGCCTATTTCAAGAAAATTTCCCGATTTGCCGCCTTTATTCCAAGGGCTAATTAATAAATTTGAAAAGAAATTTCGCGAGCTTGAACATGTAAAGCAGAAACACAAAAAATCAGGGAATCGTACATACTTTGAGTTGACAAGCAGCAACAACATTGGATGTTAGCCATTCATCGATTATTCAAATATTAAAATAAAATAAATTGCATCCCTATAAATTAATGCAAAGTCAGAAGCTCATGAAAAACGATTTTTATAGAACGCCTTTTTGTGAAGAGATGATAAAAACGTTAGATAACAATGTCATCCAGTTAGAAGATGTTTTGTTTTCTGATGAGTGCAGTTTTGCCCTTTACGGCCATTCTAGCTTTCAAGATTGTCCGTACTACTCTAAAAAAACCACACTGGATGAGAGAAGAACATAGGAAATACCCTGAAAAGTTTAATCTTTGGGTACGAATAGTTGAAAACTATGTAATTGGTCGCTTTTTCACTGATGGCAATTAAAATGAAGATTATTATTTAGTACTGCTCCAAAATAATTTCAGGACAACTTTGGTAAACTTTAACTCACAAATTCCAGAGATCGTCATATAGTTCCAGCAATATGGAGCACCAGCACATTACCGATTAATATCCGACAGTACATTGACTTAATATTTCCAAATCGCTGTATAGGGAGGTGAAAATTGTTAGAATGGCCAGCACGATCCCCGATCTTACATTATTAGACCTTTCATAGAAATATTTAAAAGTATGGAAAACTAAACTACGCCATTTAACTCAGATATTGGTTAACGTTGAAAGACATTTTTATTTACGATTAGGATGCTGCCAAGACGTTCAAGGCATGCAATTTCATTAAGATCGATGTATTTTTAATTTTTTCTTATTTTCAAGAATTAAACGCAGTTTGTTAGTAGTCAAAGTTTCTAATGAGTTGTAGAAAAATTCGTCAATCAGATGAATCTCTTTTTTTACTATCACTATTTGTAATAGAGCGTAAAACCATAGCATTTTTGAATAGAGAATAAAGAGATCTTTCAAATGAGCTATCACAAGCCACTACTTCCTACTTGAAGATTTGGGCGTTACAGATGTCATGTTTTAATCAAAAATTACGCCTTACTGAAATTGTTTATGAAACTGCACAATACTTGAGATACTGAATTTATTACACTTTGCGGTTCGACACTGTACAACTGGTCTGTTAGCTTCCCGGATTTGACCCCCCTTGATTATTTCTTTTATGGTTTTATAAAATACACAGTGATGGCAATTGCACCTACAATTTTAGATGATATGAGAAACAGAATTCGCTTTGCCTGCTCATTAGTGACACTTGAAGTGTTGCAGTATGTGCGGGATTCATTTAGAAAAGGAGCGAGGAAGTATTTGAAAGTTAAACGGCTACATTTGGAACAATTTCTCACCAATAACAGCCGATAAATAAGTTCAAGTCATTTTTTTTTGTATTTTGACTTACTAAATCATAATTTCCTAGCCGAAAGCGCTACTCGAGGATTATTTTGCACACAAGCCTACTTTTTTACATATATTCGATTTTAAAAAACAAAAGTACATCACCCGATTTAAGAATCCAAATTTACCCCCTGCGATATAACGAACATTTAGAAACTACCACGCAGACAAATCTACATTTGCAAAACATATTATTTATACCCAACATAGACGCACAGTAAATAGCCGCATAAAACCACTACATTTTTGCAATGATAAGCGTAAACTACACTTTTTCGAAGCACTGAAAGCAAAAAAGCACATACACAACAATATATACCTTATTTTAAATGGGCAAACTGATTTCATGGATTCCCCTTTCTTGGATATCCTTCTTGCTGATTAAACAAATCAAGCAAAATAAATCTAACCATGTTTTTTTTCAAAAAATTTTAATAAGATAATGAATTGATATATGTCGATATTTTCAGTGTAGAGACTGTTATTGTTTAGTTATTTTATTGTTGTGTTATTATGCTTATTAAATTATTAATGTTATAGGTTAGTTATATCCTTATGTTAAGTATTGACATACATCAATTAGACATTTTGAAGGCGTCATCAGTCATTTTTGTTCTAGTTTATTTTCATTTTTTGGATCAAAACATAATTACATAGCAACAGATCTTTGTTTGTAGCTGTCATGATTTCGTATTCAATTAGTATCTATTTGAGGATGCTATCAAGCAGAGAAACCGGTTACAGAAACGTTGAAGAATATCCTAGAACATCTAGAATTCAGAAGGGCCACTTGCTCCAGTTAGCTTACGTGCTGGCTACGTCCTTCACTTACCGAAACGAAACCCAGCAGTGAAGCCAGAGAAGTAGCCTTCAAGTCTGTATGGAGTATGGACCAGTTTTCACCAAGTAAGGGCAAGAACAATAAATGAATTTTATATATATATATATATATATATATATATATATATATATATATATATATATATATATATATATATATATATATATATATATATATATATATATATCTGTCTGTGTGTAAACTAGTTATTTTATTGTACTTTACCTGTCTAACCATCTCTGGTGTTACATCCAGGAAGGTTTTTCCCGGGTAAGGCTGGGTGATGTCAAATATGTTCACCCAAGACTGTGACCACATGTTGCCTACGATATGAGCTGGGAGAGGTGCTTGTCTGTTAATCTTCTCTGGACCATAGTATTCCCTCAGTCTTCTTCTCACATAAGCATGAAGGAGATCGTAAAGGGGCTTAACTTCTTGCCATGCATCCTCTAGGTCCAAGCTCAGTGAAGGTGACTCAAATGGAAAGTTCCAGTACTCAGCAGTGTTTGTGAAATCTATAAAATAGAAGAGCCAAATTATAGAGGTTTTTTTATATCAGAATAACACCAGTAACCACATACAACAAAGGGGCAAAAATTTATCTTTTAAATCTATTCAGCGAGCCTTGGTGGTTCAGAAGTCAGGATGTCTACCTCTGAACCGAGGGTACCGGGTTCGGTTCCCGGGGTTGCCCTTTTAATTTTTGAGTACATACTGTAGAGTGTGGAGGGTGGGCAACTTAAAAAGGTTGTTGGCCATATCTCAGGAATGGTTCACTGTACAGCTTCAGGAAAAAACTGTCGTGAGGAAAGTTGCCGTGATAAATCGCTGGAAATTATTTTTAAGTTTGTGAAATCAACGCCAGAGGGCGCTAGCACACTGCTGGTCAGTGAATTGCGATTTGCATCACATTTTCACCAATTAAGTGGTACTTTTGATACAGAGAGCGTAATGGCCGAGCAACAGATGTTATTTCTTACCTGGTATACTTTTTGATATTTAAAAATAAAGTGGTGGGGAAACGCTGAATGTTTATTTTTTGAATTGCTAATTACTACAGCTTAGCTCGACGAAACATTGAAAATAACTTTTCTTGGTCTACCATTTGCACTTATTCCAGGTTTCCTCCTGTTTTTGTGAAGAAAATCAAATGAAACAGTATATAAATAATAACACAGTAGAGAAGGCTACAAAATACTGAAGTTCCCGGTGAACACCATAATTGGAAGTCATTGCTCTAGCGGCAGATATTGGCGATCAAAGTTGGAATCATGAATTACCACATCTGGATAAAAAGCTAGTAATAACAATTAAATTTCCCACATTTATAGATATAAATATTCCTAAAAATATTTAAGTGAGTTAAGTAGAAAACCTTTACCATTTACAGGAATGAAAATATCAAGCTATATCTACCCGTAATTCATTCCCATATGTTTAACCAACCTGGCTTAGTGTAACAGAATTTCGAAAACATCGAGTAAAGGTACTGTGAAAATGACAAAATGCATAAGCACATTCTCAAAAGTATTTGTCATTTACATTGTTATTGGTGCGGCTAATAACTACGATGAGATGATTTTCGCCAATGAAGAAGCATTTGACGTGTTAGCTGTATACTTTGAATGCATGCGAAATACAACTGTTGCTGCTAGGGTGTATGCGGTGAAGTCCCCGGGAAGTCGTCGGTTTTAAACGGAGTTTTTCTCCAACTGTTGCATCCTCATCTTTGTCTAAAAACCCGCAGGGGTCGCAGCGATGAGAATGTCATCAATCTGTTGGTCTATGTTGAATTCAATCTACATCTAAGTACCCGTATAATATCCAGGGACTTAGGAGTAAGTCAAACTTGAACCACTGTTAGAATTATTCTGAAAGACCACAGGTAAGTTATGGCTTAAAGTAATACACATTAATTACTTGTCGTTACATAGTCATCACGGAACGAAAATTCGGTAATTGTGTAATAATAATGAAAGTAATGCTAATAATAATAATAACAATAATAATAAGTGGATGTATCGCGTTGTCGTTCAAGACTCGAAAACTTGGAAAGGGCTCCCTCTGAGCTCGGTCCCTTTGGTATCTGAGATACCCGGGAGGAGCGAATGTTCCTTTTTGAGGGAGTGTGAAAGCTCTTCAGGGTAAAGTCGATAATAAAAATTATTTATTTTTTGGTTGAATTTCGATGAACGGTTGAAATTTGATAACTGGTTATTGGACATACTGCAAGAAGATGTCTGAGTACTTTCAAGGATTTTGTGGTCAGATGAGGGCACATTTTACAGTTAGGGTACGCTATATAGGCACAATATGCACTATTGGTCGCAGATGGATGCAAATTGGATTAATAAAATGTAACATCAGGGTATTGGTGCATTAACGTTTGGTGTGGTGTTGTCAGTGGACAGATGATTCGACCCTACATTTTCATTGCACCATTGAACGGGCAGCAATATCTCAATTTTCCGAGGAACGAAATGCCACTGTTGCTGGAAAACGTACCTCTAACGACTCGTCGCAATATGATTTTTCAACACGATGGTTGTCCAGCACATTATTGTTCAAATGTGAGACAGTTTTTGGATCAGGGGTTTCCTGCTAGACGGTTAGGAAGAAGCCTGTTTCTTTGGCCAGATAAGTCGCCTCATTTGAGTTTTTGTTATTTTTATTTATTGGGACGTTTTTGCCTCATTACGTCAGTAGAATAAATGTTATTTTGTTGCTACCTTCTTAACAAGAGGCGATAATTCGTAGTTCCAACTCTGATCGCTACTATCTACCGCTGGAGCAATGATATCTAACTGCGGATTTCACTGGTGGCTTCAGTTTTTTGTAGCCTATTCTACTGCGTTAATAACGATATAATAATTGTAATAAACTTTACATTAATAGCAAATTGAGTTATTGAAATTTGAAGCATTTAATAAAAATTCGCTACCAAACCGCGCTTACTGCATCTCGATCTTTTTTCTACAAACATGCATTAAATTTTGATAAAAATGCAAAATGCGATAATATAAGGCATGTCGAAAAAAATTATATCGTCAACTAACCCTGGATATGGATTCTAGGGGGCCTAGTTTGCACTCATTTGAAGAAATCTTTTCTAAACTCAAAAGTCGCGGTCGCACCATTAACGAATTTTTTCCACGAAAGTTAGCTAAAAATTCTAGACCATTAAACCATAAACTTAACTAAAACTACTGCCAAAGCATCAGAGAAAGGTTCTATTTGAAATTAATTCTCTGAAAATATTTTAGTAAAATGAAGGACAATGACAGTTGAAGCTGAAACTTAAGGATCTGTAAAACATTTTTGTGAAATTTTCTCTACAGAAGCCGTATTCGTTTTAGGTTCGTTGCCTAAATCTTGCGGATTTTGACGTTTCAAATGTCGACTTTGACGTTTTGAGGAAAAATCTTTAAAAACAATTATAAGAAAATGCAAAATTTTGCGGGAAAACTTGGGCTGATTTCTCTGGCTAAAGAACTTGTCCAAACCACTTGTAAGAGGCAGGTACTCACCAAATGTCATCAAAATTAGACCATTATTTTTTGAGTTATCGGTGTGATACTTACATATATATATATATATATATATATATATATATATATATATATATATATATATATATATATATATATATATATATATATATATATATATATATATATATATATAATATAAAAATCAAAACTAGCCCCGTATATGGGTTCCTGGAGCCTAGTTCGCACTCATTTGAAGAAATTTTTTTTAAAGTCACGATCTCATTAGTGTATTTTTTTTAAAGAAAATTCACTAAAAAAAGCTGTTTGATGTGTTGTTTTTAAAAACCTGTCTACTGTCCATAGCCTACGATGGAAATACAAAGAATGAAATTTGCTCCGCCATTTAAAAGAATATCTATATATAACCATATATTATATTTAAAAGGCTCTCAATGCGCTGGATCCAATGACATGAAACAATATAGGTGTTTCGTTTAAAAAATTATGTTTTATTTGTATCACAAAAGCTGTGCATAATAGCACAAAAAAAACTATTTGCATCATCAAATTCTACGTAAAAAATGTTTAAGAATTAGTTTTCACAGTTTTAGTGAATTTTCTTAAAAAAAATTCACTAATGGGGAGATCCCGACTTTTGAATTTTGAAAAAATTTCTTCAAATGATCGCTAATTAGGCCCCCCAGAACACATATCCGGGGTCGGTTTAAATTTTTATATGTTTATATATATATATATATATATATATATATATATATATATATATATATATATATATATATATATATATATATATATATATATATATATATATATATATATATATATATATATATATATATATATATATATATATATATATATATATATATATATATATATATATGTATCACACCGATAACTCAAAAAATAATGGGCCGATTTTGATTAAATTTGGTGAATAAATTCCTTTTGCAAATGGCTTGGATAAGTTCGTTAGCCAGGAAAATCGGTCCAGGTTTTCCAGGAAAATTTTGTGTTTTCTTTCGAAAAAAAATTATATCTCCGGAATTAACAAATTAAGGGCAACCAAATTTCACATGCGGATTTATATCATTATAGGCAAGTTACCTACCAAAATTTAGCTCCGTAGGTTAAAGGATAAAAAAGTTACAGGCATTCAAAGAAAAATAAATTTGGATTTTCCTCAAACCGTCAAAATTGCGATTTTAAACGTCAAAATTGGTGAGTACATTCCTTTCGCAAGTCGCTTGGATAATTTTGTTAGCCAGGAAAATCCGCCGAGGTTTTCCCGGAAAAATTTGTGTTTTCTTTCGCAATATATTTATATCTCCAAAATTAACAAAGTAAGGGCAACCAAATTTGGTAAGCTGGTTTATATCGTTATAGGTGTGCCACCTACCAAAATTTAGCTCTGTAGGTCAAAAGACAAAAAAGTTATGGGCATTTAAAGAAAAATAAATTGGGGGTTTCCTCAAAACGTCAAAGTGACAATTGAAAACGTCAAAATTCGCAACATTTAGGCAAATAACTTGAATCTAATACGGGCTATGGAAAGAAAATGTCTCAAGAAGAATGTTTTACATACACCGAACTCTTAGTTTCAACCGTCATTGTCCTTCATTTTACTAAAATATTTCCAGAAAATTCATTTCTAATAGACCCTTTCTCTGATGCTTGGCAGTAGCCTTAGCTATAGAGTTTATTGTTTAATGGTATATAATTTTTGTCGAATTTTCGTAAAAAATCAATAAAGCTCAATATATTCGTTATTATACAAGATATGAAAAAATATTGTATACATTAATTATACGGTGTTTTGAGCTACATCTTAAAAAATTATTGCGACAATCACAGGGTGGCCCATAAGTCGTTGGTGATACAAATAAATTTTTTTTTGTCGAAAACGCCTTATTTTTTTGCATTTTCCATCGAAATATAATGCATGTTTGTAAGTTTAGAAATTCTGGAGGCAGCAAGTGCGTTGTGGTTGCGAATTTTGATTAAATGCTTCATATTTGAAAAGCTCAATTTGCTATTAACCTATAAGGTTGACCAAGAAACGGATTTTTTCAGTAACACTTTTGGTTTACTTTTGGAAATTTCTGTACGTTTTCAAACAATCAAGTTATTTTGATGAAACATGGCACATTGTTTTTACTATATATGTTATACTGGTAATCAAATTTGATGCCTGCTTTTTCTATATAGGTTATACTGGTAACCAAAATTTATGTCTGCTTTCTTAAAAAGAAAACACACATATTTGCAATAAAAACATTTTTATGAAAATTCACTACCATAACGCACTTGCTGCGTCCCGAGATTTTTATTATCTCATCACATAAAGCAGATACAAGGGGTGACTAAAAATAACAAGTTCTCAAAATTACCATGTAGTTCAAATACAAAGAGTCCAAGAAAGTAGAAAAGTGTTCTGAAAATCGCAAGCTATTTTATCTGCGTGTTTTTGTTTTTGTTTCTTTAATGTCTGTCTTTCGCGACTATGTCCAATCACCGACGCCGGGAGCAGGTTCACATCACTATCCTGCAAAATTTTCCGAACGTCTGCCTTTCTGTAAGGAGGGTAGAGATCTTTAACATACCCAACATTGCATGGACACGGGATCGACGGCTTTACGCCCCCACCAAAGGGCGAAACTTGCAGACAACTTACTCAAATACAATGCCACAACCTCGGTTGATGTTTATGTTACTGTATGTACTGAAAAATTGGAAGGAGAGCTCTGGGATCGAACCAAGTCCCCTTCGGTTTAGAGGTACACGTCAACTTCAACGTCAATAAACTTTATTTATATCACTTATAATATTTACAATGTAATGTACAATTAGAGTGTATTACAATGCACCAGCGAGTTATTAAATCGCGCTTACAAAGTATATTTAAAAATATAAGTACCAGGTCTTGTTTACAATTGTGTTTTTTGTTTGTTTGTTTGGTTATGTACAAACGTCTACAGAGGAGATAAAGTTATAGATAGGATTTAACAAAATAGCAGGAAAAATACGACTAACAATTTATAAATCTAGTTTTATTCTGACAATGTATTTAATTCTATTGGTTTACTAAATAAATATTATACAGACACACGTATACATATATCTAAATTATACATATATAGTATTTACAATTGTTATAAAATGACCTAAATCTTAACTACACTTAACATTATCAATGGGATGCTTATGCCTCATTTCAGTTCATTTCTGTAGTGTATTTAACATTATTATTTAACGGTGGTATGTTTCTTGGTAGAGTTTCATATTTTCGTAAGGGAGTCTATATTTCTTAATAAAGGTAAGTTGTTTACCCTATAAGTAGATAGTGGGTAAAAGAATTCATTATGGGAGAGTTGTGTGCTTTAAAATTTATTTGATGTTTCATGAATTTTATTGCCAATATTGGACAATTCATGCACGTCTTTGATTTTTTCATATCTATTTTTTATTGAGGGCTAGTCGCAAACACTTATTTTGAAATCTCTGTAACTTGATTACGTGTGTTTTTGACGCACTGCACCAGACGGGTTCAGCGTAAATCAATATGGGCATGATTATGGTTTTATACAATAATAATTTGTTTTCAGCCGTGACTCCGCTGTTTCTGTGCATAAAGGAATAAAGTAACTTAAGTGCTTCGTGAGCCTTGTGGAATGCATGTTGAATATGAAATTGATAAGTCAAGCCTCTGTCAAGTATAACACCTAAGTAGTTTACCTTTTGATTCAATGTGATTATTTGCTGGTTAATTTTTAAAGGTTGAAATATTTTTGTATTTTTAATTTTTTTTTGTAAAGATCATAGCTTCGCATTTAGAAGGATTTACATTAATTTTCCAAAAATTAAAATATTTTTCCAGGAGGTTAAGATGAATCTGAACTTGTTTAGCTGCAACTATTGCACTGAAGGAGTGTGCATAAATTGCAGTGTCATCTGCAAATAATGCGGTATTAGTATTCTGAAACTGTGGTATATCATTTATATAAATTATAAAAAGTTGTGGTCCGATAATTGATCCTTGAGGGACTCCTGCATTAATACTTTTGTTCCAGATGTAGCTTCATTTATAATTACAGAGAATTTTCTCTCGCTGATATAGCTATCTAAGAGCTTAATAAGGTATTTCGGAAAGCCGCATTTCATTATCTTATATATTAGACCCACATGCCAGACTCTGTCGAAGGCTTTTTCGATGTCTAAGGTAGCCGTCACAATGATTTTATCAAATTTATAATTAAATGAGATGTTATTAACAATTCTTACGGCCTGTTGTGTTGTGTTATGCTTCTGGCGGAAGCCAAACTGAATGCTCGTTAGTACCTGTGAATGCTGCAGAAATTTATCAATTTTATTTGCTATAATCTTTTCTGCTATTTTACTTATTGTATTAAGGAGGCTAATGGGTCTTAGATTGTTAATTACATTGGCCGGTTTGCCTGGCTTAGGGATTGGTAGGGTGTTTGCAATCTTCCATTGCTCTGGGAAATGTTGAAACTATATTATGCTATTTATTATAGTTGTCAATTTTACAATACCGCTTCTTGGAAGATTCTTTAAAGCCTTGTTCGAAATCTTATCGACTCCTGGTGCCTTAGCGCTTTTCGTTTTAATAATAGCCGTTTTTACCTGCCTAGGTGTCGTTAACTCTTTGAGCCATATATTACTGGTGTCCATATTATTAGGGATTTGTTTACCTCATCGACAATACATTGCTGTTGAGGCTCGTTCTTACCACTGAACCACCGAGGCTCGGTATTCTATCTGTACTCATAACCAAGACACCCCACAAAAGCAACGAAATCCGAACGCACTATGCTCAACTGCTACAATTACTATATGAGGAGCAAAATTGTATACTAGCTAAAATTAATCTCAATTATAAAGTTAGCATTGCAACTTAATATTGTAACCAGCTTATGCTGTAATATTATGTCTGCTATATTATGTTGTATGTAGAAATGTAGCGTTACCAATAATTTGTCAATTAAAATTGGATAATCCGCCTACCTATCTTCTGGTACAATCGTTGTCATATTTAAGTTTCACTTTCTAGAACCGGTCATTAGATATACACATTCTGGTTTATATTTCCTCTTTGCAGGTTAGTGTTGCCGAAGAAGATTTATTGTAGATAAACTGAACTTTTATCGTTCCTACCAAGTGAATGGAAATGAACACACAGAGTTCTTTCAATTGCACTAAATTTCAGGAGATAATTATTAGGAATTCAAGCCAACCTTCTACGTGTTTTAGTCAAACGAAACATGTATAAAATATTTATGTAAGTTTACGTGTGATATCATTATGTTAAATGGACTCAGCAAGTGCGTTATGGTAGCGATTTTTAATAGAAACGATCTACATTTATTTATGAAAATTATATATTATATGCTTATACATTTCTTATATTTCCAGCTGGAAATCTAAATTTTTGTATGCAATATAAGTTTTACAATATAAATCTGCATACCAAATTTGGCTGCCAAAGCTTCATTATTTGATGAGATTCAAAACTTTACCGGAAAAACTAGTCTGATTTGCCTGGCTAACATCTCTGTATGTTATACTGACTGGTATAAACAAATAGAGGGAGCAGTATTGGGAATAAGAAGGCCTAACATCATATTCGCTAAGTCCCTAGTAAAAGCTTGCTCCATTTTTTTCTGGCTAACGATCCCACCAAGCCATTTGCAAAAGGAAGCCACATACAACATTTCATTAAAATCGGCCAACCGTTGTTGTGACATAGACACGGGTTTTTCTGAATAGGGCAGGAAAGATAGATTCAGACTTGTGTCCTTGGTGCCAAATAATCGGAACATCCTGACATCTCTTCGTGAAATGTTCCAAAACAAAGGATATATGGAATTTTATAAGGGGTATTTTTCTTGGTTTATTAAATAGACCCTTATATGCGGTAGACATTTATGCTGGATTATCAGCGGACTTACGACGATATACAATACGCTAATGGATGTTTTCCTTGAAGAAAAGGACATTAGACCATATTTGACTGTTTTCAAAATTCATCTCAAGTCACGACTTTATAAGGAATTTATTTGGTATTCAGGGAAACATTACCTAGAGGGCTTTGTTAAACAGTGGTGTTATAAAAGAGTTTTATGCAGTGTAGAAAATGGAACGTTATTTTGCAATATGTAGTCTCATTACTGTGGCATTGAATACTGAGATAACGGACATTTTTTGAGTAAATGTGCTGTTTTCTGCTTTTTAGTACTAAGAAAAAGACTAAAATATTGGACAGTTTGTGTTTTTTTTTGCTTGGACATAAAACGCTAAATGTATAATTTTTGTATCTGTATATGTGTGTATGTGATGCATTGTATGCTTCTGATACACTTCTTATAATTTCACTAATCACTAATGAGAGAGATTTTGAATTTTGAAAAATTTTCTTCGAATGAGCGCTAATTAGGCCCCCTAGTACACATATCCGAGGTCGTGTCAATTTATATATATATATATATATATATATATATATATATATATATATATATATATATATATATATATATGTATCACACCGACAACTCAAAAAATAATAGGCCGATTTTGATTAAATTTTAGTGAATACCTTCCTTTTGTAAGTGGCGTGGATAAGTTCGTTAGCTTTTGTGTTTACCCTAGAAAAAAATTTATATCTTTGGAAATAACAAAGTAAGGGCAACCGACTTTGGTTCGCGGGTTTATATTATTATTGGTAAATGATGTACCAAAATTTAGCTCTGTAAGTTAAAAGACAAAAAGGTTATAGGTACTTGAAGAAAAATAAATTAGGGTTTTCTTCCAAACGTTAAAGTCTCGATTTATAACGTCAACATTCATTTTACTAAAGTATTTCCACAAAATTCATATCAAATGGACCCTTTCTGTGATGCTTTGGTAGTAGTCAGAGCTATAGAGTTTATCGTTTAATGGTATATAATTTTTGTCGCATTTTTGTAAAAAATCAATAAAGCTCAATATATCCGTTATTATACAAAATACGAAAAAAAATTATACACTAATTATAGGGTGTCTTGAACTACATCTTAAAAAATATTTCTACAATCAAGGCTGGCCCATAAGTCGTTGGTGATACAAATTTTCTTTTTTTTTTTAATCGAACACGCCTTATGTTATTGCATTTTTACATTTTCCATCGAAATATAATGCATGTTTGTAAGAAAAAAAATCGGAGCACAGCAAGTGCGTTATGGTAGCACATTTTCATTAAATGCTTCAAATTTGAATAGCTCAAATTAACCTATAAGGTTGACCAAGAAACCGTTTTTTTCGGGAACACTTTAAGTTTACCTTCGGAAATGTTTGTACATTTTTAAACAATAAAGTTATTTTGATGAAACATGGCACATTCTTTCCACTATATAGGTTATACTGGTAACCAAATTTGATGCCTGCTTTCTTAGAAAAAACACACATATTTGATAATAAAAACATTTTTATGAAAAAAAAACTATAACGCGCTTGCTGCGTCTAGACTTTTAAATATATATTTAACAAGTGTGTTATTGCATAGTTTTAATAACGATAATAATAATAATAATAACATACACACGCGCGCGCGCGCGCGCACACACACACACACACACACACACACACACACACACACACACACACACACACACACACACACACACATATTTGGAACAGCCAAATGGAATCAATTCATAATTCAGTATTTCAATTACTGTTCATAAAGTTTTAAAAGAAATTGTAACAATGAACAGTAAAAAAAAATCATCAGGATCGTCATATTCGTCAAAAAAAACCCTAATCTTCTGGTAGGACATGTGCGTGACCGACATAATCTCATTCGTTATTATTCTTCTTAAGTCACTTAAATCTGGTGGTTTGGTTTTGTATACTATTCCTTTCACATATCTCTATAAGAAAAAGTCCAATAGCGTAAGATCGGGTGATCGTGCTGGCCATTCCAGCGATCCTCGCCTCACTATCCACCGATTTGAAAATTTTAAATCGAGGTACTACCGCCAATGATTTGGGAATGCGTTGGTGGTCCATCCTGCTGGATCCACATCAAATTTGATGAAACTTTGCTTATCCAGCATACAAGTTTGCCAAAGTTGGTACGACCTTATACTGAAACAGTGCTAAATAATCATCTCCGTTCAAATTTCCTTTGATGAAACAGTGACTAATGACATGGTTTCGAACTGTAACTTCCAATTTTTTATTAAATTCTCAAACACTCTGATCATTTTTGCTAATAATTCTACTGAATCTATACTATTTTATGTCTATTATAAAAAAACTGTTCCTTACTTTTCGTGCAGTTTTTTTTTAAATCAATATAAACATCACACCTCACAACAAATTTTGACATCTGCTTACTACTTATAATTGGCCCTAATGTAGCCAAAATTCAAGCGACAACCCTGATCTGTATATATAGCGTATACAGGAAGTAAAAAAATGTGTAATATTGCCAATTATTCGAAAATTACTGAACATATTTTTTTTACCCTTGGTACATTGATGTACTTAAATTTTAAAAACTTTTGACAGGTAAGAAAGTATGTGTAATCATACAGAGTGGCTCAGCAATAATACCAAAATTTATATTTCAAATGGAACACTCCGTATGTTTTTGCGTTTTCTGAATTTACATCTAATTCAAGGTCTAATTGTATTTGAAGTTTTTTTCCTTTTCTTTATTCATTAACTACTGAAAAAATGGTTGTTAAAAATAATTCTCAAAATTGCTAATATTTCGAAAACTACGGAACATATTTTTTGTCACTTGGTATATAGATGTATTTAAGTTCAATACACTTTTGGCAAGTAAAAAAGTATGTCTACCTATACAGGGTGGCTCAGAAATAATACCAACTTGGTTATTTTAAATGGAACACCTGTATATTTTGCAGATTCTAATAAGCATTTGAGAGATAAATTTAATGATGTAAGCTTTAACTTGGTTGTTCGTCTACATAAAGGGAATTATGGTATTCATATTACAATTTCAAAGTGTCTACATAATATCACATAATACAAAAAACAAATTAACAAAATAAGCAAGTGAAAATTATATTTAGTTACTCAATGAGATGTTGAAAATGTCGACCATTAGTTGCTGAACAATAGCCAAGTCTGTGTCTAAATTACTGCAAGACGTTATCAAAAGTATTCTAATGAATTTCATAAAGTTCATTCCTAATTCTAATCTTCAAATGTTCAATATCATCCGCCTTGTGTTCGTAAACTTTACTATTTAGATCACCCCACAAACAAGTCCAGTGGTGGGAGGTCTGGGGATCTTACGGGAGACTCAATTGCACCTCTTTTTTCTATCTATAGATCTGGAAATGTCTCGTTCAAACATTGACGAACTTGTCAACCAAAATGTGCAGGAGCACCGTCCTACTGGAACAAAATGTCTCTTCGGTTTGGGTACAGGGTTTCTAATTGTGGCATAATTGGTTCGCCTCACAACTCCAAATAAAGTTCAGACGTAAGTTTTTGTTAAGGAAAAATGGTCCATGAGGTCCAATGAGGTCTTTGCGTGTGTGCTTCAGCCAACCACAGCGGATTGTCTGCTGACCAATATCTACAATTCTGCATGTTGACGGTGCCATTAGGCATTAATGTAGCTTCATCGGAATATTATTTATAAATTAAGATCAATATTGCATCTCCCCCCACCATAATTTCACAAAACTCCGTTCTTCCATCAAAATCATATTCCACATGTTCTTGAACTGGATGTACCTTGAAGGGACGTATCTTTCGCTTTTGAATAGGTTTTTGACTGACATGTGAGACATATTGTGTTGTTGGCTCATCTGTCGAAGCAATTGATTGGGATTGTCCTGTAAATCAACTAAAAGATTTATAGCTACATCACCATTAGTAGTGCTTTTCGGTCTGCCTGTTTTTGGTCTGTCTTGTAAACTTCCTGTTTAATTGACTTTCTTTAGAAGTTATCTTACACAAGATTAGGTAATTGCAGGTCGATTAGGATGGGCTTGATTAAAACACTCGTCCGCTTCTGTTCTCTTGCGGTCACCATATCCAACCATCAGTAACACTTCACTTTTTTCAGTTAGAGCTACCAAGTTAATTTATGTTAACTGAGGCATGCGCTTATCTGAGTGCTTAAGAACATTTGACAAAAACTGTCAAATTTATCATTGCAGATAAGGCACACAGCAACATTACAAATGGGACCACTTATCTTCATAGCTTCAGTGTATTCATGTGACTGAATTCAGTTTGGGTACATGAATGTCATCATTGAATTTATCTCTTAAATGCTTATTCGAATCTGCAAAATATATAGGGTGTTCTATTTAAAATAACAAAGTTGTACAGTTACACACACTTTTTTACTTGTCTAAAGTCTATTATATAATACATCAATATACCAAGTGTCAAAAAAACATGTTCCTTAGTTTTCTAAATACTAATAATTTTTGACAATTGCTTTTAACAACCATTTCTTCAGTAGTGAATGAAGATATAAAAAAAACTTCAAATAGAGTTGGACCTTAAATTAGATATAAATTCAGAAAACGAAAAAACATACGGGATGTTCTATTTGAAATAAAAATGTATTATTGCTGAGCAATCCTGTATAGTTGCACATACTTCTTTACTTGCCAAAATGCATTAAATTCAAGTATATCAATATACCGAGTTTCAAAAAAAAATGTGTTTAGCACTTTTCGAAATATTGGCAATATTCCACACTTTTTTTACACGCTGTATATTGTATGGCGTGGATAACTATATATATATATATATATATATATATATATATATATATATATATATATATATATATATATATATATATATATATATTATACATAACTACGAAAAACCAAGCGACAACTACTCCCCTATTACCCCTACTACCACGACGGGAATTGCATTACTTCGCTCGCTAGCCCCCATCGCTAGCTAGGTATTAGCCGGGGGAGTAGTTGTTTTTTCTGACTAGTTTTCTTGCCACAGCTTCCTTTGTGTCGTACTGTGTGTACGTGGAAGCTCCCGTTGAAGCCTTGAACCATCAGAACACCAGATATGGCGCTTTGCGCTATTCTCCATTGCATATAATGGCAGTGCCGAACGAAGGACGTAACCGGTAAAATATATATATATATATATATATATATATATATATATATATATATATATATATATATATATATATATATATATATATATATATATATAGCGGTACAATAACTCAAACGACGATTGTCCATTTTGTGAGTAGCTTGGATAACTTTTTTTCAGGGTGAAATTGGATTCTTCTTTAGAAAATTTTTATATCTTCAAAAATAATAAAACCACTTTAATAAAAAGAGCAGCGGTAGTTCACAGGTAAGAACGTGTGCCTCTGAACCGAATGATACTGAGTTTGATCCCAGGGTTCTCGTTTCACTTTTTCAGTACAAACTGTAACATTAACATCAACCGAGGTTCTGGCATTGTGTCTGAGCAAGTTGAATGTCTGCACGTTCCGCCCTTCGGAGGGGGCGTAAGGCCGTCGGTCCCGTGTCCATGCGATGTTGGGCATGTTAAAGATCCCTACCCTCCTTACAGAAAGACAGGGCGGCAAAATTTCCAGGATAGTGAGGTGAAACTGCTCCCTGGCGTCGTGATTGGCCATAGTCGCGGAAATAGGTAGACGTTGAAGAAGCAAAACACACACACACACACACACACACACACACACACACACACACACACACACACACACACACACACACACACACTTTATTAAAAATTGGCACAAGTTGCTTTTACACAGAATATTGCACTAACCAAATTTCAAGTTTCCAGCTCTAAGAAAAATTAAGTTGACAGGATTTGAATGTAAGGCTAGATGCATTCTCGCAACAATTAGAACCGTAGACTGGTTTCTCTCTCATTAGAGCTCTTCTCTAATGAGAGCGAAACCGGTCTATGGTTCTAATTGTGGTGAGAATGCATCTAGCCTTACATACTTTGTCCCTATATTAGGGTAGACATGGGCCAGGGCTAACAATTTACTAAATTGTTAGTTAGCTGTGTACAGTCTCTATTATTTCAACACTTTGTGTTATTTGGAGCTGGCGTGACAACATAATACTTGGTTCCGCAACTAGGTGGCGGCACGTCCACCACTTACTTAGGATTTGAATGTTTTAGAAAAAATGCATTGCATTGACGAGAAATTTGATTTTAAACATTTATATTTATCTTACCTAAATTATTTCTTCTTGTTATTTCTTGTGATATTTGCAAAAAAAAATAATTGTAATGAAATATTTATAATTCGGAATCTATTTTTTCACGTGCTGTTTCCTGTAATCCATTAAGTATGCACATACTTACTGGTAAAAGCAATAGCAGGAAAACAATTAAATTAAAAGTTACACAACGTATTTTATTTACTTGTAACTATTATGCTGTAACTATTTTACTTACTATTAAGGCGAGCTGCATCATTAGAGATGGACACCATCTGTTCATAGGCTTCTTTAACGTTTTGTCCGGTATTTCGTCTCCATTCGGTCCAAACATGCTGCAGTTCATCCCAGTTCCTGCTGGTTGCCATTATGTTGACCAAATCCGGCTGTAGTCGCAAACCACACCTGAAGGGGTCGTTGTATGCGCAAATGTTTGCACTGTTGTAAATGGCTAGCATGTCGTTGATTAACCTATTGTACTGAAAATTTATAAAACCGTTGGATAAAAATGTTATTAGACAATACTTAGTTATAAATAAATAAATCTATCAATGTCTGCCTAGTCAGTATTATTCAAAAGAGAAAAACTATAAGAACTCATGTAAAAAATCTCTGGACGCAGCAAGTGCGTTATGGTGGCGAATTTTCTTTAAACTATTTTTAATAGCAAATGTCTTTCTTTGATGAAAGCAGGCATCAAACTTGGTTGCCTATATAGTAGAAACAATGTACCATATTTCATCGAAATAAATTTATTGTTTGAAAATATATAAACATTTTTCAAAACTCTAGATGCAGCAAATGTGTTATGGAAGTGAATTTCCATAAAATGTTTTTAATAACAAGGGCGAGCAGGCATGAATCTGATTATCGGTTAGGCTATGTAGTAGAAACAATGTACTATATTTTATCAAAATTACTTATGGTTTGAAAATATACAAATATTTTCCGAAAATAAACTTAAATGTTGGTTTCCTAACCAACAAAGCTTACGTTAATAGCAAATTGAGTTATTAAAATTTGAAGGATTTAATGAAAATTTGGTAAATTTGCAGATTAGCTCCCAAACGCGTTTCAAAAATTGTTTTAAGAAATATTACTAGGACCCCACCTGGATGCACAAACCACAAGAAAAATTTCTTGTTCACACCACTCAAGGAAGTTAGGGACTAGGAGTGAAGAGGGGTGCTGTGCGGGGTAGGTAGTAAAAAGGAAATATGAGCAGAAAAAGCAAAGAAAACTGCTTAAAATCTGTCTATTTGAAGCCATATCCCCATTAAACCCCGCCTACCCCGCCTACCTCGCACAGCACCCCTATTCGCCCCCAGGTCACGTAACTTCCTTGGGGGGTATGAACAAGAAGTTTTTCTTGTGGTTTATGCAAGGAGGGTGGTTGTATGCACACGAGGGGGGAAGGAAAATGCCTACGACGAAGCAGACCCCCCTGCTTTGACTTGCGGTAGGGTTGGGGGTTGGGGTGGCTGTCGTGGGGATTTTCCTTCCCCCTCGCGTGCATACAACCACCCTCGTTGCATAAACCACAAGAAAAAATTCCTGTTTCTACCCGACAAGGAAATTACGGCACCTGGGGAATAGGGGTGGTGTGCGGGGTAGGCAGGGTTTAAGGGGATATGGCTTCAAGATGTGAAAAAGACAACTTTCAAGCCCGTTTTATTCGCATTTTCTGCTCATATTTCCTATTTACTACCTACCCCGCCCAGCACCCCTATTCACTCCTGGTCCCGCAACTTCGTGGGGAGGTGTGAACAAGAAATTTTTCTTGGGGTTTGTGTATCCAGGGAGGGCTCTAGGCAGGATTCTGAAAACAGTTTTTGAAAAGCGTACGGGAGCTAATCTGCAAATTTACCGAAAATTCGCCACCAAAACGCACTTACTGCGTCCAGATTTTTTTTCCATAAACGCATCATATTCTGATAAAAGATGCAAAAATGCATTAACAAAATTGTTCTACGAAAATTAGCTAAAAAAATTATAGACAGTTAAACCATAAACTTCACTAAACCTACAAATAAATATCCAAAAAGCATGAACTTAACTAAACTGACAGCCAAAGCATCAGATAAAGGGTATATCTGAAATAAATATTCTGTAAACATTTTAGTAGAATGAAGGGCAATCACGGTTGAATCTGAAACTTAAGGGTTTGCAGAACACTCTTCTTGCAACATTTTCTTTTCACAATCGGTATTTGTTTCACATTCTTTGCCTAAACATTGCCAATTTTGACGTTTAAAATTGCGAGTTTGACGTTTTGAGGAAAACTCCAAAATTTGTTTCTTTAACCGCCCATAACTTCTTTGTCCTCAAAGATAGGTACCTAAATTTTGGTAAAGAGTTCACCCTTTATAATAGAAACACGCGTACCAAGTTTGGTTGCCCTTAATTTGTTATTTACGGAGATATGAATTTTTTAGAAAGAAAACACACAATTTTCCGGAAACCTGGTCCGATTTTCGTGGCTAACGAACTTATCCAAAAGGAAGGTACTTACCAAATTTGGTCAAGATCGATCCATTATTTTTTGAGTTATCGGTCGGATATATATATATATATATATATATATATATATATATATATATATATATATATATATATATATATATATATATATATATATATATATATATATATATATATATATATCCAAGTGATATTGATATTCATAAATGGTTTGTTTTTCGGTACAAGTGGAGGCAATGGCTGAAAGTCGGGATGGAGTCGGTGAATAGAAAAATAACAATAATTTGGTACGTCAAAATTCACACTAATGTCACTATTGAGGTTTTGGTATCAATTTGTGAAGCTGTTCTGTCAAAATTACATCTTGGGCAAGAACAAGTATAAAACTTATTTGTCAAATGATGTGCTGTAAAATTAGTAACAATAACAATAAATAAATAAATATATATATAAACACAGATTTCCTTATTAGCGATTAAAAAAAATTCGCTAAGATCTCAAAATGCAGCAAGTGCGTTATCATAGTGAATTTTCATAAGAATTGTACACTATTAGTACGGAATATTACTAAAATTAATACTCTAAACTCACACAGACCTTGAAGATCGATTTTAGTGGTCCTAGTACGCGCAGATTTGAAGAATTATTTCGAAAGTGTTACCATTGATATCTCTTTATTATCAAAAAATGTTCGGGACGCAGCAAGTGAGTTATACCCATACAGCACAATATATTTTTAGAATGTTCTCACAAGGTGAGAACATTCTTTATTCAGAATATTTGTTGCGGAATGTTCTAATAATATTTATGGAATTTCAAACTTCAATATTGAATATTCTGAGTACATTCATTCAATCACATCTTAAGAAAATTCTTTATCAATACACTGAGAATATTTAAATAGATTATAATTCCGAATATTCGCTTAGAATGTGCCTGAGATGTCCTCACAATATTATATAACTTTGAAATTTATGAAAAAGATAGATGATGATTGCGGTATACTGGTGAGAATTATAATAGTACCTATTTTGCATGTTTGATTCTGTTACCTGTCTATGGTAAACACATTGTATATTTAGGCAATCTCTTCTTTAGGTATAGAGCACATTGTCATGCCTCCGGGAAGGGAAGATGGCAAATGGCAAGATGGCCGCTAGACGTAAATGAAAATTAATGTGAAAATGCATGGTCTGTGGTCAATGTTGTATAAGGTTATATTCTAACATAATTCATTCAAAACTAATAATGTGACGTGAACATGGAGAACAGTGTGTAATTGCAAACATAGATCCAGAATACGGAAGCAAAAAATCCTTGAAGCAACTGGTTACAAACAACAAAGTAACTTTGATGTGGACACCAGGGCATCGAAACATTGAAGGAAATTAGGAAACAGATAGAATTGTAAAAAGGGCAGAAACAACACCGTTTTATCCTCCAGAACCCTATTCTGGATTAACAAAAAACCATGTAAGAAATAAACTTTGTACTTGCGATAGGAACCAAATGCTGTCATAGTGGAGGAATACGTCAGGCTTCAGGCAGGCAAAACGGTTCATCACCATGTCAACAGGGAAGTCTGAACTGTTTCTTGAGTTGAACAGGAAGAACTTGAAAATAATTACAGGACGTTTACAGGACACACCTTATTAAGATAGATAAGGTGGACAGTGAAAACTGCAGATACTGCAGTGAAGCAGCAGAAACAACAGAACATTTGCTATGAGACTGTATGGGTCAGTTTTGAAAAAGGCTCAAATACTTTGATGGGATTACCTTAACGCCACAGGAAAAAGGTAAAATAGATCCCAAAAATATAGCAGGCTACACAAAAAGTGTAAACTTTCTGAGAAACCATTAGAAAAAAAAAGAGTCATGCAAATAAGACCCATCGGGGGTCGCGGCATTGTGAGGCCAAAGGCCTATACGACTCACAAAACAATCTACACTTTAGGTAATTTTGTAAAGAATCTTAAAGCGTATAAAACTAATAACTAATGGCACCAACAAGCGATTTTTACAAGAAGAGGGTGATAAATTTATTAATATGCGTTAAATAAAATAATATGATCTAAAAACGAATAATGGGTTGCAGCCATTTTTAAAAACGCAGTTGTTTCAAAAAAGGTTGACATAAGCGTAGATCAATATGCATACCTTTTTTGTTGAGAAAATACAAGAAAATACGATTATCTAATCACACGGTTTTCAGCCAGGCTGACAAAAATTGAGTATTTTTAGATTCAAAGGGTAGCGCAAACAGCGCCCTCTATCCGCCGCGGCCAAATTGTAAATGAATAATTTTTGATCACTACGAAAAGCTCATATGTACCAAATTTGAGGAAAATAGATCCAATACTTGTCTAGATATCAGGGAAAATATAAAATAAAATTTTCAGTTTAACACCCTGTTTCTTTTAATGTTGACTTTTGGCCTAACGTAAGTTTGGTTAGATCGTAACATATGATGCTAAAAATTTACTGCTGCTCTGTGTACTTTTACTTCCAGACAAACCTCTATATTTATCTTCATGGCTACAGATTTGCTTTTTTATGTAACAAATATTGTGAGGAAAAATCTTTCTAGATTGCTTTCTAAAAAGAAGAACTAATAAATATTTAACATCAGGATTTAATGCTCACTCTGTGAATTATTTAAAACATTTTTGTAGCTGTTAATTATATTATATGAATCTTTAAATGAAGGGAAGGTCTGTCCCCTGTGGGTCCGGTGACTAACTAAAAGAATAGGCCCATGGTAACTCCTGCCGGTCGTACGAGGCGACTAGTCGGAGTCAAGCAGGTGGTAGTGGAATTTTCCTTGACGTGATAGTAAAGGATTTTGTCACGCCCGAGGAGGTACCACCCCTTACATGAAGTCCTAACGGACGTTTCCGGTTCTGGTGTATGTGTCGGTTTCCCTTATAAGCAAAAATGATGATGGCTCCTCCTTGTACAAAAGATTCAGGAGGTAAAATACGCCTCCATTCGGATCTCCGGAAGAGAGGTGCACAGGAGGCGCCAGCATCAAGATTTAACATATCCTTCTCGAATATATGTAGCCTAAACTCTAACCTGAACTCCGTCCACCATTTTCCCCAGGCTAATAGGACACAACTCCTCTTCCTCACTGAAACCCAAATCAGGGCCAAAACAGCCACTAATCACCTTAATTTCTCGGGGTATGAGCTCCTTACTTCTTTTAGATTGCATGGAGGCGTGTGCGCATACGTCCGTAGCAATCTACCCTGCACCAGACTCCCCAATTTAGAAGCTGGAAGAAAAGACATACTATGGAGAAAACTTCTCTCAGGGCTGCAACTAAATTCATCTGTTGCATTTACCGGTCACCTTCTGACAACAACTTTGTCCAGTTCTTTGACTACCTTTCTGAAAAAACTGACCATCTGATTTCTGAATATACTTCCTCCAAGGTCACTATTCTTGGTGACTCCAATGTCCATAATAAGGAATGGCTAGGATCTTTAAAACCGATCCACAAGGGAGAGCAGCGGAGGCCTTTGCAGTCAGCAATTATTTAGCCAATATGGTTTAGCAACCTACTTAGTTTTCTCGCATCCCAACACACAGCTCAAATCCGTTGGATCACCTTCTTACTACAAAACCTGAATGCTATAAGATATCAGTCACCACCCCCCTTGGTCGCTCAGACCACGGCATGGTCACTGCTTCCTGCGCAATGCAACCCGAGGTTACACAGTCATCACACCCACGTATCGTTTGGCACTATAACTCCGCACACTGGAACGAAATGCGGGATTACTCTTCCTCATTTCCATGGGCGTCTGTCTGCTTCTCTCATTCTTATCCCACTGATATCTCACAAAACGTCGCCGAAATTATCCAAGTGGGCATGGAATTATTTATTCCACGTACACAGAAAACCTCTTCAGCCACTCAAAAGCCCTGGTTCTCTAAATCCTGTGACAAGGCCAGACTTGAAAAAGCCAAAGCTCACAAAACGCTTCTACACAATTCCAGTCAAGAAAACCGTCAAGCATTTAACGACGCAAGAAATCTCTATGTCCGCATTCTTTCTGAGGCAAAAAACTCGTTTAATAGCCACATCAAAAACAAAGTCCTCTTAAGCTCCAACGGCGACAAAACCTTCTGGACTCTTGCTAAATCTATTCGGAATAATTTCTGCAAGAGCACATTTCCACCTCTTGTCTCAGGGGATGAAATTGTTTCTACCGCCCTCGGCAAGGCTGAACTTTTTGCCTCGTTGTTCGCCGGCAATTCTACTATCAACCCACCTCCAAATGTTCAACCACCAACAGTCCCCCCTGTCGCGCATAAAACTACGGATATCATTTTCAAAACTAAAAAGGTACAAAAGATGCTCTCTTCTCTTAATATCAGGAAAGCCTCTGGCCTTGACGAGATCCCAGCAATTGTTCTAAAAAAATGTGCACCAGAACTTGCCTCTGTCCTGACTCGTCTGTTTCAGACATCTTACAACAGAGGCATATTCCCTAGTAACTGGAAAACTGCTCAAGTACAACCCGTCCCCAAGAAAGTTTTCAAAGCGCTTCCTAGCAACAGGCCTATTTCTCTCCTTTCAGTCGTCTCTAAAGTAATGGAAACGTATATAAACACCGAATTACTAAAATTTCTTGAAAAAAATAGTCTAATCAACGACAGGCAGTATCGATTCCGTCAGCGCAGATCGACTACCGACCTCATTTCCTTTGTCACCAATTCCTGAAACAAGTCTATAGAACTACACGGTGAATCACATATTGTCTCTCTAGACATATCCGAGGCATTCGACCAGGTCTGGCATGCAGTGCTGCTTAATAAACTGCCGGCCTATGGCCTACCACCAAAACTCTGTACTTGGACAGCAAATTGCCTCTCCAACCAGAGAATTTCTGTTGTTGTGGAAGGCCATTTCTCTAAACTGCATCCAATTAATGCAGGAGTTCCTCAAGGTTCAGCTTTAGCCCATACTTTGTTCCTTCTCCACATCAATGATCTCCTCTCTAGCACATCCAAACCAGTTCACAGTTACGCGGACGACAGCACCCTCCACTCAAATATACAATATTCTAAGCCTGTCTCTTTAGACCAATTAGATGAGGATCGCAGACTCAAGGAGGGTTTTGTCTCCGTGGATGTCCATAAAATATTAGACTGGGGAGATAGAAATGTTGTATAATTCAACCCCACCAAATCTGAGTCTTGCTTTCTTTATCATAAGAGATACACCAGCCCTAGACTTATCACAATGAACAACCAAGTTATTCAAAGTAATGAGTCCCTTTCACTTGTTGGCATTTCTGTGGATCGAAATCTCAATTGGCACCAACATGTCACATCAGTTGCAGAAGCGGCTGCTAAGAAATTAGGTTTCCTCTTCCGGGCTCGCAAATACTTTTCACCAGCTAATCTATATACCTTATATACTTCACAAATAAGGCCAAACCTAGAATACTGCTCCCACATCTAGGGTGCCGCTGCCGCTTCTACACTCGCTATCCTGGACTCCAATCAGAAGAGAGGTATACGTCTCATCGGTGACCCTACACTCACCCAAAGGCCGCCATCCCTTGCCCACTGACGTGCCGTTGGTGACCTCTCTCTCTCTCTCTCTCTCTCTCTCTCTCTCTCTCTCTCTTTTATAGATATTTTCATGGGCACTGCTCAGAGGAGCTTTCTTCCATTGTTCCTCCACCTGCTGCCCCCAACAGATCTACTAGGGGAACAGAGTGAATGCACCCTTTTACTGTCCAGGTCACCAGACATAGGACATCTTGTTATGCCCGCTCTTTTGTCCCGATGACTTCCAAGTTGTGGAATTCCTTGCCGGCACATGTTTTTCCTTCTCCTCCGAACCTAAAAACCTTCAAGGACAGAATTAACAAGTTGCTTCTTTCCTCCTTGTCGACACCCACGGTAAGATAGTATTTAGGCTGTAAGCCCTCGTGGTGTGTTGTTGAAATATAAAAAAACGCAGCAAGTGCGTTGTGGGAGTGAATTTTCATAAACATGTTTTTAATAGCTAATATGCCACTCTAAAGCAAGCAGCAGCCATCAAACAGGTTACCGGTATAGCGTATATAGTAGAAACAATGTACCATACTTTATCAAAATTACTTATTGTTTAAAAATGTACAAAAATGTTTTGAAAATAAACTTAAAATGTTAGTATCCTAACCAACAAGGTTAATAGCAAATTGAGTTTTTGAAATTTGTAGGATTTAATAAAAATTCGCTACCAAAACGCACTTACTGTGTCTATATTTTTTTCTTACAAACGTGCATCATATTTTGCTAAAAAATGCAAAAATGCAAAAATGCAATATTATATGGGTGTTCGAAAAACAAAAATTGTAGCGATCAACGACATGGACCACCCTGTGATTTTCAAAATATTTTTGTGAGATGCAGCTTAAGACACCCTATAATTTATGTATACAATTTTTTCTCGTATCTTGTATAACAACAATTATATTGAGCTTTTTTCTGTAAATATTTTAGTAAAATGAAGTATAATGGCGGTTGAAGCTTAAACTTAAGGGTTTGCAGAACACTCTTCTTGCAACATTTTCTTTACATAATCCGTATTTGTTTCAGGTTCTTTGCCTAAATGTTGCGAATTTTGACGTTTCAAATCGCGACTCTGACGTTTTGAGGAAAACCACAAATATGTTTCCTTTAACTGCGCACAACTTGTTTGTCTTTAAGCTTACAGGTTTAGATTTTCGTACGCAATTTACCCTTGATAATACAAACAAGCGTGCCAAATTCGGTCACCCTTGCTTTGTTACTTCCGGAGATATAATTTTTCCGCAAGAAAACAGTAAGTTTTTCGGGAAAACATGGGCCGAGACATATAAAAATTGAAACTGACCCCGGATATGTGTTCTAGGGGGCCTAATTTGCGCTCATTTGAAGAATTTTTTCCGAATTCAAAAGTTGAGATCTCCTCAATAGTGAATTTTTTAAAAGAGAATTCGTTGTATAGATAAGCTTGGAATGGAAAGGAAGTTAGTAGACTTGTAGGCATGTATTTTAACACTTGTCTTTAGAATATCCACAAAACACAGCACTGTATACCTGGTCGCATACCTTTATTTCCATGGAAATCATTTTTTCTCACAATTTGCTCAACAATTAATTATTAAAACGCGTAATTTAATAGTGACCGTTTAGTTTCTTACAATTCTTTTTGATGAAAAACATCTATCAATTTCTAATTAACATTTTTATATTTTTACATTTTTAACAATTTATTACTTTATACCTTATAATGTTTTTATATAGCACAATAATCGATGAGATGGGGATACAAATAGTAATTAAATTCATATGTTTAAATTAAAACTAAAAAAACAAAATCATTTCCTACTAAATTCACGAATTTGTCCACATCCCATCTCAATCCAATATCTATTGGTATATTAGTTTATCGTAATTTGCCGCCATTAAAAAAAAATCATCACAAGCTAGGAGCGTTGTCGTTCTATCGTCTCTGTTTTCAGCAACTCTCTCCATTTCACACACCACGCTTAGAATAGGATGAGTGGTTAACCAATTTGAAACCTTTTTATGTATTAGGTATGTGCCAACGTTTCCCAAAAGTTTGTTAAAAATGTTGTTAAAAACTTATTATGGCCTAAAATATGACCACTACATTTTGCTTTATAAGTGAATTTTGAAAAAATTTCTTCAAATGAGCGCTAATTAGGCCCCCCAGAACACATATCCGGGGTTTCAATTTTTATATGTTTATATATATATATATATATATATATATATATATATATATATATATATATATATATATATATATATATATATATATATATATATATATATGTGTGTGTGTGTGTGTGTGTGTGTGTGTGTGTGTGTGTGTGTGTGTGTGTGTGTGTGTGTGTGTGTGTGTGTGTGTGTGTGTGTGTGTGTGTGTGTGTGTGTGTGTGTGTGTGTGTGTGTATCACACCGATAACTTAAAAAATAATGGGCCGATTTTGATTAAATTTGGTGAATACCTTCCCTTTGCAAATGGCTTGGATAAGTTCGTTAGCCAGGAAAATAGGTCCAGGTTTTCCCGGAAAATTTTGTGTTTTCTTTCGAAAAAAAATTATATCTCCGGAATTAACAAAGTAAGGGCAACCAAATTTGGAACGCGAGTTTACATCCTTATTGGTAAGCTACCTACCAATCTAGCTATGTAGGTCAAAAGACAAAAAAGTTATGGGCATTTAAAGAAAAATAAATTGGGGTTTTCCTCAAAACGTTAAAGTTGCGATTTAAAACGCCAAAATCGGCAACATTTAGGCAAATAACTTAAATCTAATACCGGCTATGGAAATCAAATGTCTCAAGAAGGATGTTTTACAAACCCTGAAGTCTTAGTTTCAACCGTCATTGTCCTTCATTTTAATAAAATGTTTCCAAAAAATTCATTTCAAATAGACCCTTTCTCTGATGCTTGGCAGTAGCCTTAGCTATAGAGTTTATCGTTTAATGGTATATAATTTTTGTCGAATTTTCGTAAAAAATCAATAAAGTTCAATATATCCGTTATTATACAAGATATGAAAAAAAATTGTATATATTAATTATAGGATGTCTTGAGCTACATCTTAAAAAAATATTTCTACAATCACAGGGGGGCCCAGTCGTTAGTGATACAATTTATTTTTTTTAATCAAACACGCCTTATGTTATTGCATTTTGGCATTTTTCATCGAAATATAATGCATGTTTATAAGAAAAGAAATTCTGGATGCAGCAAGTGCGTTATGGTAGCAAATTTTGATCAAATGCTTTATATTTGAATAGCCCAAGTTGCTATGAACCTATAAGGTTGACCAAGAAGCGAGTTTTTCCGGGAACACTTTGAGTTTACTTTTGGAAATTTTTGTACATTCTCACACAATAAAGTTATTTATATGTAACATGGCACATTGTTTTTACTATATAGGTTATACTGGTAACCAAAATTGATGCCTGCTTTCTTAAATAAAAAGAAAACACACATATTTGCAATAAAAACATTTTAATGAAAATTCACTACCATAACGCACTTGCTGCATGCAGAGTTTTATTTCTTTTAGCAAGCATCTTTCTTCTCTCACCTCTTCTAACATACTTTTATTCGTCGTTCTATCGGTGTACCGTGTCTTTACCATGTTTCTCCATGACAACATTTCAGATGTTCTTTTTTTTTTCATGCCCTTTTCCCAGTAAACAATTATATAAATTATACATATTTTTTATATGATTCAGATAAACTTACATATATTGGTACTTTTCTCTAAAATCTACGCATAAAATACGTCAATTTCCATGTTATTACTTTATTACCTTTATTGCTTAAAATCATACAACATGTTTATTCAATAAGTCTAAGACTTGTGGTGAATATTAACATAATTTTATACATAGTTGCATCCAAAACTGCTTGACAACACTCCAAATTCAACAACCTTAAAATTTTGACATTGCAAAAAATGTATTTTCCCTTCCATTTCGTTCTCCTAATGCTTCACCTGAGACCTCCATTTACAATTATTACTGATCTCCCCATAATACTTTTCCAACTGCAAATCTTTCTCAACTGCCCATATTTTTGCCGAAATTGTAAATTTTGTACGAAACAATAACATTTTAATTTGATATATTATGTCAATGTAGCTATGACATCGGACTTTTTACATAAATTAGACATAATAAGGAATATATAGAAACAATGGATGATTATTTATATATAACTCACGTATTTTTTACTATGTCTTGTAGACATAGTTGTATTTATGTAGAATGTACATAGGACTTATGAGATCTTTACTACATATTGTCTCTTATGTAGTTTATATATTGTCTACAGACATGTAGAACGCAGTATACCATTGCTAGCATTAAACGCAACCGTGCTTTTACTGAATTTTCGTAGAAAAAATTCACTATTGGGAAGATCCCGACTTGTGAATTTTGAAAACATTTCCTCAAATGAGCACGACTAGGATCCCTAGAAACCATACTCGGGGTCAGTTTCAGTTTTTATATGTTTATATATATATATATATATATATAATTTTAATCTGTCTGAAAATGCTGTCAAGCAGCGAAACTATAGTCACAGAAGCATTGAAGAACATCCTAGAACTTCCAGAATTCGAAGGGCCACTTGCTCCAGTTAGCTCACGCGCTGGCTACGTCCTTCACCACTAAAAACCAACAGTGAAGCTAGAGAAGTATTCTCCAAGTCTGTATGCAATATATATATATATATATATATATATATATATATATATATATATATATATATATATATATATATATATATATATATATATATATATATTCCACTTGATGTGACGTCACTTATGTATGAAGCTGTGTGTAATAAAAGTGTCATGGTAGCTTTCCCGTGTTTTTTAAAGACTCTAAGTTAGCTAGGTTTATATAGGTCTTAGTAAAAAAATGATATTCTGGAAATTGGACTGTTCCATAAATATTGTACTAGTGGCAATATACTATATAGTCTTAAGGGATACTAAATAAACTTAGCAGATTAATGTATAGTCAGAGAGATAAAAGTAAGTTCCTTTGCGTCTTTCCTTGTGTTAACCTCTTTTGACCGCAGCCTCCTGAGTATGTTAAAAAGTCACCATGAGAGGCTCCATTGGTGTGAAAAGTATCCCAGTGTTTCTCCTGCAACAAGTTGTAGCGTAGATGTGTGCATGCATATGTATGTGTGCGTATGTGCACATGAAGAGATAATGTGCATTTTCTGTCCTGCACATAGTGTTAAGTACTGGACGTTAAGTAACTGGACGTTAAGTACTGGACGTACTGGACGTGGGTGCGTATACACTCACACACTTCGCTCGCGTATGTGTGTGAGTGGAGTATGTAAGTTTTAATTTTAAGATATATTTTTAGTACACAGCAAGCGTATGGGAGATAAAAGAAGTTAAAAGAAAAAGTTAAAGAGCTGGTTAGATTAACATTTATAAGACAGGTTTTTACATAATGAAAAGCAAGGTCAGATGCATCCTTGTTCATTTTGAAGATTGACAGTCACTGAATGAGCCAGTTCTCAAAGTCAAAACTCTAATCAAATATATATATATATATATATATATATATATATATATATATATATATATATATATATATATATATATATATATATATATATATGTATATATATATATATATATGTATATGTATATGTATATGTATATGTATATGTATATGTATATGTATATGTATATGTATATGTATATGTATATGTATATGTATATGTATATGTATATGTATATGTATATGTATATGTATATGTATATGTATATGTATATGTATATGTATATGTATATGTATATGTATATGTATATGTATATGTATATGTATATGTATATGTATATGTATATGTATATGTATATGTATATGTATATGTATATGTATATGTATATGTATATGTATATGTATATGTATATGTATATGTATATGTATATGTATATGTATATGTATATGTATATGTATATGTATATGTATATGTATATGTATATGTATATGTATATGTATATGTATATGTATATGTATATGTATATGTATATGTATATGTATAAGTATATGTATATGTATATGTATATGTATATGTATATGTATATGTATATGTATATGTATATGTATATGTATATGTATATGTATATGTATATGTATATGTATATGTATAAGTATATGTATATGTATATGTATAAGTATATGTATATGTATATGTATATGTATATGTATATGTATATGTATATGTATATGTATATGTATATGTATATGTATAAGTATATGTATATGTATATGTATATGTATATGTATATGTATATGTATATGTATATGTATATGTATATGTATATGTATATGTATATGTATATGTATATGTATATGTATATGTATATGTATATGTATATGTATATGTATATGTATATGTATATGTATATGTATATGTATATGTATATGTATATGTATATGTATATGTATATGTATATGTATATGTATATGTATATGTCACACCGATAACTCAAAAAATAACGGGCCGCTTTTAATAAAATTTGGCAGACACCTTCCTTTTCTAAGTGGCTTTGATAAGTTCGTTAGCCGGGAAAATCGGATCAGCTTTTCCGGGGAACTTTCAGGTTTTATTTCGGGAAAAATTTTTATCTTTGAAAATAACAAAGTTATGGTAACCAAATTTGGTATGTAGGTTTACCATATAAAATTCTAATTGCCATCTTAATGTCTTATTGTGTCTTTTTATATTATTATATTTTACTTAGAGCATCTAATCAAAAGTTTCTTTGTGTATCTTAGAGTTATGCAGGAAAGGTAAATTTTGAATTTTTGTTCACATTTCTATAATTGTTTTTTATTTCAACATCACACCACGAGGGTTTACAGCCTAAATACTATCGTATCGTGGATGTCGGCAAGGAGGCAACTTGTTAATTCTGGACTTGAAGGTTTGCAGGTTCGGAGGAGAAGGAAAATATGTGCCGGCAAGGAATTCCACAACTTGGAAGTCCTCGGGACAAAAGAGCGGGCATAACAAGATGTTCTATGTCTGGTGACCTGGACAGTAAAAGGGTGCATTCGCACTGTTCCCCTGGTAGATCTGTTGGAGGCAGTTAGATTAAAATATCTTTGCAATTTTCGCAGAAAAATAATATTTCGAAAGAAAACTTACAATTTTCCTGGAAAATCTTGTCCGATTTTCCTGGATAACGATTTCGTCCAAGCCATTAATAAAATAAAGGTACCTACCGAGTTTCACCCAAATCGGTTATTTATTTTTTGAGTTATCGGTTGAATACATACATACATATATATATATATATATATATATATATATATATATATATATATATATATATATATATATATATATATATATATATATATATATAAACTGAAACTGACCCGGGATATGGGTTCTAGTTTTGTATCTGTGCGTACTTTTGTTCTGTTTTTTGCAAATGCTACAGGTTCCCCTTCCTGTAACAAACGTGCTCCAAGGGCGTCCATAGAAGCATCTGTTTCTATTTCTATTGGCTTTTTGGGATCAAAGAATGATAATACTAGATAATTTGTCAAAGTATGCTTTAGTTGATTTACTGACTGTTGACACTCATATAACCACTGCCAACCAACATCTAGCCTTGTCAAGTGCCTTAAAGATGCACTTATTTTTGACAAATTTGGTATAAATTTTCCTACAAATTTGACCATACCTAGAAATCGTAAAACATTAGATTTTGAATGTAATGTTTGCATAGTTAAAATGGCACTTATGTATTTATCATTAGTTTGAACTCAATACTTTGAAAATATCTGACCCATGAATTTAACACAACTTTTTTTAAATTGTAATTTCATCTTGTTGAGCATACTCTATAGTCTTCACAGCCTTTCTTAATTATGTAAAGCGTGTATCAAATGGCTGTCCTTCTTGTTGAATTACACTATTAAACTTAACACGCTCAAATATAACATTTTTCTTCGGCGAGCAAAATTCTCCAAATTTCTGTTTTACTACGGACAGCGTTTTCTTCTTCATCTTGTGCAAATTTAAATGTATTATACAATTCGAGAGCATCTTCTCCTATAATATTGAACAGCAAAGCTAGTTTCTTGTCTTCTGGCTTTGTAATAAGGTCAGTTGCTGTCATAAATAAATAAAATATCTGATTGAATATCCTCCAATTTTCTGAAATATTGCCATTAAGCTACAACGGTTCTGGAGGCTTGAATAACGCTTCTATGATTACGTTTTCCAGGAGATTGTCGCGCGAATACCGATAACTTCGCAATTTAGTGCCACAATTACACTGGCTTGACTCACATCTGCATTCGGTAAATTTCATGTATATGCCTTGTAAGGATACACAGAAACAACAACAATTAGGTGATTAATATTTATTAACTAAAGTACACATTACATGTTCCAGCAGCACGTGGCCACTGTCAATGTGGCTGTCACTTCACAGCTGTCATATGTTCGGCAGTTCTGCCTAAATGTGACAATAACTACTAGATTCTAGGCTTACTACATATATTATACAATATATTTTTCAATAACTGCCTTGATATGGGAATCAAATGAAGAGGTTTCACGTATCAAAAGCAGCAGGCTAGGCGAAGCTTTTACAATTACAATATAGCGGCCGTCGCAGGTTTAGGAATCTATTTTTCTTCACAATCCCAACAGGCGTATCAAGAGATAGGGCTTCACAAGTAAAATACAGTGCTCTAGGTAAAGCTTTCATAAAGTGAAAATGGCGTCGACGTAAGGTGACAGAATATTTCTTCTACAATAACCTTCTTGATATGGGTATCAAATGACAGGTCTTTAAGAGTATTTGGCGCTTTCATGAATTAAATACAGCTTTTTTGAGCTTAGGTACACATATTAAACAAAGGCTTTTTTTAAAGAATTCTCAACTCTTGACTAATTTTATTATGATTAGCAAAATCTTCACCAGAGTTTCGCGCATTCACGGTTTTTAAAATGGTATGTAATACTTCACTTCTCAGAAACTTACTGGCTAGTTCACCGATCATAACATTTCTCAATCAGTCAAAAAAGTTTTGTCCTAATTTTTTCACTTATACCAGGAGCTTTTCCTGGTCTAAGTTCTCTCAGTGCTTTTCGCCATTCTTCTCTTGAAATAAGGCGGGCCTAGAACATCTAGTTTTACCTTCCTAATTTCCTTTATATATTCTCCATAAAATTAACTTCATCCTAAACCAATCTGTACACAATTTCAAGACAACAGATCCAAAACTTCTCTAGATATTAATGAAAATGGAAAATTAGGTTTCAGTTTAGCACCTGATGATGCTGTCAAGAAGCGAAACCAATTAAAGACAAGAAAAATAAAACGAAAATTTGTGAAGCCAGAGAATTAGTTTCTGGAACTGCATTTAGTATGGAACGGTTTCACCAAGTGAGGGCAACAGCAATAAATGAGGTGACCTTTGATGCTTAGAATCTACTGTTACTCTGTGTACCATTACTCTGGGACAACATGTATGTTGTTCCACATGGCTACAGATTTGCTTTTTAATGTAACAAATATTGTAAGTAAAAATCTTTTCGAATGCGTTCTAAAAAGAAGCAAACTAATAGATATTCAACATCGGGAATTAATAGTCACTGTGAAACGTATTTCTAGCTGTTACTTATATAAAATCAAGCTTTTGGTAGATGAAAAATCGTGTGTATAAGCAAGCTTGGAATGGAAATGAAGTTAGTCGATTTGTAGACCTGTCTTCAGATTATCCGTAAAACACGGCTTTGTATACCTGGTCACATACCTACATTCACTTTGCAGCCTATATTTTCTCACAATTTGTTCAATAATTATTGTTAAAACTAATGCTCCCTTAATTTAATAGTGACATTTTACTTTGTAATTTTTTTAATAAATAACATTGACTATTTTCTCTTCAACATTTCTAAATTTTTACACTTTAAAATAAATATATGTATAACACAATAATCGATGAGATGGGGATACAAATAATAATTAAACTCATATGTCTAAAATTAACACTATAAACAAAATAATCTCCTACTACGTTCTCCAATTAATTCACTTCCTATCTTGTTGAATCTATTAGTATATCGTATTTTGCAGCCATTTTAAGTGATTTTTTTTTAAATTCACTAATGAGGAGATACCGACTCTTAAATTTTGAACAAATTTCTTCAAATGAGCGTTAATTAGGCCCCCTAGAATGCATATCCGGGGTCAGTTTGAATTTTTTTATGTTTATATATATATATATATATATATATATATATATATATATATATATATATATATATATATATATATATATATATATATATATATATATATATATATTATATATATATATATATATATATATATATATATATATATATATATATATATATATATATATATATTTGTGTATCTGTGTGAGTTTGTGTGTGTGTATGGATGTATGTGTCACACCGATAACTCAAAAATAATAGGCCGATTTTGATCAAATTTGGTGAGTGCCTTCCTTTTGCAAGTGGCTTGGATTAGTTCTGTAGCCAGGAAAATCGGCACAGGTTTTCTCTTTGTGTTTTTTGGGAAAAAATTATATCTCCCGTGATAACAGAATAAGGAAAACCAAATTTGGTTCGCGTGTTTGTATAATGAAGAGTGAACCATGTACCAAATCTAGGTTTGTAAGTTTAAAGACAAAAAAGTTATGAGCATTTAAAAAAAAAAGGGCTTTTCCTCAAAACGTCGCGATTTGAAACGTCAAAATTGGCAACATTTAGGCAAAGAACCTGAAACAATACGGAAAATGTCGCAAGAATAGTGCTCTGCAAACCCTTAAGATTCAGCTTCAACCGTCATTGTCCTTCATTTTACTAATATATTTACAGAAAATTCATTTCAAATAGACCCTTTCTCTGATGCTTTGGCGGTAATTTTAGTTAAGTTTGTTGGTAACGGTCTATAATTTTTAGCTAATTTTCGTAAAAAAAATCGTTAATGAGGAGACCGCAACTTTTGAATTGAACCCTTATCTTATTGCATTTTTGCATTTTTTTATGGAAATATGATCATCTTTGTAAGAAAAAAATCGAGACGCAGTCAGTGAATTTTGATAGCGTATTTTCATTAAATGCTTAAAATTTCAATAACTCAATTTGCTATTAACCTAAGATTTGTTGGCTTGGCAACCAGTTTTCTCGAAAACATTTTAGGTTTATTTTCGGAAATATCTTGTTCATTTTCAAACAATGAGTTATTTTAATAAAATATGGTACATTGTTTCTACTTCATAGGCTATAATACCGGTAGCCAGATTGATGCCGGCTTGAATTAGAGAGACATATTTGCTAATAAAAATATTTTTATGGAAATTCACTTCTATAACGTACTTGCTGCGTCCAGACTGTTTAATTATCATTACAATCTCGGAGCGATGTCACCCTGTTATCGTAAGCATAGTTCTCTGTCTTCAGCAACTCTCTTCATTTCACACACCACCCTTACAATAGGGTGGGAGTGGACGTCGAATTCAAAACTTATTTTATTAAGTATGTGCCAGGTTTTCCAGAAGATTTCACTGTGGTCTACCCCTTGCCTTCCTGAAGATATATATATATATATATATATATATATATATATATATATATATATATATATATATATATCCTTCAAATAATGTCGACCAGTTATTATGACTTAAAACATAACAAATAAGTTTTGCTTCCATTTTCGTTCAGCAGCCATATTTCTTCCCTTTTCCTACTTTTATTTGCCTTCCTATCGGGGTACCTTGCCTTATTGTCATGTTTCTTCATGTCAGCATTTCGAAGATTCTATTTTTTTTTCATGCCCTCCTTACTAATAGTTGAAGTTTCCGCCCCATACAGTACCACATTCCATACGTACGACCGAACGAACGTTTTCCTTATTTTCAAGTTAAATATTTATTAGTGGTAAGAGGACATTGTTTGAATGCTTGCTTTGTCATCACGATCCACCTTCTTTGATCTTTGCTATATTTACCATAATCTGTAATAATACTCCTTGGATTGTGACGGCATTTTTCTGAAGCAAAAATTATACCTACGGAACTAATAATGTAAGGGCAATCAAATTTGGTACGCTCATTTCTGTCATAGGAGTATTCTATGTACCAAAATTCACTCTCTATGTTAAAAGGCAAAAAGTTAGAAGTAAATTAATTTTTAATTAATTAAACGTGATTCAAGAAAGTTAAAACGTCAAAATTGATAATTATGGTAGGAGTACGAATGTGAGTGAAAAATACGAAAAGAAATGCCTAAAAAGCGCCTATATATGTGTCTAAGTCGTTATTTTCCTTGATTTCGTTAAAATATGAGCAAAAAATCCATTGTAAATCAAAATTGTTTTGTGTAAATATTTACCTTAGAGAAATAACGTGTACTACGGGATATACTTGCTAGTGCATACAATCTGAGCGTAGCTAAGTAGGCTAAGCCCTGTACATTGGTTAATAGAATCCTACATGACGAGTTCTAATCCTAGTTAGTGACTTTACTTTTTATAATTTTTAGTGAATCTTCTTTTAAAAAAAACTGACCCCGGATATGTGTTCTCGGGGGCTTAATTAGTGCTAATTTGAAGAAATTTTTTCATACTTGAAAAGTCAAGATCTCCTCATTAGTGATTTTTTAAAAGAAAATTCACTAAAAATTATAAAAAGTAAAGTCACTAACTAGTATTAGAACTCGTCATGTAGGATGTGTGTATGTATCACACCGATAACTTAAAAAATAATGGGCCAATTTTGATCAAATTTGGCAAGTATCTTTCTTTTGCCAGTGGCTTGGATAAGTTTGTAAGTTTGTTTGCCAGAAAAGTCTGCTTAGTTGAAATAGATTAAACAATAATTTGGCTTAATTTGATACACGGATTCCCCCGGTCAGTACCAGTTCTAAGCTACCCTTAAATGTATGGAATTTTGACAACGAAGTTATAATGCATGTTTGTAAGAAAATAAATTCGGGACTCAGCACATGCGTTATGGTGGCGAATTTTTATTAAATGCCTCAAATTTGAATAGCTCAATTTGTTATTAATCTATAAGGTTCGTTGGACAGGAAAGTAGTTTTTTCGGGAACAGGTTAGGTTTCTTCTCGAAAATTTTTTGTACATTTTCAAACAGTAAAGTTATTTTCATGAAATATGGTACATTGTTTCTACTATATAGGTTATGCTGGCAACCAAATTTGATGTCTGCTTTCTGAAAAAAAAACACATATTTGCTATTTAAAACATCTTAATGAAAATTCACTATAATAACGCACTTGCTGCGTCCAGACTTTTTTTATATTCTCATTTGACTTTACCGTTATGTAATCAGATGGTTGTTATTCCGATGAATTTTTTAGCGAGTTTTTTGTATAAAAAATAATTTGATAAAGAGGAGATGGAAGTTTTAAGACTTAATTCCATTTGAGTAGCATATCTGATTGTTTGTTCTTGCCCTAACTTAGTGAAACCGTTCCATATTTAATACAGTCGTATACTTTTCCCGTGGCTTCACAAGTGCTTGTTTTAGTGAATTTTCTTGAAAAAAACTAACTAATGAAGAGATCCCGACTTTCGAATTTCTTAAAATGAGCGCGAACTAGCCCCCCTAGAACCCATATCCAGGGTTAGTTTCCACTTTATATATATATATATATATATATATATATATATATATATATATATATATATATATATATATATATATATATATATATATATATATATATATATATATATATATATAATTTAGGTCTGTAAGTTTAAAGACCATTATAGGCACTTAAAGAAAAGAAAAATTGGGGTTTTCCTCAAAATGTAAGAAATCGCGATTTGAAACGTCAAAATTGGCAACATTTAGGCAAATACCTTGAAAGAAATACGGATTATGTAAAAAGTGTTCTGCAAACCCTTAAGTTTCAGCTTCAACCATCATTGCCATTCATTTTAATAAAATATTTCCAGAAAATTCATTTTAAATAGAGACTTTCTCTGCTGCTTTGGTAGTAGTTTTAGTTAATTTTATGGTTTAACAGTCTATAACTTTTATCTAATTTTCGTAGTTTATTCAAATGAGCGCAAACTAGACCCCCCTAGAATCCACCTCCGGGTTTACTTTCTGTTTACATATATACAGCGTGACGTAGTTCTACGGTAAAGCTCAATATAATTGTTATTATGCAAGATACGAGACAAAATTGTATACGTTACTTATAGGGTGTCTTGAGCTCCATCTTATAAAATTATTTTGACAATCACCGGTGGCCCATAAGTCGTTGGATATACATACAATTTTTTTTTGAACATTCCTTATTGCATCTTTGCATTTTTCATCGAAATATGATGCATGTTCGTAAAAAAATCGAGACGCAGTAAGTGCGTTTTGGTTGCGAATTTTTATTAAATTCTTCAAAATTCAATAACTCAATTTGCTATTAACCAAGGGTTCGTAAGCTAGGAAACGCGTTTTCTTGGAAAGATTTTAAGTTTATTTTCGGAAAATTTTTGTACATTTTCAAATAAGTTATATTGATAAAATATGGTACATTGTTTCTACTGTATAGGTTATACCGGTGACGAAATTGATTCCTGATTGCATTAAAGAGACATATTTGCTATTAAAAACATTTTTATGAAAATTCACTTCCATAGTGCACTTGCTGCGTCAAGACTTTTTTACTATCCGGCTAGTCAGATAGTTGGCGAGTATAAAGCGCGCATTATCACACGGGGCTAGTAAACAAGCTTGATCTCGTACATTGGCACGCGCTTGTTTGTTGTGTCTTTTCTGTCAAGAAGCCAATATGAAGTGGATTGTAAATAAGATTATCAAGTTTTTGTAAATCTACGAACATTTTTCGATTTTATGGAATATAAAACCAAAAGAGTATTTGGATACGAAATTGAGGGACTCTGCTTTGGAAAAGTTGTCGGTAGAATTAAAAGCTGAAGGTCTAGTTGAAGATACGATAGCAGAAAAGCCAAAAGCGAAAATAGAAAGTAATAAGGATGCCTATCGCCAAGAATTGGCCAAAATTTTGAGAAGTCAAAAAAAAAGGTGGTAAGGGAACAGATGATATACATATGTTGTTCCAAATTGGTTTGGTTTGGTAAAGCTGACTTTGCACGGGAGATTATATCAACAAGAATGTCAGCTGGCACAAAAGACGTAAGGATTATGCATTGCTGTTAGGCTGGTTACATTTCAATACCAACTTTTTCCCATTGACATGGAAGAGAACTTTCTGTCATAAAATACTAGGCATACGAACTTCGTACATTCTCCGCTTCTCGTTTGTTATTATTGCTGCCACAGTGCCTCAATAATTGTAGTCCGTTCGTATGATTTCGCCATATTTTCGGTAACTTCAAAAATATTTAGGTCTTCACTGCCATCTCATTGTGGGGTAAAGTATGCACTGGAAGTCATTCCTAACCAATTGTATAAACTACAAGCAGCCCAGATTACTTTACGCTTGCACAACCTTTTCTTCCTAGATCTATGTATATGAAACAGTAAGCTGCATCCATATATTGAGGTATGGTCTGAGAATTTCTGTTATTGCAGTTCGGACTTCTAATAGAAATTTCGAAGTTATGCTTTCCGGGACTCGAAATGTAGATATTCCAGGAATTTAAAGTTATCTAGTGGCTAAATAGCATAGCGTTATTTTACGTTTTACTCTTGGGGAAATAGCCATTATCATTACAATATGCGTTTTCTGGATCGAACCTTCTACCACTTGGAGCAAAGTTTTAAAATTTGTAGCACTTATTCTTGGGCTATTCCTAAATGCCGTCGGATTTTCTTTGCCTAATTCTTTTAAAAAAATACTAGAAGCTCCTAACTTATACCTGCGAGGAATCCATTCCCTCACCCATTTCCCTTTTTGCAAACCGCATTTTTGGATTCTTTCCGTAAAACAGCTCCAAGAACTAAGGCACGTCCACAAAGTATTTCTTTTGACATTCTAGATAGCATTTTGGTCTTTCGCGATATAGGCACAATTAAACCAACTTGATCTAAATTTTTTACCTACACCCGTCAACGCTAAAAAAGCTTCTCCTCTGTAGCTAGTTTGCTCGGCGATATAATTACACAATACTTTTTTACCATCCAGACAGTATGTGTGTGTTTATTTCTTTAACGTCGGCCTATTTCCGCGACTATGGCCAATCACCGACGCCAGAGAGCGGTGTCACCTCAATATCCTGGAAATTTTTGCCGAACCCCTGCCTTTCTCTAAGGAGGATAGGGATCTTTAACGTGCGGACACGGGACCGACGGCTTTACGCCCCCTCCGAAGGGCGGAACGTGCAGAAATTCAACTTGCTCAAATACAATGTCAGAACCTCGGTTGATGTTAATGTTACAGTTTGTACTGAAAAAGTGATAACACCGATAACTCAAAAAATAATGGACCGATTTTGATAAAATTTGGCATATACCTTTCTTTTGTCAATGGCTTGGATAAGTTTGTTAGTCAGGAAAATCGGATGAGGTTTTCCGAGAAAATTTTGAGTTTTCATTCGAAAAAATTTTTATCTCAAAAAGTAATAGGCCGATTTTAATAAAATTTGGTGTGTACCTTCCCTTTGTAAATGGCTTTGACATGTTTGTTAGTCAGCAAAATCGGACGAGGTTTTCCGGGAAAATTTTGAGTTTTTATTCGAAAAATTTTTTTATCTCAAAGAATAATGGGCCGATTTAAATAAAATTTGGTATGTACCTTCCCTTTGTAAATGGATTTGACACGTTCGTTAGCCAGGAAAATGGGACGAGGTTTTCCTGGAAAATTTTGAGTTTTTATTCGAAAAAAATTTTTATCTCAAAGAATAATGGGCCGATTTTGATAAAATTTGGCATGTAGTACTTTTCCTTTGTAAATGGCTTTAATAAGTTCGTTAATCGAAAAAATCGGAGGATGTTTTCCGGAAAAATTTTGAGTTTTCATTTGAAAAAAATTTTTATCTTAAAAAATAAAAAATCTATGATAACCAAATTTGGTAGGTAGCTTTACGATATAAAAAGTAAATTATATACCAAAATTTAGATTTCTATGTTACAAGAAAAAAAAGTTATAATAAAATATTTTGTGCCAGATCATTTCTATGAAAATTCACTACCATAACGCACTTGCTGCGTCCAGACTTTTTTTTAACGCCCTTGTATTAATTTAGTAGATATAAACTTTATATTTGTGATAATAATACGTAATTTTTTTGTTAATTCTTACCCTATCTAGTTGATCAGGAGGTAGAGCCGCAGGTCCAACAATCGATAAGAATCGAATTTGACGATACACGTTTGCATCTGGTATACTGTTGATATTTCCGACTTTACTCAGTAACTCCCAAACACCATGTTGAAATTCAGAGTAGGTTTGTTGTGCATTGAGCTGAAATCAAAGAAATGTATTTAGATATAAACATTATATATGCATAAAAAAATTTCATGATTGTATCAGAAACAATTTTCATTTTCTTAGTTTTTGTATATATTTTTTTAATAACAATTGCCTGATCTCACAAGGACACGTTTAAATTGTCTATAATATATCTTGGAGCAAATATAGATATAGTCAGTTTTGTGATGGCAGAGTGCAAAAACACGTTAGAAAATAATACATGATATAAAGAAAGAAAAATGAAATATAATCAAGCTAACAGATATGGTCGAATTCGAAAAGAAAAGTTTAAAAAAGACATTTTATAGGACTAGACAAACTAAACAAATTATAAAAATTAACTAACAAAACATAAACAACCACAGCATAAAAAAACCTATCACTATATAGGTTGTCCAGACATAAATTCTTCCAAACTATAAAAACATTCAGCCCATAAAAAAATCTTAACTTCTTTTCTAAAAACTGACAGGTTGCTACATGATCTAACTCTCTATATCTCGCTCCCTCTCTCCCTCTCTCTCTCCCTCTCTCTGACAGTTGATTGGAAACTTTAGGTGCTAGGTAATCGGGAGAATTATATGTCACTTTGAGTTTGGCAAATGATACGTGAACTTTGTTTTTTTGTCTCGTATTTACATTATGTTTGGTTTTGTTTAATACAAAAGTTCCATCCCTACTGCAAACAAGCAAAGAAAGTTCCATTATAATCATCGAAAATAATATAAGCACTTTATTTTGCTGAAAAATATATATGTATGATTGACGTTCTGGAACTCCTTCCAAGCATCTTAGTACCCTTTTCTGACCTATAAATACAGCTCTCGTATGTGCTGGCACCCCCAGAATATTATGCCGTAACGCAACCGAGAGTCGACCTGCGCGTGGTAGAGCATCAACAACGAATCCTTCTCCATATAATTCCTTACGTTTCTGAACTGACATGAAACCGAATTTAGTCTTCCAACCAGATACGCACAGCGATCATGCCAGTTCAAAATTGGCAACATTTAGGCAAAGAACCTGAAACGAATACGATTTATGTAAGGAAAATGTCGCAAGAAGAATGTTCTACAAACCCTTAAGTTTCAGCATCAACCGTCATTCTCCATTTTACTAAAATCTTTCCAGAAAATTAATTTCAAATAGGGTATACTCTCTGATGCTTTGGCAGTATTTTTGGTTAAGTTTATGGTTTGACGGTCTATGATGTTTGGCTAAGTTTTTTACAAAACGTTCGTTAATAAGGAGACCGCGACTTTTGAATTTTAAAAAGATTTCTTTAAATTAGTGCAAACTAGGCCCCCTAGAATCGATATCCGGGTTCAGTTTCAGTTTCTATCTGTTTACATATCTACAGGGTGATGGAGTTCCGCGGTAAAGCTAAATATAATTGTTATTATACAAGATACGAGAAAAAATTTTATACGTTAATTATAGTATATATAGGGTGCCTTGGGTTGCACCTTATAAAATTATTTTGACAATCACAGGATTGCCCATAAGTCGTTGGGGATACCTGAAATTTTTCTTTCTAACATCTTTTATGTTATTGAATTTTTGAAAGAAAAAAAATATCTACACGCAGCAAGTGCGTTTTGGTAGCGAATTTTTATTAAATGCTTCAAATTTCAATAACTCAATTTGCTATTAACCTAAGGTTCGTTGGCTAGGAAACTAGTTTTGTCGGAAACATTTTAAGTTTATTTTCTGAAAATTTTTGTACATTTTCAAACAATAAGTTATTTTAATTATATATGGTACATAGTTTCTACTATATAGGTTATACCGGTAACCAAATTAATGCCTTCTTTCATTAAAGACATATTTGCTATCAAGAATATTTTTATGAAAATTCACTTGCATAACGCACTTGATGCCACCAGGCTTTTTATTTTTGGCTTATCGGTGTGATACACACACACACACAAATATATATATATATATATATATATATATATATATATATATATATATATATATATATATATATATATATATATATATATATATAAACACAGTATCCCCCATTGAAGATGGAAACACCCCTGTGATGTTTTTCATGAACAAAAGATTAAAAGATATAAGATGAAAAACTCTATACATGCTGAGGTAATTGTTATCAATGCGCCAAGGCCTACGAATGCATTTTTTCTATATAATTTTTTTTAAAAGGGGTTAGGGTTAGAAAATAAGTGCTTTCTGAGGATACAACAATTTTTGAAAATAAAAATTTTAAAGTCGCGATGTACCTCGTTCACAAGATATCTAAGGCATTCCATCAAGTATACATATAAAATGTTGTAGTGTATGGGGCGAAAAACTGGACTTTTTACAAGCAGAACCTGAAAAAATAATGCTTTTGAAAATATGAATAATTAAGTTACTTATTTTGCCTATGTCTTTTTATGCAACTACAGGCCTATTTCTCTCCTTTCAGTCGTCTCTAAAGTGATGGAAAAGTATATAAACACCGAATTACTAAAATATCTCGAAAAACACAGTCTACTCCACGACAGGCAGTATGCCGACCTCCTTTCCTTTGTCACCCATTCTTGGAACAAGTCTATGGAACTACATGGTGAATCCCAGATTGTTGCTCTAGACATATCAAAAGCATTCGACCAGGTCTGGCACGCAGCGCTGCTTAATAAACTTCCGGCCTATGGCCTACCACCAAAACTTTGTACCTGGACAGCAGATTTCCTCTCCAACAGGAGCATATCCGTTGTTGTGGATGGCCATTCCTCTAAACTGTATCCAATTAATGCAGGAGTTCCTCAAGGTTCAGCTTTAGCCCCTACTTTGTTTCTTCTCCACATCAATGACCTCCTCTCTAGCACATCCAACCCAGTTCACAGCTACGCGGACGACAGCACCCTCCATTCAAATATAGAATATTCTAAGCCTGTCTCTTTAGCCCAATTAGATAAGGATCGCAGACTCATGGAGGGTTCTGTCTCCGTGGATCTCCAAAAAATATTAGACTGGGGAAGTAGAAATCTTGTACAATTCAACCCCACCAAAACTAAGTCTTGCTTTCTTTCTCACAAGAGATACACCAGCCCTAGACCCATCACAATGAACAACCAAGTTATTCAAAGTAATGAGTCCTTTTCGCTTGTTGGCATTTCTGTAGATCGAAATCTTAATTGGCACCAACATGTCACATCAATTGCAGAAGCAGCTGCTAAGAAATTAGGTTTCCTCTTCCGGGCTCGCAAATACTTTTCACCAGCTAATCTCTATACCTTATATACTTCACAAATAAGGCCAAACCTCGAATACTGCTCCCACATCTGGGGTGCCGCTGCCGCTTCTACACTAGCTATCCTGGAATCTATTCAAAAGAGAGCTATACGTCTCATCGGTGACCCTACCCTCACCCAAAGGCTGCCATCCATTGCCCACCGACGTGCCGTTGGTGACCTCTCTCTCTTTTATAGATATCTGCACGGGCACTGCTCAGAGGAGCTTTCCTCCATAGTTCCTCCACCTGCTGCCCCCAACAGATCTACCAGGGGAACAGAGCGAATGCACCCTTTTACTGTCCAGGTCACCAGACATAGAACATCTTGTTATGCCCGCTCTTTCGTCCCGAGGACTTCCAAGTTGTGGAATTCCTTGCCGGCACATGTTTTTCCTTCTCCTCCGAACCTCCAAACCTTCAAGTCCAGAATTAACAAGCTGCCTCTTTCCTCCTTGTCAACACCCACGGTACGATAGTATTTAGGCTGTAAGCCCTCATGGTGTGTTGTTGAAATAAAAAAAATAAAAAAAGATATGCATCCCATGAAACTAAAATGTTATTTTCAATAAATGTTTGTAACTCATTGACACCTAAGCAAAAACCTTAATTTTGGTAGATCATATAGCTTTTTCGAGGACAACATGAGAAGAAGATTTAAGTACAACAGCTTTGCTCTTTCTGAAAATATAAAAATTTTGTGAAAATAAATCTAAATTTTTATTTTATCTAAATATCATAAATAACAAAATTATGTAACATATAATTATTATCATGCAATATTTGTTCTATAAATATACCAATTGAATACAACATAATTCGTAGAAAAAACCTTTTACGATAGCATAAACATAAAAGAAAATACATGAGAAAACTAATTAAAAATTCTTGGAATAAAACTAGTAATTTATAAATCAAAACATTATTAACATGACTGATCCCCAATTTCGTGTCAACATAAAAACCGTCATTTACAGTCTTCTTAGCATTGTCGTGATTAGGTGTGGTCTAGATCATACCCACATATTTATGCGTTTTACATTATAATAATCATTTTATATAAAACTCCTTTGTGTGTAATACTCTCTATGAAATAAATATACGTAAATAGCAGCTATGAAAACATCAGTTCTAAAGTGTGGTCATTATTTATTGTAAAAACAGCAATTGAATAAAAATTCTGCGTATTTTTTGTAATGTTTAAACATTTTATGAACCGACTTAAAAAAAATCTGGACAAGGAATATGCCTTATGATAGCGAATTTCCATAACAAAATATTTTTACTAGCAAATATGCCTTTTTTATGAAAGCAGGAATCGATTTGGTTACCAGCATAACCAATATGGTAGAAACAATGCATAATATTTCATCAAAATAAGTTGATTGTTTAAAAAAGTGGGAAAACTGGTCCGATTTTCCTGGCTAACTAACCTCCTCAAGCATTTACCCACCTGTCAAGATATAATTTTTCATTGAAATTTTCAACAACAAAAATTAAGAAAAAATATTTAAAACTGATCCCTACATGAATCATGGTATGCGATTATAAATATAAATATTTCCAAAACTAGAGTCTGTATAAAAAGCTTGAATCAGAGGGCAGGCCTTTTACTTCTGAAACACAAAATACAGGCTTCCATTTGAAAAAATTGAGTTACGGCAGTTTTAATTATATGTATAATGCATACACCATATACGGAATCTTGATTTTTCGACAAATTATACATACCAAAACCTCCTTAAATCGCCATTTTTATGGGGCTCCGATATCTATTGGTAAAAACGACGAAAGGTTTAATTAGAAAGAAAAGAAGGGAAAACGCGGTATTAGAATTTTTGATATGAGCCACAAATTGCAAAACAATTGAAATATATCAGAAAGAAATTTGAGTTATTGATGTGACGCACATGATGAACCGGGACGGTTCGAAACTGCAGTCCACGCAAAGTGCGTTATGGTAGTGAATTTTCATAAAAAAATGTTTTTAATAACAAATGTGTGGTTTTTTTAAGAAAGCAGGCATCAAATTTGGATACTAGTATAGCCTATATAGTAAAAACAACGTGCCATGTTTCACCAAAATAACTTTATTGTTTGATAATATACAAAAATTTCCGAAAGTAAACTTACAGTGTGTGTGTTCCCGACAAAACTTGTTTCTTGTTCAACCTTATAGGTTAAAAGCAAATTAAGCTATTCAAATATGAAGCATTTAATCAAAATTCGCTACCATAACGCACTTGCTGCGTCCAGAATTTCTTTTCTTACAAACATGCATTACATTTCGATGGAAAATGCAAAAATGCAATAACATATATCTCCGGAAATAACAAAGTAAAGGCAACCAAGTTTGATTCGCGGGTTTATATCATTATACCAAAATTTAGCTCTGTAGGTTAAAAGACAAAGGTTATAGACATTTAAAAAAAAAAAATTGGGGTTTTCCTTAAAAAATTCCTTCTCAAATTAAAACGTCAAAAGTGGCAACATTTAGGCAAAAACCTGAAACTAATACGAGCTAAGAAAAGAAAATGTCTTAAGAAGAGTGTTTTACAAAGCCTGAAGTCTAAACTTTAACGGTCATTGTCCTTCATTTTACTAAAATATTTACAGAGAATTCATTTCAAATAGTCCCTTTCTCTGGTGCTTTGGCAGTAGTCTTAGCTATAGAGTTTATGGTTTAATGGTATATAATTTTTGTCAAATTTTCGTAAAAAATTAATGAAGGTCAATATATCCGTTATTATACAAGATACGAAAAAAATGTTATACATTAATTATAGGGTGTCTTGGGCTGCATCTTAAAAAATATTTTTACAATCACAGGCTGGCCCATAAGTCGTTGGTGATACACATTTTTTTTTATTCAAACACGCCTATGTTATTATTTTCCATGAAAATATAATGGATGTGTGTAAGAAAAGAAACTCGGGATGCAGCAAGTGCGTTATGGTGGCTAATTTTCATTAAATGCTTCGAATTTGAACAGCACAATTTTCTATTAACCTCTAAAGTTGACCAACAAACCAGTTTTTTTTTCCGGAACACTTTAAGTTTACTTTCGGAAATTTGTGTACATTTTCAAACAATAAAGTTATTTTGATGAAACATGGCACATTGTTTCTACTATATAGGTTATACTGGTAACCGAAATTAATGCCTGCTTTCTTAAAAAAACACACACATATTTGCTATTAAAAACATTTTAATGAAAATTCGCTCGCATAACGCACTTGCTGAGTCCAGACTTTTTATCCTTAGATTCTTTATATTAATTTATTGTCTTGTCATATAGTAAGTGAATCATCCTTATTAGGACAGCTCATTGTGGTTTGTTTTGATTCACGTGCATTAATTGTAATAATTTATATCAAGCATCTAAGCTTCCGCAACGTAATTTAGCAGTTCTATTCCACACATGCTGAACCACAATTATGTATTATTGTAATGCTTATAACGCATTGTAGCAATTCCATGAAATATTCCGATGATCAATCACAAAAAAAAAGCAATGACGATGATAAGTGTCAGTGCACACCCTTTCATAGTAAGCAAATCAATAATTACGGTTATCAAACGTATTCATTTATTGTTTTTTTTTTTGCATTTGTGTTAATCGTATTCATTGATGAGAGGAGACCAAGCTTAATTGCGTGGTGAACGAATAAGAAGGTATACGAGGTTTGCTCAGTACTTAAATTCAAATAACATAAAATAAAACAAGTAGCGAACTATACATTTTATATTAAAGATGACACAAAAGATTACACTGTTAATTTAGAGTACATTTTTACTGCATTTTTATTAAGAAAATTCACTAATATAGAGGTAACGATGGTAAGACGTTCAGAATTGTTTTACAAGTGAGCACGAATTAGGGACCCTAGAACCCATTTGATCCGTTTGAATTTTCATATTGTTATATATATATATATATATATATATATATATATATATATATATATATATATATATATATATATATATATATATATATATCCACGTATGTATCCGTGCGATAACTAAAAAATACTCAACAGATTTAAATGAAACTCGGCAATCTTCATTTTGCTAAAATCGCGGACGAGTTCATAAATCAGTTATAACGGACATTTTTTTCCATAAAATATACAAAAATAGTAGATAGGGAGACACCTGGGCTCATCCCCTCCACTTTTTACTGCGCATGCGCGTGACGTCATGCGCATGCGCTGACCTGCGCAGACCTGTGACAGTTGACAGCTGACCTGTCAGATTTGACAGGTGTCAAATGTCACTGACCTGACAGCTGTCAGCTGTCAGATGTCAGCTAACCTGACAGCTGTCAACGTCAGCTGTCACCTGACCTGACATGTGTCAACGTCAAATGTCACCTGACCTGTCAGATGACGTCACAAGCATTCCAAGATGGCTGACCTGTCATAGACAGTCGCAAGCCGGGTTCTCTCTATGGAACTAACCTGAGATGACGTCACAAGCATTCCAAGATGGCTGACCTGTAAGAGACATCTGCAACTCCGGGGTTCTCTCTCTATGGAACTAACCTGAGATGACGTCACAAGCGTTCCAAGATGTCTGACCTGTGTGTCCATAGATATCTACAAGTCAGGTTAGGTATTAACTGTCTTGTGATGACGTAAGATGTTCCGTCTGACCTGTGTGTCCATAGATATCTACAAGTCAGGTCTCCATGTGTGTATTTGAAGAATACCATCTGTCTGATTGTTTATTTAGGTTAAGTGTTGTATGACATGCTTAGTACCCACCATCTGATTGTTTATTGAGGTTATGTATGTATGTGTTTATTAAGGTTATGTATGTATGTGTTTATTAAGGTTAGGTGTTCGTATACAGACTGATTACCAAGCCATGTTGATTGTTTATTAAGGTTATGTTTGTATTTGTTGATTAAGGTTATGTTCGTACACACACACACAGCTGTCTGTATTTGTTTATTAAGGTTATGTTCACACACGTGTTGATTACCAGTCATATGATTGTTTGTTAAGGTTATGTTTGTATTTGTTATTTGAATGCAAACAGAGATAATACAAGATTGTACTTACATACAACAAGAGACGTCAGCCTTCTTTCACAGCTTAATACACACACTACTGAACAGGTGTCTTCTGTGTTGAGGATACAGACAGACAACTGATTGCCATTGTTAAAGCTTGTACATGCTGTTTAACAAACACGTCATGACAGTTCAAAGTCTTTGCTTAAATTGACAGATGCATGTGTATTTGAAAGAAAAGCATTCGCCTGAACTTAGATTTGAACCCACGAACCTCGAATCGGCCATAGACAGCTTTCTCAGATATACACTGTCCCTAAACCAATAGCTCCACAGACACACACGTTAAAAGTTTGTTCGCTGTTGTATATATAAAACAAAGCCAGTTGTTGTTTACATATGAGGTTAGGTGTTCGTATACATGTTGATTACCAATCATCTGATTGTTTAGTAAGGTTATGTTTGTATTTGTTATTTGAATGCAAACAGACATAATAATAAGAGTGTACTTACATACAGCAAGAGACGTCATCCTTGTTTCACGACTTAACACATACTGAACAAGTGTCTCTGTCTCTTGAAGGATAAACAACGTTTTACAGTTGTTAACCTTGATCCTGTTTGAGCTTGTCTGTGTATCTGTTTAATATACACAAGAGAGAGGCCCTCTTAAAGGTAAACAACCTGTCAGTTGATGACCTTGTGTTATATCTGTTCAATAACCCCACATTATTCGTGTTTGAGCTTGTCTAGAATACAGTCGTTAGAAGTATGACATCATCCATGTATTTTAGCAGATGTACCACAAGATAAGTTTGTTCAGGATATTATTGCTTTAAGACATACTTTTTAATTGTATTACAAAATAAAAACACATTAATTTTAACAAAGACTTTTATTTGATTCTAAGTACAAGTATGTAAACTCTTTGTTGGAATACATTTATAGAATTATTAACATTAGATGGTTCAGTGTTGCGTTGGTGCTGTTGTTGTTGTTGTCGTCGGTGTCTCTTCATGGCTGTGGGCTTACTAGGTGATAACACTAGCTTCTTTTAGTTCTTCCAAGATTGACTGAATTTCGTTGTTATGAGCAGTATTACCTGCAACTTGGGAAGCCACTAAAAGTCTAAGTCTGTCAACCAACTCGTTTATGTCATTCCAATACACATAGGCTATTTGTTTGTTATTTTGTATCATATAGTTGTTGGTGCTGATGTTGTTTGGGCTCATGCCGTTGCTATCGCTGCTCTTATCACTCTGCGTTTTAAGTTCAGTCTTTTGTTTTTTGTTAAGATGTCTGTCGTTGCTGTCGTCATCGTCTTCCTCGTAGGTGTAACCAAAACCTTGAGGTGTTGAGGATCTACGACCTCGTGGATTTATCACTGGTTTTATTAGAGTCAGATACTTTTCAGAGGAACAACCCTTGGTTCGTGCGTTAGGATCATAGTTCATTTTATGAACACTAGTTGCTTCTAGAATATCTCTATAGTGTTGAAGATCATCATAGGTATACCCTCTAGGTGTTTTCATAAATATCAATTCTAGCAAACCTTGTGTTTGCGGGTATCTCCTTTGGCCCAGTTGAATCTCAGCATCAGTAAAGTCCAAGTGTTTGTTGCCAAGACTCCAGCTACCAGTATCTTTAGCGTAGCGAGCACCATACGTTTGATCAATAGTAGCAAGCCTCGGTGGTTCAGTAAAATACTTGTCTACATAATATCGAACTCGGTCAGGATATTGCTCCAAAAATTCTTGATATGCAGGGTTGGTTGTGACAGTTTGTAGGTCTGCCTCAAGCTCTTCAAATGTTGGGATGTCCTCATCGGAACTTGTCGCCTCAGCCTCTTCCCTTGGTTCAGCTTCAAAAACTTCATGGTCTTTAAGGAACTGTACTTGGGGTTTCGTTTCTGGTATATCGACTTCGTCTTTGATTTGTTCAACCTTTGGTGGTTGCGATGGCTGTTGCTGCTGCAGTGCTGCTGTGTTTTTAGATATTTCACTTAGGGGCTCAACAAGTGGTTTATATAAACGTTGCAGAGCATCATCATTCTCAGCTCTGTTAAGTTTAAGCATTAAATGTTTTTTTCGAATATTGTCAGCAAGTTGTAAAATCCTTTTCTTAACGTTTTGCTCTTCCTTAGCCAACACTTCCATTGTGCTACAACTGTTTTTGGTGTTACCAGTCGGTCTAATCATTTGTTTGAGCGATACAGGTTGTGTGGTGGTTTAACATATACTGACTCTGTCACGGTACATGCCTTCTTATTTATCACGATGTCCGGCTGTCTTGTTAGACAGCTGTGTTAGACAGCTGTGTTAGACAGCTGTCTTAGACAGCTGTCTTAGACAGCTGTGTTAGACAGCTGTGTTAGACAGCTGTGTTAGACAGCTGTGTTAGACAGCTGTCTTAGACAGCTGTGTTAGACAGCTGTCTTAGACAGCTGTCTTAGACAGCTGTCTTAGACAGCTGTCTTAGACAGCTGTCTTAGACAGCTGTGTTAGACAGCTGTCTTAGACAGCTGTCTTAGACAGCTGTCTTAGACAGCTGTGTTAGACAGCTGTGTTAGACAGCTGTGTTAGACAGCTGTGTTAGACAGCTGTCTTAGACAGCTGTGTTAGACAGCTGTCTTAGACAGCTGTCTTAGACAGCTGTCTTAGACAGCTGTGTTAGACAGCTGTGTTAGACAGCTGTCTTAGACAGCTGTGTTAGACAGCTGTGTTAGACAGCTGTCTTAGACAGCTGTGTTAGACAGCTGTCTTAGACAGCTGTCTTAGACAGCTGTCTTAGACAGCTGTCTTAGACAGCTGTCTTAGACAGCTGTGTTAGACAGCTGTGTTAGACAGCTGTCTTAGACAGCTGTGTTAGACAGCTGTCTTAGACAGCTGTCTTAGACAGCTGTCTTAGACAGCTGTGTTAGACAGCTGTCTTAGACAGCTGTGTTAGACAGCTGTGTTAGACAGCTGTCTTAGACAGCTGTGTTAGACAGCTGTCTTAGACAGCTGTGTTAGACAGCTGTCTGTTAGACAGCTGTCTGTTAGACAGCTGTGTGTTAGACAGCTGTGTGTTAGACAGCTGTGTTAGACAGCTGTGTTAGACACCTGTGTTAGACACCTGTATGACAGCTGTGTTAGACAGCTGTCTGTCCTGTCTACCATTGTTAGAATAATATATATCTATCGAATCCTTTTCTATATCGACCTTTGTGTACATCGTTTTCCTTCACAATCACCAACACACCATACTTATTATCTTTCCAGCATTGGTGGCAGATAGTTTTAAATTGTTTAAAGTCCATATCGGTGGTTACATGATCGTCGTACACATGTTTTAAATTGGTTTCATCTTGCTTGAATAACACAATAACATTGGTGTTGTCACGTACCAGATGCTTGGGTATTCGTGTATATGTTTGACAGAGATAGAATGAATCAATATTCTTATGTCTGCCCATACTGAAGTATGCTCTTATTTTATCTTGTTTGTCACAAGCTACATCATCAAATATAAACACAGAGTTGTCCTTGGCATCTGCCGGATCTAATATTTCATCGTTTTCTCTATAAGGATAGTAACCAACACCTTTTGTTGCATTCATCACCTCCTTTAACATCTTGTATTTCGGTTGATACAGAGACTTTGAATACACATACACGTTATCAAATTTTAAACCGTTTGCTTCAAACAATAAACTCAGCATGACATTAGTTTTACCACAACCACTCGGACCACATATGATACAGCGAACGGTGTTTGGAAAGAGAGGACCATGCCTCAGTTGTTGTTGAGCTGTGTCCGTAACAACATCGTCTATATTTGTAATGGGTAAGGCAGAAGCGTGTTTGCTGGTACGCATCTTAACTTAAACTAAACTATATTTTTTGGGTGTGTATATATATATATGAATGCAAGTGAGACACCCAGTCAGTATGCATGTTGGTGTCACAGAGTGAGGGTTGTTATTAACAAAGACAGATACAGGTTTTGCTGAAACGTTGCTAGCGTTACAAACACCATGAAAGTTAACAGAAAACTTGATGAGGGGTTTTATGTAATCAACTCGAAGCCAAAGAAGAAGGTCCCCTTTAAAAACATACTAAGTCTGATTGAGGAAGTTATAAAAGATAGAAACCTTATTCCAACAGCGAACGCCGTGTTTGATATAGCTCATACAATCGTTAGAAACATTGGTGGACGTAAGAATGTGCAGAAACCTCGAGTTATTCCAATACCTAAAAGTGGAGGCTTCCTTCCGTTGTTGCCTCTTATATTTGGTGGGCTGTCAGCACTAGGAGCTCTGGGTGGCGGTGCTGCAGGTATTGCCAAAGCCGTGAACGATGCCAAGTCTGCGAAACAGAAACTAGAGGAGGAAGAACGGCACAACAAAACAATGGAAGCCATCGCGATGGGTAGGAGAGGGAGTGGCTTGAAATTTAAGCCAAAATGCAAGAGACTGGGCAAAGGCATGTATCTCAAGAAACAGCGCTCCGGTTATGGGTTGTATCTGCAAAAACCATTGCAATAAAAGACTCAAACAGTAGCCTGTGTGTATCAGTCATGGCGCACACCTTTGTGTTGAAAGACCGCAGCTCCCATCTGTCGTCAGACTACCATCCACCAATTGTTTTGGATGGTAATTATGCTGTTGCCTTGATAGGCTTTCACACCTACAACAACATACCCAACATCTATGAAGGTAAAAACAAATTTCATGTAAAAGAAGGAACCGGTTGGCGAACCATCACGATACCCACCGGTGCTTATGAAATAACACACTTGGAAGAGTTACTTCAAAATGAACTTGTTGGTGCTACAGCAACACACGAACAAAAGCAACAGGCTCTGATTCTGAGACCTAATCCGAACACCATCAAATGCAGACTAAAGTGTTATACAAATGTCAGTTTTGAATTTGATGGTTCGATTGGGCGAATGTTGGGCTTTTCAAAACAAGTTCTTCAGCCGGACACCTTTTATGAATCTGATTTACCTGTTGATATAGTGGATGTTAGACAGATTCGCATCGAAACCAATATCGTGTCTGGTTCCTATTATAACGGACAACCCTCACATACGCTGTATGAGTTTGCTCCGATGGTTGATCCTGGCTACGCAATCGACATAGAACCTAAAAATTTAATTTACTTGCCGGTGAACAAGCAAGAGATTTCCAATATAAGCATCGACATCGTCGACCAAGATTCAGTTCCTGTCAACTTTCAAGGTGAAGAGGTGTCTGTTCGCTTGAAACTTATAAAAGTTGCTTAGTATGTTGGTCTTCAAGGATATAAAAGCAAGTGCATCTACCACATCAAATTCAGTTGAGTCAGACACGTCAAAGGGTACGCTTCGTCCCGATAATATTGAGTTCCTGCAAAGCCTGGGTTATCATGTCGTCAAAACTAGAAATATTCAAAGAACCCGTGTTTGATGATGGCATCGATCGAGAAGAGCTGCGCTCTTACTATTCACCAACTAAATCGTTTGGTAACAGCGATGAAATTGAAATAGCCATCAACCAACAAGATGCGTTCGTATGTCTGGCCGAGTCAGCTCTAATAATCGAAGGTGCTCTGGAACCTGTAGCAATCCAAAATGCCACTGGTGCTTGTTATCTGTCAAATAATGGAGGAGCAGCTCTGTTTGAATCAATGACCTATGAGTTAAATAACAAGGAAGTGGAACGAGTGCGAGACCCATACACCACAACCATCATCAAAAGTCTGCTATCGTTCAGTAAGAATGAAGCCCAATCTCTTAGCAACGCTGGTCTGAATGTGTCGTCGGAGCACATCACCTTAAATGATAACAAGTTTCACATACTCATACCTGTCTGGTTCCTCTTCAGTTTCTTTCATCATTTCAAAGGAGTTCTCTGTGGCAAACATACTTTCCGCTTTACAAGAAGTCGAAACGATTCCAACGGCTATTACAGCACAGGTACGGCACGAGCAAAAATTACCGTAACCAATATGTTTTTAAAGGTAAAACATGTCTTTCCCAATGATAAAATGAAATTGGAACTGATGGATAAAATAGCCAAAGACACCTCTATATTTCTCGCCTACCGCAAATGGGACATATACGAGTTACCAGCACTCAGAGATATCAACAGAGATGTGTGGGCTGTTAAAACTGCAACCAACTTGGAAAGACCTCGATATGTGATTATAGCATTTCAAACAGATCGTAAGGATAACGTGAAGAAGAGGTCAGACTATTTCGATAACATTGGTATGATGGACCTTCGAGTGTTTCTAAATTCAGAATGCTACCCTTATGAATCTATGAATATGGATTTTGAGAAATCGAAATATGCAGAAGCCTATAACATGTATACAGATTTTCAAAAAAGCTTCTGTTATAAAAACATGTCGGAGCCTATCTTGAATTATGACGAGTTTAAAGACAGAGCTCTATTTGTGATTGACTGTCAGCACCAGAACGAGTCAATCAAGTCTTCAACGGTGGACATTAAGGTGGAGTTTATGAGTCACGCCAACTTCCCAAAAAATACTCGTGTTTATTGTCTGGTTATTCATGACAGTGTAATGGAATATAAACCTCTAACGGGCATCGTTAGAGCCATTATGTAATAATAGTATGTCATTTATGTATCAATATGTACAACTTAATTAATCCTAATAAATTTTTATTGTATGTAAATCAGTTGTTTTATTTTTATTTTGTTGCATTTTTATTAACCCCTTTCTGTCTGTCAGTCTAAGCAAAGACTTCGAGCTGTCATGACGTGTGTGTTAAACAGCTGTACAAGCTCAAACAAGATTATCTAAGATACTTGTTGGGCAATCAATTGTCTGTCTTTTATTACACAGCTCTGTCAGTCTAAGTAAAGACTTCGAGCTGTCATGACGTGTGTGTGTGTGTGTGTGTTAACAATCAACAACAGCGTCTATATGTTTTGTTTGGTTCAAGTGGATGTCATTAAACAACTGTGTTATTTCTATAACGGGGCCCCATTCAAGACCTCAACATACGTTAGTGTGTACTAAGTCGTGAAACAAGTATGACGTCTCTTGCTGTATGTAAGTATACTATTATATTATTTATGTTTACATACAAACAATACTTATCAAACAATCCTCGTATATCAAAGTTTAATTTAGTTGTTTTAAATTGAGTTTTGTTACTTGTGTGTTTTTGATCACTCCCTATATAAATTTAGATTCATTCATTCAAAATACAAACACACTAACATAAACAAACACGCCGGCAATAAAACCAAGTCCCCGAGTTTTATTGCGCTATTAAAATAAACTCATTAACATATCTAGATGTAAATACGTTTTTCTTATTGATATAGTTTACTTCAAACGTTTTTTGTTATTAAATGATATTAGATAGGTAAATTGGTACGTGTTTTAAATTTCTTTTTACTATAAATAAACAATTGTTTTTAACATTACAGTTCCTATTATTCAATTGGAATGTAATAGAGATACACCCCCTGCCTACACACACAAACTCAGCAGCCTCATAAACTCGTTTTATGTAACAGGTTTTTGTTTTATATATACCCACTGATAACAAACTTTCATCGTATGTCTGAATAGCATAATCGGTTTAGCGACGTTTGCATATCTTAGTAAGTTGTATGGTTGGGGGTTCAAATCTAATTTCTGGCGAATGCTTTTCTTTCAAAAATCATATTTCAAATTAAATTCAAAATTTCAAATTACCCGCTCAATATATCTTCCTCATATATGTATGTGTGTGTGACTAAACCGAATGACTGTGTCCAACAGATGTCTCCCATCGAGCTAGAGAATATTCTCTACACTCTACAACTTTACAAATAGAATATTCTCTAGCTCGATGAGTCATATCTCTGGACACAACAGACAGAAATTTTCAAACAAATTCAAATTTCCCGCCAAAAACGAAATACCCTAACAAACTTCAATACACCTTAACAACAACAACACAATAAACAAACCAAACAGCTGTGTTTACGAACATAACCTTAATAAACAAAATACATAACCTTAATAAACAAACAGATGCATGGTAATCAACACACATGACATAACCTTAATAAACAAATACAAACATAACCTTAATAAACAAACAGATGACACGTGAGCGAACATAACCTTAATAAACAAATACATAACCTTAATAAACAATCAGACAAACACACATGGAGAGCTAACCTGACTTGTAGATATCTATGGACACACAGGTCAGACATCTTGGAACGCTTGTGACGTCATCTCAGGTTAGTTCCATAGAGAGAGAACCCCGGAGTTGCAGATGTCTCTTACAGGTCAGCCATCTTGGAATGCTTGTGACGTCATCTCAGGTTAGTTCCATAGAGAGAACCCGGCTTGCGACTGTCTATGACAGGTCAGCCATCTTGGAATGCTTGTGACGTCATCTGACAGGTCAGGTGACATTTGACGTTGACACATGTCAGGTCAGGTGACAGCTGACGTTGACAGCTGTCAGGTTAGCTGACAGCTGACAGCTGACAGCTGTCAGGTCAGTGACATTTGACACCTGTCAAATCTGACAGGTCAGCTGTCAACTGTCACAGGTCTGCGCAGGTCAGCGCATGCGCATGACGTCACGCGCATGCGCAGTAAAAAGTGGAGGGGATGGTCCCAGGTGTCGCCCTATCTACTAAAAATATTTTTTAAAGCATCAGGGCAACTGAAGTGGCACTATACATGTAGCAAGAAACATTGTAAGTAAACCTCTCTTGTGAATTTTAAATAATTTGGTTCACAAAATTTGGAGTTTTCTCTAAATTGTAAATAAAATCTGAAAGACTGTGATGGTTAAAGTCCAATGCCTGACAAAGACAGCGTAGTCAGCGGACACAGGCAGATTGATCCATGTTACAGGAATAAATCATAATTCAACGATAATCAAACAATACAAATAACACGCTTACAACATACTACCCGAACTAGCGTTCCAGAAATCTCGGCCACGAAAATTCTGAAAACCGTTTAAATCGTTTGTCAACAATTACCATGGTAAATATAGACGTGGAGACTATTTATCTGGCTTTACTAATATTGGCTTTCTTCTCTCTAAATAAAGGACGTAGCCAGCGCGTAAGCTAACTGGAGCAAGTGGCCTGAATTCTAGATGTTCTACAACGTTTCTGTGACCGGTTTCACTGCTTGGCGGCATCTTCAGACATAAAAAACGTTGAAGAACATCTAGACCATCAAGAACTCAGAAGAGTCACTTGCTCCAGTCAGCTTACGTGTTGGCTACGTGCTTCATCTACAGAAAAGGAAACCTATATTAAAGCCAGAGACATAGTCTCCACGTCTGTATTTACCAGTTTCACTAAGTTAAGACAACAACAATTAATGAATAATTTGCATGCTAGAATGACAGATTACATAAAATTATACAGCGTATATTGCCTCACTTGTGGTGACCCTTAGTGCAACACCGTCTATCTACGGAGAACAGGGAGAGCGCTGGAGTCTCTGAACGTCTGAAAAGTAGAAACAACGCTGACAACACCACAATCAGTTTGCGGTTGCCATCTGAGAAAAAGCGGTCACAATTTTGACAAAGAAAACAATGCAAGAATCATTCATCCACCAAGTCTCGGCATAGAACAATTCGTCGTAGAAGATATGGGGATCTACAAATACATAAATGGCCTTAACAGAAACGTCCTGGATATTTCCAGTACCAGTGTTATGAAATTTCCTTCTATATACAGGCAGCTAATAGGGTAGTTTTACTTAATCAATGGTGATCGTTTCCGATCATGGAGCTAAGTTCTTTTGGTTCCTTGTTACTAAACTGTCGTTTTACCTGAAGTGTCATTGTTACTTTTATCACCTATGGATTCTGTTTTTATTCATCTCTCGAAATGTAGAAATTTTTGTTTTAGAGTGGTACAATCTCCATTTTGCGGCTTTAAAAGAAGCGCAGTATTTTCGGATTCATCCCTTTAATACTTCAGAGACACTAAGTGAAGATTGGAACCTGTGATGAGCACTGAGAAGTACACTCGGAGAACGTCAAACACCACAACACATCTTTTTAGAGACCTTGCGATCGTACCACTAACAAAGTTAGTGTCATCAGAGGATGAAAAATTAAATTTTTCATCCTGTCATACGTCTGCTATCTGAACAACTTGGTTTCCATCGGTAAGATCATTTATAAGCAGTCTCCCAAAAGCCTATATCTTACAGTGTAACTAACAATGTAACAATGTAAATAATTGATCGTGACTCAAGGTGTCGAACGCCTTGCACAAATCAAGAAAAATCCCAATTCAAACTTATCCGTCTTTAACTTTTCCTGTCAAAGAGTATATGGCATCTTGAGTACTTTTCCGCTGTCGAAAACCATATTGTAATGGAGACAAAAGACTATTGCCCAGTTTCACAAAGCCCGATTAAATATTTAACGGACGATTAGTTAATCAATGATTAAGACGGCCAATCACAGGATGTGATTCTGGTTTTTGCAATGACAACTAAATATTTTGAAGCTGTGATTGGTTGTATTAAGCCTTGATTAACTAGCCGGCCGCTAAATATTTAATCAAGCTTTGTGAAACTGGGCATGTATTTGTCGAGAAAACTAGGAAGTCGACGTTTTAATAAGTTTTCAAGAATTTTTGCCATTGTGGAGATTAACGATATTGGTCTATAAGTTGGTTGGTTGGTAAAAAAAGGTGGTATGGCCTCGACATAATTGTCATTAGCCACTAGGTCTATAAGTTGTAATGTCTGTTCTATCTTCCTTTTTGAACACTGCTTTAACTATGGATGTTTTAAATTCTTTTGGGCATTCCCCTGAATACACAATTCTATTTATAAGGCGACAGAGTTGTACCACCACGAAATATCTAATTTCTTTCATTGTTTCTGATTTAATGCCATCTATGCCTGTCGATTTACCTGATTTTAATTTACTTCGGTAACTGGTTCAAGGAAGATCGAAAACGAAATCGAAGGACGCTGAGGTGGAAGAGCATTTGGTTTCACAATTTTGGATGCCGGCTTTTTTCAATTCCTGGAAAATAATTCCTAAAATTTTGACACAGCAACACAGGGTCATCAATAATATAACACCATTATTATTGTTCTTTAAACATTTTATGGTGTTCTAGTTAGCATCCTTTTTGATTACAATATCGTTGATGCTGTTCCACAACTTTCTGCTCTTGTTCCTGTTTTTGTAACCAAACTCTTGTAATAGCTTGCTTTTGTATTTTTGCATTTCCAATTCTGATGTTTAACTGATTACTATAGCAAATAAACCGTTCTCTCAGACCAAAATTTGTTAGACTTCGTAACCAGCGTATGTACATCAAATCTCTTTGGTTTATAGACCTAGTTATACCATCTGGAATCCAAGGTTTCCTTCTTCTTAATATATGGCTATTGATTACTTTCTTATTGTGCGAACAAACGTTGATTAATCTTTTGAGTGTGTTAACAAAGTAGGTTGCTGCAGATTGTGTATCATTGATGCTGTAATATTCAGACAACTCAAATGTAACCAGTTCGACGTCTAGTTGCTTGTAATTTATATAATATATCACACCATAACTTGAATTTTCCTTTCTATGGTCAGTTTCTATATTACAGCAAGTAATATTTGCAAAGTGATCCGTAAACTTTGACTTAAGAACCATAGTCACTACATTATCCTCGATATAAAAATAATCAGTTCTCAAATTTATATGATTCAAAGAACTACTCGGCGGCCTTGTTATTTTATTAAATAACGGTGTTAAATTATACTTTTCTAGCAGGTTTAGACATTCAAATGTTACATCTGAACGTTCCAACAAATCCATATTAATATCACCTATTACACAAAGACAATAACAATATGAATATGAATATCCTCAACAAATTTGTGTGTGTGTGTGTATGTGTGTTCAAACAGATTTCCGCGGTCTTTAACGTGAGACATACTTGGTTCTAGGGTTAAACCGCGTCCAGAATTTATGAAAACTCGACGTTTCGGCCCCTGTTTTGGAGCCATTTTCAAAAGGTAAAGGAAATAGGTAAGGACACTCTAAGGCCTCAATCTGCCTACTCCTTAGAGTGGCGGACAAAGGTGGGTAAAGGAAATATGTAAGGACACTCTAAGGCCTCAATCTGCCTACTCCTTAGAGTGGTGGACAAAGGTGGGTAAAGTAAATATGTAAGGACACTCTAAGGCCTCAATCTGCCTACTCCTTAGAGTGGTGGCCAAAGGTGGGTAAAGGAAATATGTACGGACACTCTAAGGCCTCAATCTGCCTACTCCTTAGAGCGGTGGACAAAGGTGAGTTCGGTTGTTGTAGCTCGATTACAAGGCCTCAATCTGCCTACTCCCCAAATCTCGCAGGAGATCATCTGTGAGGTCTCAGTGTGTTCAACCCTAGGCCTCAGAGAGATCTGAGGCCACCTTTGTCCACCACTCTAAGGAGTAGGCAGATTGAGGCCTTAGCGTGTCCTTACACATTTCCTTTACCCACCTTTGTCCACCACTCTAAGGAGAAGGCAGGTTGAGTCCTTAGAGTGTCCTTACATATTTCCTTTACCTCTTGAAAATGGCTCCAAAATAGGAGCCGAAACGTCGAGTTTTTATAAATTCTGGAGGCGGGTTAACCTGAGAACCAAGTATGTCTCATACATACATATATATATATATATATATATATATATATATATATATATATATATATATATATATATATATATATATATATATATATATATATATATATATATATATATATAACCTCATGTGTACTAATTTTTTAAGGAAACAAGTAAAATACTTATCTAGATATTAAGGAAAATCGAAATTTTATTTATTAATTTAACATCCTATACGTCTTACGTTGGTTGCTGGACTGAGGTAGATTTGGCTTAAGTCGCATTATTTTAATACGAAATGTATCATAACGTTTGGACCACTCTGTATAATAGCTGTATATTTTAAAATATTTAAGGAAACCCTCGTATTATTAGAATTGTTTTTACGGTACTCTAAGAAAGAAACATCGTGACTGGTTCTTATTAATGATAAACATATTTTCAAGATCACGATAACTGAAGTGATATATGTTCAGTAATAATTGAGAAATTAATTGAATTATGTAATACATAGCACAGGTTTGACACATATATTATTCAAATTAATTTTTTAGACTTAGATACGTTGTTAGTAAACATATTTACTATTATTTAATTTAATACATGGAATTGGCAATAAATTATTTGTTTGCAGTTGAAGGTAGCTGGTTTGATTATCTACTTAACTGGGTATGCTAAGATTTGCACAGATTTTCCAATTTAGTTTCATTTTGTTAACTATGTTTTCACAAAACTCGTTACCTCCTTATTAGCGAAAATTTCTTTGTGAAAATTCAGTAAAAAAAGATTTTTCGGTTTTTGCGAATATCTCCGGAAATAATCGGACCATGTTGAAGTTTTTTTTTGTGAATTTTCCTGGACAATATTGACTAATGAGGAAATCGTAATTCTTGAATTTTGGAAAATTTTCTTGAAATGAGCGCAAACTAGGACTCTAGAACGCATATCCTGGATGAGTTATACTTTTTGTCTGTTTTTAGTTAATTTTATGGGATATGATTCGAAATTAATTTACCCCTGAAAGTGATCTTTCATTAGCCACAGATGTAAAAAAAACTCGGGACGCAGCAAGTGCGTTATGGTAGTGAATTTTTATTAAATGCTTCAAATTTAAATAACTCAATTTTCTATAAACTTAGAGAGTTTAATTTTAATACGTAGTAAGGTCTTTCCTAAGGCAAGATATCCACAACATTTCATTTAAATAACTTTGTAATTTTCGGAGAAAAAAATTTTTTTCGAAAGAAAATTTAAAATTTGAATAACTCAATTTTCTCTAAACTTAGAAAGTTTAATTTTGGTACGTAGTAAGATATCTCCTGAGGCAACATATATAGCAAATTTCATTAAAACAGCTTTGTTACTCATCCAAGCCATTTATAAAAGAAAGGCACTTGCCAAGTTTCATCGAAATCGGTTAATTATTTTTTGCGTTATCAGACGGATACATATATATATATATATATATATATATATATATATATATATATATATATATATATATATATATATATATATATATATATATATATATATATATATATATAAACATATAAAAATTGAAACTGACCCCGGATATGGGTTCTAGGGGTCCTAGTTTGCAATCATTTGAAAGAATTTGTGCAAAGTCTCACCATCGATACCTCTCTATTAGTGAATTTTTTTAAATAAAAATTCACTAATTATGCATATTGTGCTTTCTCAATATTCTGTGTATTGCCCAGATAGATAAACCCAAATCTTTGTTCTATTCATTGGATCCAAATAAAGGAATATGTTGTTAAATGTTCGAACTGTTGTCTCAACTATTCTGTTACATTCACCATATATTGAAAACATCATCTGCAGAATAACAAACTAACATGTACAACATTAGTTTTAAACACTGCCACTGCCTATCCTGTCATGTGATCCTGATACTAGAGACGTGAAAATCGTCTCGTCGTTTCTACGATTTCTGTGGTAAAAACTTCATGTTAAATATTAAATGCTTCAAATTTGAATAACTCAATTTTCTATAAACTTAGAGAGTTTAATTTTGGTGTGTTGTAAGGTCTCTCCTAACGCAACATATCTACGAAATTTCATTAAAATAACTTTGTAATTTTTGGAGAAAAAAAATTTTTGAAATAAAATTTAAAATTTGAATAACTCAATTTTTTATAAACTTAGAAAGTTGAATTTCAGTACGTAGTAATATCTCTCCCAAGGCAACATATATAGTAAATTTCATTAAAATAGCTTTGTTACTCAAAATTTTCCCGAAAAACCCCGTCCGATTTTTCTGACTAACGAACTCATCCAAGCCATTAATAAAAGAAAGGCACTTGCTAAGTTTCATCGAAATCGGTTAATTATTTTTTGAGTTAGCGGTTGGCTACACACACACACACACACACACACACACACACACACACACACACATATATATATATATATATATATATATATATATATATATATATATATATATATATATATATAAACATATGAAAATTGAAACTGACCCCGGATATGGTTTCTAGGGGTCCTAGTTTGCACTCATTTGAAAGAATTTTTGCAAAGTCTCACCATCGATACCTCTCTATTAGTGAATTTTTTAAATAAAAATTCACTAAAAAGAAAGTCATATGTTAGCTAGGCGTCAGATTATATAACAGGTTGTTGTTGTTACACGGGGTTGGAGGTATTTTTCACCCAAAACACAAGTACCTGAGGGTAAGAAATATAATGACAAACTTTTAAAAAACAAAGAAGTAACAACATGTGTAAAATGTTGTCTATATCGTTCGCTTGGAGCTTCTTAACTCTGGACTACTTAACAGTCTTCCATGAAGATGATACACAACGGTCACGCCAAGGCATCCATGCAAACAAGCTGGGTCGTGTTACACTCTCCCCCTTCTAAACTTCTGGAGGAGACAAAAGGAGTTTAGAGCTGTAGTAGATAGTAACTAGAACTATTTAAGCTGATCGCACACAAATATTAGGCAATTTAAAGAAAACATATTTATTACATTTTATTTCCATTTAAGGTTAGATTTGTACCATTGATAGCTTGGCTCGTCGCTATGCATAATAATTGGACCCTCTTTATATTAGAAAATGTCTAAAAGTGTACTAGATTCCTAAACTCTCCTCAATGTCAAGCATGATGTGACGCAGCAAGTGCGTTATGGTAGTGAATTTTCATAGAAATAATCAGGCACCAAATATTTTTTTATTCAATGCTTAGAAGCGTTTTTTTTTTGTAATAAAGAGATCTGAATTTGGTGTTTAGTTAACTTTTTAGTGAATTTTCTTTAGAAAAATCACTAATGAGGAGACCTCGACTTTTTAATTTTTTTAAAACTTTTTCAAATTAACGCAAAATAGCCCCCCTAAAACCCACATCCCGGGTCAGTTTGCATTATATATATATATATATATATATATATATATATATATATATATATATATATATATATATATATATATATATATATATATATATATATATATATACAGTGTGTCCCAAACTGGATGGGAATGTATTGCTATCTCCGTTATTATTAGAGATAGGGAGACGGTTAAATTAGCAGTGTTTTGTAGAATTCTATGCTCGTTCCAAATATGACTTTTATTTTGCCCACCCTCTCTTAGTTTTCGAGTTATTTTGAAAAAAAAACAAAATTTGTCGATTTATTTTTTCTTCAATATCTAAGTAGTCGTTGATCTGACATGTCTAAGACTTGCACATTATCAGGACACTTTTACAGAGTAATCTTTTTGTGCTATTTTTAACATTGGATCGTCATTTGTTTTTGAGCTACAGGTATCAACGTATGTTTTGATTATGGCAGCCATATTAGATTTTTTGCTCATGTGATAGCCTGTGAAAAGAGCTTTCCAATGATGTACCACATGCTTGAGAAATCTTGTAATTGCACTGACAGTTTTGAGAAAAGCGTTTTGAGGATAGTAGGCTCTGAAATCCAATACCAGAAAACAAATGACAAAAAAAGTGTTCAAGAAGCAGTAGGCCATGGAGTCTAACAATAGACTTCTACTTTTAGCATAATTTTCCGTAATTATTCACGATAAAAAAATACAAAACAATTACCCAGAAAGACGTCAACCAAACATCAAAATATTTCGCAGGATAGTGACCAATCTATTGAATGACGGTAGCTTCCACGTGAAGAAACTACCAATGCCTAGAAATGAAGAAAGAAATAATGCCGCCCTACAGGTTTCAAACGAAAACCCTCCTTAATCTGTTCGGTTTTATGGTGAACAAATTGACGTTCGAAAAGTACTGAACACCATGTAATAAAACAAAGTCATTACCATCCATACAAACCTACAAGCGTACAACCAAATTTGGTGCGCGGGTTTACGTCACAAAAAGTAAACCATTTACCAAAATTTAGATCTATGGGGTGAAAGAAAAAATTTTGGGTGCCACCGATGACCAGGTAAAAGCAAAATATTTTGTTTGGATAACAAAGTCTATTGTGTTACAGACAAAGATTTAGTTTCTTGGCGCAAGAAATTCCTAAAATGCCAGAAAAATTATTTTGCAAATTTGATAAATTTTCATCTTAGAACGTCAAAGTCGCGATTTGAAACGTCAAAATTGGCAATTTTTAGTACAAAGAACCTGAAGCTAATACCGGATATGTAGAGAAAATGTTGCAATAAATGGGTTTTACAAGTCCTTAAGTTTTAGCTTTAACAGTAATATCTTCCACTAAAATATTTCTAGGAAATTAATTTCAACTAGACCCTTTCTCTCATGCTTCAGCAGTTGTTTTAAATATAAAGTTTATGGTTTAATTCTCTATAATTTTTACAAATTTTCGTAGAAGAATTTCGCTATTGAGGAGACCGCGACTTTTGAATTCTAAAAAGATTTTTTAAATGAGAGGGAACTAGGTCCCCTAGGATCCATACTTGGGGTTAGTTTCAGTTTTTATCTGTTTACGTATATACAGGGTGACGCATTTATATGCTAAACCTCAATATTACTGTTATTATACAAGATACGAGAAACAATTGTGTCCGTTAATTATAGGGTATCTTGAGCTGCATCTAATAAAACTTATTTCGACAATCACTAGTGGCCCATAAGTCGTTGGCGATACAAACTTTCTTTTTTAAATCGAACACCCCTTATACTATTGCATTTTTGCATTTTCCATCAATATAATGCATACTTGTTTTCGAGTTATCTGAATTGCTTTGCAACTTTTCACATTTTTGGCACATATCAAAAATTGTAATACGGCGTTATTAACAACAAAAATCCGAGTCTAATGAAAATGAGACGTTTAGAGAGATTTTCTTTTCTACTATTTCATGAAAAAAATCGAGATGCCATAGACAGGTGATCTCAAATAGTGACTGAATTAAAAAAAAAAACTATCGTAACCAAATTGTTTCAAATAGAGCAGCCTATATTTTGTGTTTCAGAAGTAAGCGGCATAATAATAAACGTTTATTAAGTTCATTGATTGTTGTTGCCCTTACTTGGTGAAACTTGTCCATACTACATACCAACAGTGAAGCCAGAGAAGTAGTCTCCAAGTCTGTATGTAGTTTATTAAGTTATCTAAAAAATATGTTTTCGGATTTTCATGGAAAAATTGTTTGTAAATATTCATGAAAAATGTTTTATGGGAGTTTTGCCGAAAACCTTATTTGATGAAATATGGTACATTGTTTCTACTATATAGGTTATACTGGTAACTAAATTTGCCTGCTTTCATTAAAAAATACATATTTCCTATTAAAAACATTTTAATGAAAATTCACTACCATAACCCACTTGCTGGTGGGTCCAAACTTTTATAACATTAACTCCCATACCGTATTTGGTTGCCATAGCTTTTATTTTCTGAGATTAAAAAATTCTCCCAAAGAAAACTTAAACTTTTACCGGAAAACCTTGTCCGATTTTCCTGGTTAATGAACTTATTCACAAACGGAAGGTACCTGCCAAATGTCATCATTCCCATTATATTTAGTTATCGATGTGATACATACATATATATATATATATATATATATATATATATATATATATATATATATATATATATAAGTACAGTTGGAGAACCCACGGACCCATGAACCCAAACCACGACAACAACTTTTTTAATACCTGACAATCGTTTCACTAACCAAGTTAGCGTCATCAGAGGATGAATAATTCGGTCCAACACACAGAAATTAACATATTTCGTTTGGCGGAAATACCTCAATTATTTTCTTATCTATCTGACGTGCTTCTGTCGGTCTTTCTTGTAAAGTGGTCAATGAATGAACTCCTCATAGGCGGCGGAGCCAATTTCATACACTTTTTATTATTACTATATTTGGCAACATATAAACTTTCTAAAGCGTTTAGCTCACCTGGTTGTCTAACATTTTTTATAAACTTTAGATTCTCCTTATCGATGTGGTAATTATTATCCCAAATATGTCGGGCAACGGAAGATCTATCTATAGTACCGTATCTTAGTTGTGCTAAATGTTCTCTAAATCTAATTTCAATAGATATTTTTGTTTTTCCGACGTATTTAAAGTCACAATTTTTACAACTTATTTCATAAATTCTCGACATTTGAGAGGTACTATCCTTATCTTTTGGGTTACCTAGCAAGTTTTTTTAAGGATGGTTTGTCGAAAATGTTAATTACAAATTGGATTTTTTTAAATGCCAGCTAGATTCTTCGTGATTCCCGGTTCAAATGGTAAGTACACGGCATTTTTTTCGGCGCTCTATCTTCTAAAAGTCGTTGCATGCGCTTACATTTTTTTGTATTCTGTTGTTAATTAATTTATCCACTAGGCAAACAGTGTATCCGTTATATTCGGCCACGTTCTTAATATACCCTATTTGTTTGGTATATCTATTTTTACTCAAATAAAAATTAATTAACCTGTTCACTAAAAAATTCATACTGGCTTTTTTGTGTGTACCTATGATATGAGTAATTGTAAATGTAACCTATAATCGTGGTTTCCTTCCTATAGACATCGATTTCTAAAGTGTCTTAATTTTGATAACTAGTACAGATGTACTAGTTATCAAAATTAAGATTACGTAGAAAGGGTAATTTATTATTAATCTCTAATTTGTGGGTAAATTTTATAGGATCAAGTTTACTGTTCAATTTGGCAATAAAATCGTCTATTTTGAAAATGTTTGTCTTAAAATATCATGCATATAACGAAAACATACTCTAGGAAAATACTCACTTTCACTTTCAAGATCTGTTTCAAATCTACTCATGAAAAGGTCCGCAATAAATGGCGGTAGGGGGTTGCTGATTGCCGTGCCTTGGGTTTGTTAAAAAACTTATTGTTGAATTGAAAAATATTTTGTTTAATACAAAGATTTCTTAAAGTTAAATATTCTTTGCAGACCTTTTCATATATGTTATTAATTTTTAATAACCATTCTAAATACGTTAACGTTTGCTTCGTGAGAATGTTAGGAAATAATGAGGTTACATCAATCGTTTCAGGTTATTTGCCTAAAAGTTGCCAATTTTGAAGTTTTACAACGCAACTTGGACGTTTTAAGAAAAAACTATAAAATTTTCAAAGTAATTTTTCTGGCATTTCTGGACATTTTGCATCAAACAAGAACTGAATCTTTGCCTATAATATACAATAGATTTTGTTATCCACACAAAATGTTTTTGTTTTGTGCGTTTCTCTGGTCACCAGTGGTACCCAAAATGTTTTAATGCTTATAACTTTGTTTTCATCAACTTAGAGCTCAGGGTTTTAGTATATAGTTGTGTGAACTAGCGGTGAACTCAATTTGGTTGCCATAACTTCGTTATTCCCAAAGATGCAAAAACTTTCTGAAAGAAACCCAAAAAATCCGAAAAAACACGTCCGATTATTTACCTGGATAATAAATGTCCAAGCTACTTGGAAAAGAAACGCACACACCAAATTTGTTCAAGATAGGCTCATTCTTTTTTTGAGTTATTTGTGTGGAATATATATATATATATATATATATATATATATATATATATATATATATATATATATATATATATATATATATATATATATATATATATATATATATATACAGGCTTGCGCCTAAGTAACGCAACAAGGCCATAAGTTTAAAACCGGGAAAGGCATCGGAATCAAAATATGTAGGGTTGCATAACAGATGATTTGCGAGTATTTGGTAGCATTTTAATCATTTTTAAAGCAAAATTTTTGATAACCCTTGCCATTTTTAAATAGCAACATGGATCATAGGACACATTTTTGGAAAGCGTATTCGGCGTACCTTTTGATGTTATTAATTATTTTAAGGTTCTTTGGTAAGAACGAAAGCAATCGGGTTTTCATGAAATTTTTTTAGGAAAATGGTAACATCTTACTTTATTGAAGAAGATGCTCAAATGGAGTCCCTTCAACTTCTTGGCCATGGTAAAGCTTTTTTTGAATTGATGAAACGAGTTTTGCAGAGAATTGTTGGGCACTTGTTGAAAGGTCATTACAATTCGCTCACGCAACTGTTACAAATTCGCAGGCCGATTGTAAACAATGCTTTGTCATTGTAAACAAAGGACACCAGAGAAAAAAAACGAGTGGCGAGAAATCTTGAGATGTAGCTGACCACGCAATGTGTTCTTTTCTGCTTGTCCATCGTTTATGGGATGTTACATTAAGGTATTATTTTACCTCTCGGCTGAAATGAGTTTGGGAGCTATCTTGGGGAAATCATTTTGAAACAATTTCCTGATAGGGGGCACAATATTTTCTCGTAATAATCTTATATACAGTGGACTTGTTAAAATCCCTTTATAGAAGAAGAGTCAAATCACATGATGACTAACAATACCGGCCCATACGTTCAGCTTTTAAGGATACTGGGTATGCATTTATTCCATCCAAGAAGTTACTGTCAGACCAGTATCGACAATTGTATCTGTTTACACTACCATTAAGGCAAAGTCAGCTTCATCAGAATAAACAAAGTAGTTTGGAGATCTGTTCTGTAGAGAAATCTGAATTATTTGTTCACAAAATTCGACCCTTCTATGAAAATCATCTGCATGGAGTTCTTGCAGGTTATGAACCCTATAAGGAGAATCATTTTCCAGTTGCAAAGCCTGCTGTACAGAACGTCTGGAGATTCCAATGCCGAAGTTTTGGGAGTTTGTTGTACAGCAAGAAATATATCTAGTGTCTTTTCGGCTGAAGTAGCAGTTACGGGGCGGCCGGACTTGGAGAAGCCTTTTACGCTCCCTGTTTCAGTAAATTTGTGGTAATGTCTGCTTACCGTAGACCTGTTAAGGGGTTGACGGTACAGGTCAACCTCATTTAATAAATGTCAAACTTTATCATTGGTCCTTTTACGATCAATATTACCGATCACCATTGAAACTTCGATCCTTTCTTGTTCACTTAGCTGAGCAATATCACAAAGAAGTAAGTAAATCAACAAAAACATTAATATTTTAATGTACAAACCAAAACGTTTGCCAGTGTGGCAGATCAGATCAAGTCAGGTCAGGTCAGGTCAAATCAGGCAGCTTGGGCAAAACTGATTTTCTAGGTGAAATTATTAAAGGGTTGCCTGTATTATCGCTTCATTAATGATAAAATTATGTATTTAAGGATTTACTGGTCAGAGATAAAATTACTTGAATTATATTTCTTTTACCTTACTTATTTTCATAATAAGCCGATTGTTTTCGTTCTATGGAGGCATAAAAGTGTATCATTGCGATTTTTTACCAAACAACGACTGGTTAAAAATTATGAACTGTGCTCTAAAACACTTACCTGATTCATTGCTTACTCGTAAAATAAGCGTTGTACAGAAAATTATCAGGAGAGTCATTTTGTTCACGAATGAAAGTAAGATTCAAAAAATTAAAAATAAAAAAAATATCATTGGCGTACCCGTTTTTGTTTTCTTGAGGGATAACCACGCCACTGCTGGATTAGCCGATTCAATTGTTATGCTAGAATACGCGCCTTCCATAGCAGCCTACACATGCGAAGTTTCAGCAAAATATATGTACTACTTTTTAAAAAATTGGGAAATTTTATTTTTTGAAATTCAACTTCAACACCCTGTATCTTTTTAATGAAGCATTATAGGAAAGAATTTTATAGGAAATATCCTCTCTAAAATTGTTCAAAGAATATGGGGTTTCATTTTTGGTTATCACTTATGAATCACCCTGTATAAAACCTCGGATATTATTTCCAAAGGCTCCAATTCACGCCCATTAAAAAAAACAAAAAATTCGTTACCACTCTATAAGCGAAATTTTCATTATAAAAATTTGCTAACAACAAATTATTATTGATGTAAATATCTTACAATTGCATGTGTCAGTACTGCATAAACGACAGCATACTTATATGTATATGCTTATCATGTACTTAAACACAGAGGAAATAGGTAAAGATAAGATTCGTAGTTTAAGTCGACTTGTCTACTACACACTACACTCCTTCACTATCTCCGACCATTTCATATGCACCTTTATGTAACCCGATAAAAGCATAGCTTGTTTATGGGGGACAATGTCAACGTAGAAGAAAGAGAAATACATTAATTAAACACTTAAATAGAACAAAGTTTATGAATTTCGAAGCAGGTCAAGTTTTTAGTAATAATATGTTATTCTCACGTTATTGTGGGTTCACGGACAATATTTGTCATAGTTCTACGTACAGAGGTAGAATAATAATAGGGTACATGTAATGTAAAATGATGGTTTATGTCAAAAAAGAGGTTTTAATTTGTTATATGCAATTTCTTTGTTACTTGATCAAAATTGAAAACTCTGGGCGCAGCAAACGCGCTGGTGAATTTTAATATATATATATATATATATATATATATATACATATATATATATATATATATATATATATATATATATATATATATATATATATATATATATATATATATATATATATATATATATATATATATATATATATATACAGGCTGGCGCATTGAAAACGAAACAGACCGATTTGGGTCCAGAGATTTTTTTAAGAAACGCTGAAACACGTCAATTTTAATATTGTGGGGGACATGTTTTGACATAAAACTCAACTTTCTCACATCAACCCCTTAAGGGTGGTCATAACAACCCTTATATTTTAAATAGGGAACATGGGTCGAGTATTACATCATTTCAAAGCCCTTTCTTTTCTGAATTCAACTCACTAATTTTTTTGGAAATTTTATCAACTCGTTTAAAAATTATTCACAGTTGGAATTGCAAGAAAGCATTTCATTCATTGTGATAAGAAATGCACTAATTAGTCACTTTTTCGTTAAAAAAACTAAAAAACAAAACCAAACGTTCAAAAATGTTTATTCAGTTAAGTAAGTGTTCAAATTGTTGACCACCAGCTTCCATACAAAAGTACAAATTTTGTTCAAAACAAGCTCTGACATTCTGGAGTATTTGTGGAGTTATTAGACGGCATTCATCAACAATGCGTCGTCGTAATTCTTCCAGGGACTCCGGTTCTGTTGCGAAAATTCTACTCTTTAAATGGCCCCATAGATGGAAGTCTAAATGAGTTAAAACCGGTGATCTAGGGAGCCACTCAATAGCACCTCTACGTCCAATCCTTTGATCTCGAAACTCTCTCCTCAAAAACTCCCTAACACGTTGTGAAAAATGCGGAGCAGCTCCATCTCGTTGTAACACTAATTGATTTTCTAGATAACGATCATCATTTTTAACAATGTCAATTAGTAGAGGGTAAACGATATCTTCTAGTAACTCCAAATACGTTTCGCCACTCAAATTGCCATAAAAAAAAATTGGTCCGATTAAACTGTAGAGTTTAATAAAAAGAGTCTGAAAAACAGATGTTGATTAGAAAGTTCCCGTTATCAGCTATTCGTGCAGTCATAACTTCACAAAACTCCAGCCGCCGATCAAAATCATCTTTATTCAGTTGTACAAGATGAATTTTATACGGGTGAAATTTATGATGCTTCAATATTCACTGAATAGTTCTTCTTTTGATGTTTGAAACAATGGCCAATTTTCTCGTGCTCAAAGTTGGGTCTACATCAATTTGTCCTAACACTTCAATCTCAGTATGTTCATTTCTAACCGGAAATTCACGTTCAGGATCCCGTTTTTTTGTTCGCTACTGAACCACTTTGTCGAAACGTTGCAACTAACTCTAAACTGTATTTTCTGTTAACAGGTCTGTTCGGATGTCGTTCATTAAATAAATTTGCGGTACGGTTGGCACAGTCATCGTTTTTGAAAAAAAGAGTAATTATTTCAACTTTTTCTTCTACAGGATACACCATTGTAAAATTAATTTTCGTTAGTACTATCAGGTATCAAACCGACCGATAAACTGAAATAATAAACCGCATTTCCTCATTCCAATAAGAATTGTTCTGATAGTCAATTTTTTGTTTACAAACCAACAAAACATTGACTATCAGCACATTTCTTATCGGAATGAGTGAAATGCGTTTTTGCATCTTCAACTGTGAACAATTTTTAAACGAGATGATAAAACTTCCAAAAAAATTAGTGTGCTGAATTCAGAAAGGAAAGATCTTTCAAATGATGTAACACTCAAACCATGTTCTCTATTTAAAATATAAGGGTTGTTATCACCACCCTTAAGGGGTTGATGTGACAAAGTTGAGTTTTATGTCAAAACATGCCTCCCTCAATATTAAAATTGAGGTGTTTCAGTGTTTCCTAAAAAAAATCTCTGGACGCAAATCGGTCTGTTTCGTTTTCAATGCGCCACCCTATATATATATATATATATATATATATATATATATATATATATATATATATATATATATATACATATACATATATATATATATATATATACATATACATATATATATATATATATATATATATATATATATATATATATATATATATATATACATATACATATATATATATATATATATATATATATATATATATATATATATATATATATATATATATATATAGGTTAGTCCATTGAAATATATATATATATATATATATATATATATATATATATATATATATATATATATATATATATATACATATACATATATATATATATATATATATATATATATATATATATATATATATATATATATATATATATATATATATAGGTTAGTCCATTGAAAAAAACCTGAAACACCTCAAGTTTGCTTGTGAGGAAGACAACTTTTGACACAATCGGGCGTGTCATCCCTCAGACTTTTTGAAATGGGAATAAGAATCATGTGACATCTTGTTAAAAAGAGCTTTTGATTTCCTATATGTTTCTTTTTTATATTTGAAATTCGGTCTATTCGTTTAGAGGATATGGATTTTTTAAACATAACTAATGCATTTACCGAGATAATCCTGATGCTTGAGTTGGACATCACCAGCGTAGATTACAATATAGATAAAAATGTTGTTAAAGGTGTGTGCAGGTAATAAAAAGTCATTTCAGTTAAGGTGCTCCAAAAAACCTCAGCAAAACATGTCTTGGGATAACGCATTCTTGCTGTTTTAAAGTTTCATTTGACATCTATGAATACAATTTATCAACTGCTTAGATATAATGGAAACGTAAACGTAGATAATCCTATTAAATGAATTATTTCTTAAAGTTTTTTACTTAAGTTTATTTAAATACTGTAATCGTTTTCTTTGAAAATTCGCCAGATGATCACATAATTTGATCGAATCATGGCATGCGATTGTAAATGTACCTAAATATTTCCAAAAACTAGAGTCTGTAGGTATAGTGAGTGTTCTACTAAACCTAAAGCAGAGGGCATGACTTTCACTTCTGAAATATAAGATACAGGATGTTTCATTTAAAAAAATTGAGTTACGACAGTTCTAATTTTTTCAAATTCATTATTTGAGAGCGTCCTGTATACAGCATTTCGATTTTTTCCAGAAACTATATAAACGAAAACCTTTTTGAATACGCTACTTCTGCTGGACTCTGCTATTTATTGGTAAAAATGTTGTACCATAATTTTTGATATATGCCAAAAATGTGAAAAGTTGCAAAACAACTGAAATCACTCGAAGACTATGAACGCTATCAAATTTTTCCCCACAAACATGTATTCCAATTGAATAAAAAAATGCAAAAATGCAATAATATAAGGGCTGTTAAAAAAAATTATCAACAACTTATGGCCACCCTATGATTGTCAAAATAATTTGTGAGATGTATCTCAAGACACCCTGTAATTAACGTATAAAATTTTCTTTCCGTACCTTGTATAATAACGGATATATTCAGGTTGACCATAGAAATGTGTCGCGGTATATATATATATATATATATATATATATATATATATATATATATATATATATATATATATATATATATATATATATATATATATATATATATATATATATATATACATATATATATATATATATATATATATATATATATATATACATATATATATATATATATATATATATATATATATATATATATATATATATATATATATATATATATATATACATATATATATATATATATATATATATATATATATATATATATATATATATATATATATATATATATATACAGTGTGAAACACACTTATGGAATAAAATTCATTATTCAGCAAATAACAGTTTTTGTGGAAAACGCTGAGACATGTGAAGTTTAATTTGTTGAACATTATCTTATAATCATTGTTGAAAAATTAAAGTCCCACCATTTTACTCCCACCATTTTACCCCCACCACTTTATCCATTTTTAAAAATAGCAACAACAAATTCTCTACCATAACGCACTTGCTGCGTCCAGACTTTTTTAAATTGCATCCCTACATTTTTTCATCACAATTCGATGGATCACATTTTTCTGAATGCGAACATTCCCCATATTATTCCACTATTACAGTTTTCAATACAGGGTGGAAATTAAATATCGGAATATTAAAACTAAACAGTTTACCCTGAAATTCAAATTTCGAAAATAAATTTAATAAAAACGTCCACCCCTTATAATAAATGTTCAAACTGTTCTCCACTCACTTGAACACAACGAAATAATCTGCTCTGGAATTCTTCCTTAACTCTGTTCAACACGTCAGGCGTTACGTTCCTAATCTCTCTTGTTATTTTTATTTTCAAATCATCTAAATCAGCAGGCTGCGTTTTATACACTCTGTTTTTAAGGTATCTCCATAAAAATAAATCAAGAGGTGTAAGATCTGGTGATCTAGAGGGCCACTCTACGAAACATCTTCGTCCAATCTATCTTTGTGGAAAGACTTCGTGTAAATATTCCCATACTTGAAGAGCAAAGTGGGGAGGTGCGCCATATTGTTGAAACCATATCCTTTCATGGGGAATATTAGGTTCCATTACATTTGGATACAATTCTGCTAACATTGGGACAACCTGTTCTCTTAGCATTTCTAAATATCTTGGACCGGTTAGGTTTTGCTTCATAGCAGAAAAACAACATTTCCATGTAACATGCCCAGCATTTGTTCACAGAATTGCAGTCTTTAATCAGAATCACCGTCAATCAGCTCTTAAAAGTGCTGTAGTTTATAGGGATGCATTTTTTCGTTTTTGAGACACCTTAAAATTGTTGATAGACCAACATAATTTTCACATGCAACTTGACGGATAGGAGTTGTTCGTTCTTCTTGAACACCCAATAAAATATTGAGTTTTACATCTTCTTCAACAAACTTGTGTCTCCTAGGCAGTGGTTTAACGTGTCCATAATCACGAAATTGTGAATGTGTCTTAGACACAGTTCCCTGAGTTAGTGGGGGCAAATCTGGATATTTTTCATTAAATAGGTTAACAACTTGTGCCTGTGTTCTACACATATCATCATATCTAATCATCATTAATATTTCTGTTCGCAGAGTTTTAATTAAATATCGCATTATTAGACCAAAAATTAATTGAAATTATCGGAACAAAATTACGACTAATTTATTAGGGGACCGTGCATTCAACACAATACACCACAAAATAAAACAGAACTGTTAAATTTCGCCTTCCACACTGCAAAAATTGGTAGTTAATAAGAAACGATTAATGATACCAAGTACGTTTTAGATAAAAGACAAGATAATAAATTTAAGATAAGAGTCAGTGAAAAATTCCAGAGCAGATTATCTCGTTGTGTGCAAGTGAATGGAGAACATTTTGAACATTTATTATAAGAAAGGGACGTTTTTTAAAGATTATTTTCGAAATTTGAATTTCAGGGTAAACTGTTTAGTTTTAGTTTTAATATTCCGGTATTAAATTTCCATCCTGTATTGAAAACTGTAATATTAGACCATACATATGGGGTATCTCCGCATTCAGAAAAATGTGATTCATCGAACTGTGCTGAAAAAATTTAGGGTTGATACTTAAAAAAGTCTGGACGCAGCAAGTGCGTTATGGTAGCGAATTTTCGTAAAAATGTTTTTAATACCAAATATGCCTTTGTTAATGAAGGACATTTGGTTGGCAGTATAACCTATATAGTACTAACAATGTACAATATTTCATTAAAATCGTAATATGGGGACAAAGTATGTTACTTTATAGGTGTATTTTCACTGCAATTAGTATGCCGTACTGATGAGCTCTAACTGGAGCAGAACCGGTCTACGGTTCTAATTGTGGTAAGAATGCATCTAGCCTTACATAATTTGTCCCTATATTAGGGTAGAAATGGGCCGGGGCTGACAATTTACTAAATTGTTAGTTGGTTGTATACAGCCTCTATTTTGTTACATTTTGTGTTATTTAGAGCTGATGTGACAACACACTACTTGGTTCGCAACGAGATGGGGGCACGTGCTTCGTGTCTCACATCTCACTGAGTGTTGGAAGACTGGCTACAATAGCCGTATTACTTTATAGGTGCATTTTTGCTGCACTTAGTATGGTGTACTGACGAGCTTTAATTAGAGCGAAACCGGCCTACGGTTCTAATTTTGGTGAGAATGCATCTTGCCTTTCATACCTTGTCCCTATGTTTGGATAGAAATGGGCCAGGGCTGACAATTTACTAAATTGTTAGTTGGTTGTATATAGTCTCTATTTTTTAGCATTCTGTGTTATTTAGAGCTGCCGTGACAACATACTACTTGGCTCCGCAACGAGGTGGCGGCACGTGCTTCCTATCTCACATCTCACTGAGTGGTACCTTATTATTTAACTTTGCAGCACTGGGTTTTGAGAAATTGACTTCTAAATGTGAGTAATTTGTCTATTAAAGACTTACATGTCCGTTTATTAAATTTTCAAAATTTAGACCACCAGCCTTCAGAAAATACTACAAATTTTGTAACATATCTGGAGTAATTTGGCGACATTCGTTTAGGATACGGCTGAGTAAAATAAATTTTAATTTCATGTAACCCTACAAAATGAACTCTAGTGGGGATAAATCTGGTGATCGTGAGGGCCATTCTATAGAATCTCTGTTCCCAACTCACCGATTTGGAAATCTGTGGTCGAGATAATATCCAACAGGCAGAGCGTAATGTGGAGAAGCTCCATCCTACTGAAACCCCAAGTGGTTTTAAAGATAATGCTCATCATTCTCTATAATGTTAGTTAACATTGTGCCAATAATGTTTTCCGAAAACCTTAAGTACATATCGATCGCACGATTACCAGGTAAGACAGAGGCAAACAACATTGAGCTTTTAGAATCGTCCTAATAGCGACAATTAGGACAATTAAAGGTACGGTTTAGAAAAAACAAAGTCATAAAATCAAGTATTATAAAGAAAATTCATATCATTCACCACTCGCTCATTAGCACTTCACAGGTCCAGACGGCGATCAAAGTCATCTTCATTTCATTGGTGTGCAAGATGGATTCTGTATGCGTGGACTTTATGACTTGGAAGTCGTGATTTCCGTAGAACAAATCAGCTGAAAAACCTGTTTAGCGATTTTACGTATATTAGAAATTTGAATGTTATATAGATATTTAGTGGACCATTCATCACATCCCGTATGACATATATTTAATAGGTGATGTGATGAAAACCTTAATGTTGCATTTGAGATTGTTTTAATAAACATAATTATTTTTCTACTAATTAGAGTTTCACAGTTCTAGTAATACTACTTTTTTCACTGTTGCCTTCGCATCAAGGTAAATTCATCTGTAAATTAGTATCAGTGTAACGTTGAGGGGTAAACATTAACACAGCTTAGGACATTAATAACACGCGATGGTATCGTTACAAATCTAATAAACGAACGGACATTTTATAAACACCTGTAATTAGGTTACTGTAACGATTACACCTGCAATTGCTATTAAAATAAGCTTAATTGACAACGTTGGTACAAATATCTTGCTTGAAATTGACCTTACTGCATACACAAGTTTGTTTTTAGTGATTTAAAATTTTTGCTCTCCTAATATAGTAAATTATACAAAGGAAGTCTATTTTAAAATAAGTCGTGTATATATTAGCCTAAAAGTTATATATTTTATTTTTCCTCCATCTTTAAGTGTAAAATAGTAGGTAATAGGTGATTTCCGTTCTTGGCATAGACCAACAAAAACTATTAAAATGGCATTCCTTTGTAATTATTACCTTGTCACGTAAGTGGTAAAATAATATTTAGTTGCTACAATAGTTTGCCGACAATTAAAAAAAACTCTGGACGCAGCAAGTGCGTTATGGTAGTGAATTTTCTTTAAAATGTTTTTCATTGCAAATATGTTTGTTTCCTTTTTAAGAAAGCAGGCAGCAATTTTGGTTACCTATATAGTAAAAACAATGTGCCATGTTTCATAAAAATAACTTTATTGTGTGAAAATGTACAAAAATTTCCAAAAGTAAACTTAAAGTGTTCCCGGAAAAACTCGTTTCTTGGTCAACCTTATAGGTTAATAGCAAATTGAGCTATTCAAATTTGAAGCATTTAATGAAAATTCGCTACCATAACGCACTGGCTGCGTCCCGAATTTCTTTTCTTACAAACATGCATCGCTGAAAAATTCAAAAATGCAATAACATAAGGCGTGTTTGATTAAAAAAAAAAGAAAATTTGTATCATCAACGACTTATGGGCCATCCTGTGATTGTAGAAATATTTTTTTAAGATGTATCTCAAGACACCCTATAATTAATATATACAAATTTTCTTCATATCTTGTATAATAACGGATATATTGAGCTTTATTGACTTTTTACGAAAATTCGACAAAAATTATATACCATTAAACGATAAACTCTAAAGCTAAGGCTACTGCCAAGCATCAGAGAAAGGGTCTATTTGAAATGAATTTTCTGGAAACATTTTAGTAAAATGAACGACAATGACGGTTGAAACTAAGACTTCAGAGTTTGTAAAACATCCTTTTTGAGACATTTGATTTCCATATCCCGTATTAGATTCCAGTTCTTTGCCTAAATGTTGCCGATTTTGACGTTTTAAATCGCAACTTAGACGTTTTGAGGAAAACCCCAATTTATTTTTTTTAAATGCCTATAACTTTTTTGTCTTTTGACATACATAGCCAAATTTTGGTAGTTAGCTTACATATAAGGATATTAACTAGCGTACCAAATTTAATTGCCCTTACTTTGTTAATTCCGGAGATATAAATTTTTTTCGAAAAAAAACACAAAATTTTCCGGGAAAACCTGGGCAGATTTTCCTGGCTAACGAACTTATCCAAGCCATTTGCAAAAGGAATTTTTCCACCAAATTTAGTCAAAATCGGCCTATTATTTTTTGAGTTATCGGTGTGATACACATATATATATATATATATATATATATATATATATATATATATATATATATATATATATATATATATATATATATATATATATATATATATATATATATATATATATATATATATATATATATATATATATATATGAAAACGAGTTGGAAGTTCTGACTGCCAGAAAAATATTTTGTCGAAAAAAAACTGAATCACGTCGAGTTTGCTTGTGAGGGGGACAACTTTTTCCGCAAAAAGTATACCCCAAACTTTACCCCCCTAAGCGGCGGTGTTATCCCACAGACTCTTTCTAAATGGGAATAGGGGTGATGTGATATCTCGTTGAAAAGAGCTTTTGATTCCCTATATTTTGCTTTTTTATTTTTGAAATTCGGTCTATTCCTTTAGAGAACATGGATTTTTGTAAAGCACTAATGCTTGACTTGGGCCTCACCAGCGTCCATTGCAAGATAAAAATGTTGTTAAAAGTTTGCGTAGGTAGTAAAAAGTCATTTAGATGAAGGTGCTCCAAATAAACCTCAGCACCAAAAGTGGTAGCCACGGATGCGCTATCACAAGACATATTTTGCTGAGTTTTTTTAGAGAACCTTAATCTAAATGACTTTTTATTGCGTAGGTAAACCTTTAACAACATTTTTATCTTGTAATGGACGTTGGTGAGGTGCAACTCAAAACTCAAGCATTAAGAATTTCTCGGGAAATGCATTAGTGATATTTCAAAAATCCATATCTTCTAAACGAATTGACCGAATTTCAAAAATAAACAAGCATTGTATAGGGAATGAGAAGCTCTTTTCAACGAGCTATCACACGATCCCTATTCCTATTTGATAAAAATTGAGGGATGACACCCCCGCTTAGGAGGGTAAAGTTCGGGCTGTACTTTTTGCGTCAAAAGTTTTCCACCTCACAAGCAAACTTGCCGTGTTTCAGTTATTTTTTGACATAATCTTTTCCTGGCAGTTATGACTGCCGGCTCGTTTTCAATGAGCCACTCTGTATATATATATATATATATATATATATATATATATATATATATATATATATATATATATATATATATATATATATATATATATATATATATACTATACAGGGTGGCGCATTGAAAACAAAACAGACCGATTTGCGTCCAGAGAATTTTTTTTAAGAAACGCTAAAACACGCCAATTTTAATATTGAGGGGGACATGTTTTAACATAAAACTCAACTTTGTCACATCAACCCCTTAAGGGTGGTGATAACAACCCTTATATTTTAAATAGGGAACATGGGCCGAATGTTGCATCATTTGAAAGCTCTTTCTTTTCTGAATTCAGCATACTAATTTTTTTGGAAGTTTTATCAACTCGTTTAAAAATTATTCACGGTTGGAGTTGCAAGAACGTATTTCATTCATTTTGATAAGAAATGCACTAACTAGTGAATTTTTAGTTAAAAAAAAACTAAAAAACGAAACCAAACGTTCAAAAATGTTTCAGTTAAGCAAGTGTTCAAATTGTTGACCATCAGCTTCCATACAAAAATACAAATTTTGTTCAAAACGAGCTCTGACATTCTGGAGCATTTGTGGAGTTACTAGACGGCATTCTTCAACAATGCGTCGTCGTCATTCTTCAAGGGACTCCAGTTTTGTTGCGTAAATTCTACTCTTTAAATGGTCTCATAGAAAGAAGTCTTAAGGAGTAAAATACGGTGATCTAGGGGGGCACTCAATAGCACCTCTACGCCCAATCCATTGTCCTGGAAACTCTCTGTTCTAAAACTCCCTAACACGTTGTGAAAAATGCGGAGGAGCCTCTATCTTGTTGAAACACTGATTTTCTTGATAGCGATCATCATCTTCAACAATGTCAATTAGTATAGGGTAAATGATATCTTCTAGTAACTCCAACTACGTTTCGCCACTCAAATTGCCATCAAGAAAAATTGTCCCGATTAAACTGTTTCCAAAAATGCCAGTCCAGACATTCAATTTCTGTGGAGCTTGAGTGTGGACTTCGTGAAAATTTCTTGGATTATTATCTGCCCAATCACGACAATTATGACGATTGACTGTAGAGTTTAATAAAAACGTACACTCGTCTGAAAAACAGATATTGAACAGAAAGTTCTCGTTATCAGCTATTCGTGCAGTCATAACTTCACAAAACTCCAGCCACCGATCAAAATCATCTTCATTCTTCAAATGTTCTGAGAGTCAATTTTTTGTTTACAAACCAACACAACATTGACTATCAGCACATTTCTTATCGGAATGAGTGAAATGCGTTTATGCATATTCAACTGTGAATAATTTTTAAACGAGTTGATAAAACTTCCAAAAAAAATAATTTGTGTATTGAATTCAGAAAAGAAAGAACTTTCAAATGATGTAACACTCGACCCATGTTCCCTATTTAAAATATAAGGGTTGGTGTCACGACCCTTAAGGGGTTGATGTGACAAAGTTGAGTTTTATGTCAAAACATGTCCCCCTCAACATTAAATTGACGTGTTTCAGCGTTTCTTAAAAAAAATTTCTCTGGATGCAAATCGGTCTGTTTCGTTTTTAATGCGCTGATACACGTCAATTTAATATTGAGGGGGACATATATATATATATATATATATATATATATATATATATATATATATATATATATATATATATATATATATATATATATAAACATATAAAAATTGAAACTGACCCCGGATATGTGTTCTAGGGGGCCTAGTTCGCGGTCATTTGAAGAAAATTTTTTCAAAATTCAAAAGTCGGGATCTCCTCATTAGTGAATTTTTTTTAAGAAAATTCACTAATAAACGGAAAAACGACTTGAAAATAACACAAAGAAGTCAACGTAGGATCCATGCAGGCAAAACTAATAACTGTATGTAACTGGCAAAAGCTTTTAGTAAAATATATGCTGTTTTTTTTTGTGTTGGTTTTAGCGATTTTTCGTTCAAAAGATGTGCTTTTTAGGCGACATATTTTTTTCGTTAAATGAGCGTGACCCGTCCGCAATATATATATATATATATATATATATATATATATATATATATATATATATATATATATATATATATATATATATATATATAGGATGGCGCATTGAAAACGAAACAGACCGATTTGCATCCAGAGAAATTTTTTTTAAGAAACGCTGAAACACGTCAATTTTAATATTGAGAGGGACATGTTTTGACATAAAACTCAACTTTGTCACATCAACCCCTTAAGGGTGGTGATACCAACCCTTATATTTTAAATAGGGAACATGGGTCGAATGTTACATCATTTGAAAGCTCTTTCTTTTCTGAATTCAGCACACAAATTATTATTTTTTGAAGTTTTATCAACTCGTTAAAAAATTATTCACAGTTGAATATGCATAAACGCATTTCACTCATTCCGATAAGAAATGTGCTGATAGTCAATGTTGTGTTGGTTTGTAAACAAAAAATTGACTATCAGAACATTTCTTATCGGAATGAGAGAAATACAGTTTTTTATTTCAGTTTATCGGTCGATTTGTTACTTGATATTACTACCGCAAATTAATTTCACAATGGTGTATTCTGTAGAAGAAAGAGTTGAAATAATTACATGTTAACAGAAAATACATTTTGGAGTTAGTTGCAAAGTTTCGACAAAGTGGTTCAGTAGCCAACAAAAAACGGGATCCTGAACGTGAATTTCCCGTTAGAAATGAGACTACTGAGATTGAATTTTTAGGACAAATTGCTGCGGAACCAACTTTGAGCACGAGAAAATTGGCCACTGTTTCAAACATCAAAAGAAGAACTATTCAGCGAATATTGAAGCATCATAAATTTCACTGGTATAAAATTCATCTTGTACAACAACAGAATGAAGATGATTTTGATCGGTGGCTGGACTTTTGTGAAGTTATGACTGCACGAATAGCTGATAACGAGAACCTTCTGTTCAATATCTGTTTTCAGACGAGTGAACGTTTTTATTAAACTCTACAGTCAATCGTCACAATTGTCGTTATTGGGCAGATAATAATCCAAGAAATTTTCATGAAGTCCCCACTCAAACTCCACAGAAATTGAATGTCTGGACTGGCATTTTTGGAGAACGTTTAATCGGACCAATTTTTCTTGACGGCAATTTGAGTGGCGAAACGTATTTGGAGTTACTAGAAGATATAGTTCAC